>JAHLSL010000009.1:15925301-16014197 GCA_025920805.1 Petroica traversi
AAAGAAAAGAAAAGAAAAGAAAAGAAAAGAAAAGAAAAGAAAAGAAAATAGAAAAAGGGGGGAGGGGGAAAGGACAAAGCTCCACTTAGAAACCTCAAAATTTTTTGCATATTTAGGAGGAAAATGAAATCTCAAAATACCATTAATACATAAATTTTAGTTCTCATTTCCTATACAAAATGTGCCACTGCTCCCAAATTCAGATTTTCTCTAAAATTCCATGGTTAAACATTTCCTAAAGAACAGCATTTTGAGATTAATTCTTTTTTTTAAATTTGGTAATTTCAAAAAGCCTGTGGCACAGAAAAAATTGTTGATTGCCATTATTAGTGGTAGTTCTGTCATTACTTTTGTTATTCTAAGTAATGTATATTTTTATATTCACGAAAACTTCTTTCTGGCAAAAGTCTCAGCCTTAAACAGATGACCTTTACATTTTTAATCATGTAATGACATTCCTTGCTATTCTAAGATATGTATATATTCAATTGCTTTAGGAAGTGAAAGAGAAATAACAAAATGGAAAATACTCTGCCTATGCTTTCCTTCTTGTCCAAACAGTGTGAATTCAAAGATCAAATTGAATGAATAACTCTGAATAATTGAAGATTACAATCTTCACAATTATTCACACAATGACTGATTTTATTTTAATATTTCAGCAGTATGCACTTTCTTGTGACAGAGGAAAAATAGAATTTTAGATGGTAACATTAGGGAAAGGATGGGCAAGAAATATTTTCTTGGTTTTACTTTTGCCTTTGTATAAAAAGCTGCCAGGTGGTTTTGTGCTGGGGCAGAACCAGCACCAGCTCTAACTAACCTGTCCATTCCTGGAGAGGAAAGAGTCACATGTATTACCTTTTTACTGCTAAGGGCTGCTTTACCCACGGCCAAGCAGGGAAATAAACTGAAACAAAGGTGCTTCTTGGCCACTGGGAATCCAGTTAAATTTACTAGTAGCTTGAGACAGATTTTTGAAAAATCCCACATCTTCTTACATCATGTAGCCTTTGGAAGCTTGCAGGATGAATCCCACCTCTGACAGATGCCCACTTTGCAATGAGAGTACAAGAGCACCTGGGACATGGGGCAGACAGACTGCCTTTCATTCAGTGATTCTTTCAGGATGGAATACAGAAGCACTCTTGGCAGCAAAAGCCAGAATAAATGTGAAGTGGCCTGGACACATAGTATAGAAAACATGAAAGGTCCAACAACACAGAAGTTACACCAACCACGGGCTACAGATTTCTGCTAATTTTGTCTAAATGAAGTTAAAGTCCTTGCTTGCATTGAGGCTTCCCTTAAAAAGGGGAATTGAGTATTTCCATCAGTCAACTCTACTTATACCATGAAGATGTACACTTTCTTGTAAGAATTCACAGGTGACGAAACCACACAGAGCTAAGGTTTGGGTAATTTCAGCTGGTCTCTAGCTTCCTGAATAAATAAATAACCAATTAGGCTATTACATAAAAAGCAGACACCTAAAAATGTTTTGGGGAACCTTGATGCTTTAGATGTGCATAAGACACTCTGAGAGGTCATCTATCAGATCAAAATCCTTAGGGGGTTTAGCAACAAAACTACTTTGGCAAGATTAATCTAATCTATTTTATATGTCTACAGTGCAGACAGCCACTTGGGCACATCAAGGCTGTGATTCATCTTCTGATATAGACATTGAAAACAGACCAGTTGAATACTGCATCAGAAATACCTATTTCTTCCCATTGATCCTGAAAAGATTATAAAATCTGTCTCTTTTGAAAGCATTCTTTCCACTGGTTTGCACAGACATCGATGTCTGAATATTAAAGATATCTAAGCTTAGAGGACATGAATTTTATCTCTACTTTGACCACGATAAGACAAGAATCAAGTCCTGAGTTATTCAGAATTGGAGCACCTGGTTTCAGACACTTTGATAAGCAGTTTGAAGGGCCTTTTGCTTTTTAAAACAGATGGAATACCCAGATAGTAAATTTAAGCACCTCTAGGATTAGGCAACAGCAAGTACGGTTTTCAGATCATAATTCAGGCCTTGGGCAAAATGAAACTTTCTGCTTTCAGAATGCAAATCTCTATGAAACTAACCTTTGGATTAAAATTTTTATGTAAATTAGGTTTTTCTTTGTTTAGAAGGTGTTTCTAAACTTCAGTACTAAACTCTCCACTCTGGCAAATTTGTCAACATTTGGGTAATATATCAGGCAACTGCCAGTTCACTTGCCTCTGAAAGTACTTCTATTACAAGCAGGCCAAAACATGCATCTCTTTTTCAAGAAAAGACCTGGAAAGAATCTTGACTAAGAAGATTATTTATGAATTGCAATAGGCCAGCTAGTGATTTTTCTACCATATCCCTTTCACAGCAGTCAGAATGAACTGGTGCTGTCATCTATAGCTCATAGGCAGAGCTTGCTAGAGGTCAATTTATGGTTTAATTTGGAAACGACAACTACATCCTCTGTTATTTTCATAGCTGGCAAAACAGATATGAAAAGATCAAAAGACAGGGATAGATGTAACTCCAACTGATATTAGATTCTAGAGAGGCACACTGCAATTTTGCTTTTATATGCAGATAACACAAATAAGGCAGAATCATTCATACTCTAATATACTGTATATGATTTACTGTGCCTTTGTATCTTGTTTCTTACTGATTTCGTTGTCTTCCATTTTAGGCTGTTCTGAATGTACCTCGTGAGACTTGAATAGATGATATTGAGCTGTGCCCCACACACTGACATTCTTTCTCATTGCCAGCCACAAGGCTGTATTAGCTTCTTTCTGTTCTGAAAGACACCCAAAGCATTGCTTAGACTCTGAGTTTGTAGCACCACGAATTCCACCTGCCAGAACTCCTGCCCACATTTGATATCCCTGCCCTGTGCAGCTTTCCAGATAACATGATTTAAATTCTGGTGTTAAACATCTTCCACCACTGAGCCCCAAAACACCAGCTGCTTCCCCATAGGCTACTGACAGCAAGACTGCTGTCTGCTCCTTCTTTTAAAATACATTGCCTTGTGTTGATCAGCTTCTAAAATTGTTTCTTCTCCAGTTATTTGATCAATGTCCTGTCTTAATGTTTACAACTGTACTTGTATTTGTGTTTAAGCAGAAGACCTCTTTCTCCTTCCAAATTAAGCTTTCTATCACCAAGGATAATTTTATTTTAACCAGGGGATAATTAAAACAGGAGATAATTAAAAGCTTAGAATTAGCATTACCTAATGACACTTAGCTGAACCCCTCTGGTTTAGTTGTTTGTTAACCATTGGTGTCTTAGTCCTCAAGAGTAAAATAAAATATTCTCTGTAACTAAGAAATGTAGTCATTAATATAAGTAAAGATCTGCTCCTTTTGCTTGTGGCCCTGGAAGCAGCATTTTATAAATAGAAAGCAAAATCAGTTGCTGGGAAGCTGTGATGTTTTTGAAGGAACCATCTCAATTACAGTGTCACCAGTTTCACGGTATACAAGTGATTCTGAATTACTATGTAGGTTTACCACACCATTATTATGTTAATAATCCTATAGTCAGAAAGTGCTGTACAAAGCAGAAAAATTCAACTGGTGATAGCATCATTCACACAGAGTGCTGGGCTCTGCATGTGAGTATAGGTTGCCAAAGTCTGAATTACATCTGGAAGTTTTTTGAAAAGGTTGGGGGTTTGTTGTCCTTTGGATTAATGGATGTGGAAGCAGGTTATACAGTTCAGTGTTTTGCATTATTTTCAAGCTCTGCTGTATATTCCTAAGTGTGTTTCAGAAACTATTTCATATTGCCTCTATTGTCCTCATTAAAAGCTAAGGTAATGTGGGCTTTTCCTCCATGCAGTAAAATAAGTATGACTAGAAGCAAGTGCTCTCAAAGACATTGATAAGAGATGGTAAGCACACACAGTTGAGGTACTAACAAACATTATGTAATGGCCTGGCTTTAATCACTGTGGTGCCTGTTTTATTTCAAGGCCTTGTACTTCTGTTTCATGTGTCCCTATGCAACAACTGGGTTGAGGGCTATCCTGGATTTCAATGCCTGCTTTTTATTCAAATCTTAAGAAAAACTTATCACTAAAACCAACAGAACCCTCTGTTACCTCTGACTTGGTTAATTTAATATTTGATACAGACTAGATTTCTTTTTGTTTGAAAACAACAGCTTGACTGATTTTTGGATACCTTTTAGATCCAGACTGTTTAAGTGACTAGATATCTGCATTCAGAGAGCCTGTGTATTTGAGCATCCCCTGAAACATGTGCTAGACTCCTCCACTGCAGTTAAGTGGAGATTGTCTGCTCAAAGGCTCAGCAATCCTGAGGGAAAATGCAGAGAAAGTACAAAGAATTCTGCTGATGAGATGCATTTCAAAGATGAACTGCATGAATCTGTACCCCTACTGACTTGCTGCAGATCTGAAATGCATTAGGTGTACACACCAATGTAATCAGGGGGAAACAGGTAAACATTTGAAAACTAAAGTTTTAAAAAGTGATGGTGAAAAAAAATATTCAAATTGTATTATTGACATAAGGAATAATGAAACAGCCAGTAATTATGACACATAAAACATTTGTCATTATGGAAATTATTATGTGCCTCAGTTACACTCAATAGTCCCTTTCTGCAGAGTTGAGCTAGCTCAAAACTTTGGATGTGCTTTATGTTAAACATAGTAGCAAAAGGGTGATTCAAGGTAGCAGAATAAAAAAGAGGGTTAATACATTGGACTAATTTCCATTCATTATTTTAATTTTCTTTTGAATTCGTGCACGGGTAGATGTGCATTATCTATTAAGATTTCATGTTTGTCTCTACTGTAGCAAAGCTGGTTACCTTGATAATGACATATATTTGGAAAATGACTAATAATTTTCTTATTAAAGCAAAATCATTCTAAATTCCTACTGTGTTTCTCAGATTATTTTTTCTTAGAATCATTGCATATTCTTTTCAGATTCTGCTTCTGACATACTAGAAACTACGCATTTCAATAACTGTGCAAGTTGAAGCTCCAATAACAAATTAGAGTCTAAGAGCAGGATACAGAGACGATGGGTCATGCAGTGCATGTACACATCTGACTGCATGATTAATTGATCCTAATTCTTCTTTACTGATGAGCTCTTCAACCAAATACCTTTCTATCCCAAAGGAAAATAAAAACACAAAAAAAACCCCAAAACAAAACAAACAACACCCCCCAAACTCCAACAGAGAAAGAAAACTAGTTTCCTTGAGCCAAAATAGAATTGGCTCCTTAATACAATTTCAAATTTAACAGTACACTAATAAAGTGAGTTTCACAGTAATAAGCCTGGTTTTGATTCTTCATTAAAACAGAAATATTTTGATTATTTCAAATGAGAGCGTGCATTGTGGAAGTACTGTAGTTGCTGAGGAAAAGAGTTCTTTTGTATTAAAGAAACCAGTTTTAACACTTAAGTTTGCTAAAAATAGAGTAAAATGCTTCACCACGGTCACCAGTACAAATGAATTAAGTGAAGAGCAACATTGGCCCCTAGTGGTAAAAGAAATATTTTATCCCATATAAAACTAAGGTTGATGCCTGCATTGAAATATCCAGTGCTGTGGATTTACAGAGAACAATACACTCCCTGGCAAGTATGGTTTGTGCTAAAATCTCACTAGATTCAAATGTGCTGGTTCTGTCAAGAAATTTAATTTAGTTTTAATAAATTAAAGTAGTTTTAATAAATTAAGTAGAATATTCAAATGGCACAGAAGTTTAATTTAACCTAGTCTAGCCCTCAAACAGAAAAGCTGTATGATGGCCAAGCTGAATCATATATAGATGAACACAAAACAGGTGTACAGGCATGTAAATATAAGATGCAGTGAATCTGCAGGCAAAAGCAGTCTGAAAATTGATGAAGGGCAAAGGAAGGAAAACCACAGACTGTACTCAATTTGATACAGGATGACGAATGTCAGCTTTTTTGTTTCATTTGGCAAAGGAGTAGAAATTACATGTGCATGTGCCACTGATGCAAACCTGAGTAGGAACATTTGGGAGGAGTCCCCAGAAACTGTCCTCACAAGACAGGGCCCTGGTGACTTTCTGTACACACCAGTGTACAGAACTGGGCAAAGCTTAATAGCATTCCAAGTCTTCCTACCATCTTTCAAGGGTGTGAAGAAGAAAAGCTGACAACAATCAAATAAGCTCTGCCAAGAAATTTCAGGCATTGTTGCTCACCCAGGGTGTCTCAAAAGACTGCCCTGACAAACTGGCTGCTCAAAGACATGAGCAGCTGCTAGACCCTGCTCTGGAGCCAAATGCCCTTAGGTTGCCAAGAACCCTCCTAGATTGTTCAAATTAGGATCCATTGAACTACTGTAAAAGAAGAAAACATACATGGAGAAGATTCCTTGTCCAGGAAATTGACATTTTCTTATTAAATTGATTTCTGCTTGAAAAATCCCTGACAGTTTTAGTGACTAAGTTGCCAAGGTCTGACAGCCTTTCATAGATTCTACTGGGACATGTTCTCTCTTTCTTCTATCATTAAACTTGTTCCCTTTCTTCCCCTTTCTCTATTCTCAGTCTAAGTAATACTTTCTCAGAATAAATTCTATTAAAAGAGAATAAAGAAATTAGAAAGTCTAAGAAGTTGTGGAACTGGCAATATTTCCAAATTTCACAGTGCACAATGCACCACTTCTTTCTAGTCATTTTTCTGCAGGCTCTTGTCTTCTACCTAGCTAGCTCATATTGACATTTGTGTGAAGCTAGAGCTCTGTCTCATTTTACTTTGAACACAGGGGAGAAAAGGGTGGAGACAGCAATCCTCACAAACTTCCTTGGGCTTCCCAATGTTGTATCATTATGGAATAGGAAAAGACCAGGTGGTAATTTATATGGTAACAAGTAAGGAACACGTCTAAAAACTAGCAGAAACAAAATACATAATGAAACTATTATGTTTTCTTCAATGACAAAGAGATGAACTTCTTCAGCCATTAACCATAAGGCCAAAAATTAATGTGTTTTCCCAGGAGGTACTAAATGTCATGTTGAACATTCCCATGAGGAGAGTTTCATTCAGCTCTTCCACATGTCAAATGAGTACACAAGAAAAAAAGTTAGGATCTAAAAAAATTGGCATTGCCAGAAGCATCCAGTCCTGGACGTGTAGGCCCATAAGGAGAGTTAGGTAGACAAAGCCCTTTTCCTGGGCCCCATGAGATTTTGATAGGATGTGTGTGCTAAAAGGCTCAGACTTTGAATTGAAACCAGGCACAGAATCCCAGGTCTAAGTACATGTTTTACTTTGCCTGTAGGTACAGCTGGAGTTGCCCTGACTTCTCAGATCTAGATCTTTTTTTAATAGTCATGCAGAGAGCTTCATGATGACATACTGTGTTCTAGAAAAATCAGGGCTTCTAGGGCAAGAAAATAAAAAAGCTGGTTACTGTGTTTGTTTTACACTGGTCATGCAATCCTTTCAAAGGTAGATGGGATAGATTGGGTTCGTCAGAGTGAATACTCTTTGGCTATTGAGGTTTGCTTTTGTGTGCACTCTAGTGTGTATTTGGGGTTTTCCCCAAGGAAGATATCCATATCACATTAAACAAAATTGTGTGTGCTTTCCTGAGGGCAAATACAACGAGTAGACGGAGCCTCAAGTCAAGGCTTTAAAGCTTGAGGAACATCAAAATTGAGTGGGAAGAGTCTGCAAGAGGTTGTAGCAGCTCAGTGGAGGCTACTGACTTCCAATTTCATTCATATGGGACTTGGCTCTACCGCTTTCCTGCTTCTTAATTTTCAGCTCTAGTTTGCATCTAGTCACCTGTAAGGAAAGTGTACAGGAGTGGAGGTCCCTGAGGTTTACTAGACAAAGCATTGTGAGAGTGTGGCTTTTGCCAAAGTTTGTGCTGGTGTTTTAAAGAATTTGAATGAGTAGCTCTCCACAGCTCTGTCTTATGCTATAAGAAGGGACATTGTGAATTAAAACTTTTGTAGC
Organism: Petroica traversi; assembly: GCA_025920805.1. Lineage (NCBI taxonomy): Eukaryota > Metazoa > Chordata > Aves > Passeriformes > Petroicidae > Petroica > Petroica traversi. The sequence continues at coordinate 15,933,306 of JAHLSL010000009.1, forward strand.
CCTTTCCTACATAACTTGCTGTCTGAGAAAAATAATTTTGTAAAAACAGTAGTTTTTATTACTTAATCTAGATTCTTTCTTCTGACTTACATTTATTACTCAATCTAGATGCTCTCTTCTGACTTACTAGTGTTTTTCAGTGAAAATTATGCTTTTTTCCTTTTTCTAATTTCTTCTAATTTTTCTATTTTCATCCCTTCACTAACTAGAATTAGAGTTCAACATTTGTAAGTTGCTTGGTTTTTACTATGGAAACAATGAGATATTTCATTTCATATCATACGTTTAAGGGTCAGAACAGTTTTTAAAGTGTCTCTGTATACATTGTACTGATACTTAAAAGTTACTTATGAGTCTTCTCTAAAGAGTTAGCAAATCTTTCCTAGTAAGTGTAACCGAGTCTTTGAATGATAGTTTATTTCTGCATTAGGTAAGGCAAATAATTCCATTTATCTTCTCCGGAAGTGGTAGGTACACGGTGAGCAGATGGGAAATTAGAATTTACAGCTAACTTCCTAATGCTAAATTAGAATTTTTAAGGAGACCCACCAGTTGCATAATTCATATTGATGCTACATCATAAAATGAAACTCGATTTATGTAGTTTTAAATACATCCTGTAAACAGTGTTACATTGCCAACTTTTCTAAACAACACAAAAGAACATTGAAGCATACTACACTGAAAAAACCCCTTTTCTTTCCAATAAAAAGTGTTGATTGTAAACAGTCAGCAATATTTCAGGAATGTAAATGTACCTGTAAATGTGGATTAATTCTCAGTGTAAAAGGGCAGTTCAAATGTGATCATTGTGTCATGGCTGTGAATAATGATTAGTGTCCTCTGTTTCAGTGAAGGGACCACACCCACTGACCCTCTGGAGAGGAGCCATCACTCCTGATGCCTTTTCAATCTTGACCATTCTCCTAAACCTGAGGAAACTTTCAGCAGAGAAAGTCTTGGGGCCACTTAATCCAATCCCCTGATCATCACAGGGCAATTTAAAATTAAACCCAAGAACACAGCCAGAGTAGGTTACTTCGGGTCATATCTGGTGATATGCTAAATAACTTCCAAGACAGGTTTCCACAGCAAAATAGAGTAAAGCTATATGGAAGTGAGAACAAAATGGAAAAGACAAAGCATAATAGATGATGGCAGAAAATAGTAATTAATACTTTGCATAAAACAAAAAAGGTAGTTAAAACACTAAATTTATATGAAATAGAGACAGAAGAACCAACTAGACACAGTAATATTTCAAATAGTACAAAAAGAGTCTTAGTATTGCCTGCTACTGAAACTAAGAGTCTACAAGCAAAAACTTCAATTTAGTTTCAATTCCTTCTTTGTTTTGGCTAATGTAGAATTATTTGTTTATAAGACTATCTAGATACATTTAAGACTGTCATCTAAGAGCAGAATATGTAACTAAGGAAAACATGACTGTTTCATTATAAAAAAAAAGTCAAAATAGCTCTTTAAAAAGAGTATGATTTCTTTTTTTCATTTACCTTTTAAAACCTTACCATCTTTTTCAATGAAATAGTACAGAAATCTTTCACAGAGATCCTGTGAACATGTATTTTTGTAGACCCTTGCCTGCTTATAGCTCATGCAAGTCCTTCTCAGCTTGTCCCTGTACTTGCCATTACATGACTGCCATATAAATATTCCCAGATAGATGTCGGAATAATGTTTGAATTTTGCATGGCTATATTTTTATATAGAACTCCCTAATCATAGCTAATTCTCTGAAAATATTGCTAGCATGCTCCAGATATGAAGAAACCTCTCTGATAGCTTTACAGTTTCTGCCAGCTTAACATAAATTTAGGAAAAGAAGCTGATGGTTTTTTTTATTTTTAATAGCTAGCAGTAGTATTAATGGCGCCTGAATGGGATTCAAAATTTCTAGCTGTTCCACTTACTCCCTAGGCATATCAAGGAATCTTATATCTACACTTAAATATTTTGTCTTGGCAAGTTCTGACGGAAGTTAAAGGGCCATTAGCTTTTTCATTATGAACCCAATTAAAATGGGCTAGTCTTTATTGACCTAAATAATATTAAGGATATTACTTAAACATAGTTTTGTGTTCATCATAGAGCTAATTAGAAATCTAACCAGCAACTGCATTTGTTCTTTCCCTCTAAACATTTTCTCAACTTTCCAAATTATCCATAATCCTTTATTTTGCATTCTGGAGTTTGTCTGTGGTTTGGACTCTAGTAATTGTTTATAGACTATTTTGTGCTCTGGAGTTTATTTTCCCACTGTCTTGCAGGGAAGAGAATACTTGAAGAACCATCCTACAGAATACTATGTTTGCCCACAGTCTGAAATTCAGTTCTGTCTTCCTTGACAATTTTTGGCCCTCCAGGAAACTTTCCAGGCAATTGTCAATAAATCTAAAATCTTTTTCTAAGAGTGATGACAAAGGAGTTCAAGTCACAGAAGTTTCAGACATTTAAGAAATTATTTCTTAGACTGGTTTTGTCCCTCAGCCACAGAACCGCAAGCAGAATTCAGCACATACTCTGGCCTCAGCTTTTAGCTTTATCAGAAATGTCTTCATTCCAGCATGATTGAATCCTTCAAAAGGCTGCAAACCTCAGGCTGCAAAAAAACAATATAGGTGAGGTTAGGCAGGGTTGAGCAGTAGTTTGCATTCCTTTGGGTTAGGGAAATGTTATTCAATGCAGAAAATGAATTTACAAATTTCAGAGTGTAAGTTTTACGCAATAACTTTATATTATGTGACTTCTCTGGTTTTTGGTGGTGGAGAGAGCAGGAAGGGAAGACCTCTCAGGTGAGATACAGGGCAGCAGTGCTTGCAGAGACAATTGGCAGTTTTGCCTGAATTCTGGAAGACACTTCTTCAGTGCCTTTGCAATTCCATATCAAAACTAATTTTGGAAATTACATACCCTACCACAAATAAAATTATCCAGACTGTGACATTTAAACTCAATGATGCTCAGCAGCACACAGACATCGGGCGAATACCCAAGCCAGAAATCAAAGACAGAATATTGAGGCCAGTGTTTCAGACATACTGAGGACAGGTTTTCAGTAAAGATGACAAGAGATTCACCCAGGACTTTACTGAATGACCAAGCTTGTAAGGAAAATGGAAGGACAAACTGCATCTGCAACTGAATGGTTTACATAACAGCTGAACTTAGACATCCTGGGGAACTGGGATCTACAGGGTAGAACTTCTCCTGAAGCTGGGCACCTGCAACGTCATTGCAGGTAGAGAGGAAAAGTTCACCCTTACCTCTAGAAAGGTGGTTCACAGCATTCTGTGATTAACAATCTCAGAATTGTTAATAGACTTGCTCAGGAAGTGACATTCCCTATCCCAGAAGGAGATGCCAAATTAAAAACTCTTATACATTAAAGTTTTGCCCCATTATCGCAAGCCCTGGTTGTGTCTGGCTGGGCAGGGCTGTGACCTTCCAAGGGCGTCTCCCCAGGCTGGGGCAGCAGGAGCTCACACTCACAGTGAGCAGCACACACAGTCTGGGGCAGCAGGACGATGCAGGAGCTCACACTCACAGTGAGCAGCACACACAGCCTGGGGCAGCAGGACGATGCAGGAGCTCACACTCACAGTGCCCAGCACACACAGCCTGGGGCAGCAGGACGATGCAGGAGCTCACACTCACAGTGCCCAGCACACACAGCACGGGGGAGCAGCAATCACAGCGGCACAAGGAGCACACAGGGGGCTCTGTGCGGGTTCCAGGTCCGGTTTATTCCGTCCCCAGGAGGGCCCAGGGACAAAGACCCCAAAAAGGCGGAACCCGGCCCTTAAGTACCAAAGGGGGTGGAGTTTGCAACAACCAATAGGGAGAGGGCAGGGGCGGGACAATGCTGATGGATGGGCTGGGGAACCAATGAGGAGGGGCAGGAGGAGACACCAAGGAGAAGGGGCCAATGGGGCCTCGAACTGGGGAGAACATTCCAGAGAAATTCCACATAAGGACAAAAGGGGCGGGAAGGCCAAGGGGCCAGCTGGGAGAATGGAATTAAAATAAATGTATATAAGGCCTTGGAGTGGCTTGGGAAAGAACTTTGGATCACCATGACTGGGAGGATAGCGCAGCCGTAGGGGTTGTGCTGCCAGTAGGCCCTTTCAGAATCCTGGCCCTTTCAGAGCCCACTGGCCTCCACAGCCAATGTCTCCTGCAGTTCTGGAGATGGAAAGAGATCACACTAAGGCTACTCTGAATCTCCAGTTCACTTCTTGCAACCCTCAGGTGCAAGACCAGAACCTCTTCACAGTTTTGAATAAACCAGTTATGCTGCATCACACTGGACTAAGCAATCCCTGTTTTTCCTACATAATATTGTAGATTTCTTTTTAAACTGAATTATTTTTGTGGAGCAACTATTTGAAAGTACTTCCGTTTATTTTTTTAAGGTTTTGTTTCTTCTGAAGGCACTTTTCTTGCTCACAACTTTCTTGACCTACACAAACATGAAACTGTAAAATGAAAATAATAAAAATACCTGGACTCTCTTCCTGAGTTTTCACACTATAGAAAATCATTTTAATTCTTACCTTTTCTCTTTACAATTTGTATTAAATAAGATGAGACAACTGCTTCATTGAAATTTACACATTTTAACTTAGGGGCAAAAAACCACGTGATTCTTCTTTCCCCCTCCTCCTCTCAAAAACTTTCAGGCAAATGAAGTGCAGGTGAGCACTCCCTAGGAATCTCAAAAGAAGGAGGATTTCCTGCTCATTGAGACTTTTGTTAAAATATTCTTTAAAGAAAAATCCATTTAATGTTTACGAGTATCTAGATGATTTTGGATCTCAAAAGTCCTCAGAACACTAAATTCATTGCTTTTACATGAGCCAGGGAATTGTTAGTCTTTGATCAAACAATTAATTTTTTTATTTTCTGTGACTATTCAGTTTCAGGTGGAGCTTGGTTAAGAATGACTCAGACCTATATGTTCCAGAACCTTTTTCAAAAATCTATGACACTATAGATTTTATGGACAATTCCAAACACGATATTGTTTGCTGAGGACAAAAGTTGTGGGGGAAAGGTGGTCTGGTAAATACAAGGATTTTAAAAGCATGCAGATAATTAACTCTCCCAGCCATGAAGCAAAAGGAAGAGGTATGCATTCAGAGGCATGTCCAACAGTTAAGGGAAGAAAGCCAAACTACCAGGAAATCTAAATCAGACAAAGAGTGCTAATCTCTGAGCTCAATGTGCATAATCTCTGCTGATGAAAATAAAACCTCAGCCACAACTCACAATTACCTCACTTCTGTATATATTTGGTTATACAGGGACTGGAAATACTCCAGCCAGAGGCATGGTGGGTCTGACTGTGCTTGTGGCTGTCAGTTCTTTGAGAAACAACTAGAAAGTCTCACATTTCTGATCCACATCTTCATGGAAACGAGGCTTCTTTTCCCAAAGACTTCTCTTAGCTTGCTGTTAGTCTAAAGATGTGGTCACAAAGCAAAACTCAAAGAACAAAGGTCCTGAAGGGAGCAGACACAGGAAAGGACTACATAAAGTACAACACCTGCAGATACTTTGATGCCCAGAACAGCATGCAGGGATATATTATCTGACCACAAAAGCCCAGAAGAGATTATTTGGTCTCATAATAGCATCAGGGGGCAATTTCTGGTCCCTACCCTAACTTGTTTGATTTAATTCAGGGATCTCAGTACCACGCTCCATTACAGACACTATGTTCTCATTTGCAGGCTATTTGCCTACATTCAGGAACTGAGCTCGTACTCCAAGTGTCATGACAAAAGTCATTGTGAATTCAGAGTGAACTTTAGCATCTCTGCAGTGCCTCCTCCCACTCATCAAATTCAGTTCTGTCCCTGGGGAACAATTCAGGTAATTACTCTTTAAGGTACAAAAGTCAAGAGCATTAAATTATCACGATTTCTAGGGTTATTTAGCAGTGTAAATTTTAGTGTACAGAGAGTATACAAGTTCTTCCCCTTGATGGCCAACATGGTCTCCTAGGCTACAGTGTTTCTGTATCTTGCAGCTCTGAGGAAAAAAAAGGAATTTTAAAAAATCTAAAACTTTTGGCAAAAGATTTTTTAAAATTTCCCTTCATTTAGATAAAAAGACTTATCCCATCCACAATTAGCTCTGCAAAAGAGAAAAAGGATAATAAAGTCTGTTTGAGTCTTCCCATAGGTTGTTAGTTCTCATAGATTCTTTTCATTTAACAAGTTTTGCAAATGTTCTCATTAATAAACTCCTAATTTTCAGAAGCTTCTAAACATTGACAAATGCAAGCCTGGCACAGACTTGAAAATAGTTTCTGAAAATAGTTGTGATTCTTACTGTTTATTCAGCTTTTCTTTCTTTTATAATTTCTTTTCAGGAAAGGTAATAGTGCTTTGTCAAGCTCTGTACAGCACCTCATTCGGTGCCCTGTCAGCAGCTTCTGCAAAGTAATCTTATTCCCGTGTATTTATTTCAGAAGTACTCCATTCATTGGTGCCTAAGTTAATATCCAATTAAAAAAAAAAAAAAGGTAAAAAAATAGCCATTTAATTTCCATGTATTGAATTTCAATATAATTAAATGTAGAGGGGAAATGTGCAATGACTTTGGGGCACATAGCAGTGACTGGAGCGAGAAGAATAGGGCTGTTTCTGGTGTACAATTTCTGTTCCTGATTGCCAGCATTGTGCACCCTCTTTTGATTATTAACATTCATCTGCAGCTCATGTACATCTAGTAGTGAGGATAACTGTGAAGGCAAGGCACATATGTACAGGCTTTGTATTCTTTCTTAAGAACAGTAATGCTGTTGTTCTAAACAAGATAAGTGAGGTAATTGGCAATCTTTTTCCTTTGTAAAGTATGTGTCAGAAATATCCAGTGGTTCTATTGTGTGGACTCAGACTATTGTTAGTGTGAAGGGGATTGAATTCTCCTGTTGCTTCTCATTTAGAAGCATCTTGAGTTTCTAAATAAGATATAACCTTCTATTTTGCATGCTCTTTCTTAGCACTGATATGACATTTTGTTTGCTAAAGAAAGTCTATCCATTATCCAGATCCACGTTACCTATAGAAGGATTTCTAATTAAATTCAACTCTTTCCTTTGGAGTAGTTCAAGCCTAGCTTTACATTTGATTATTGCATTCCATAGCATTACATTTAAACAAATATACTTGCAGGTAATAAAATTAAGGTAGTCAAGATTTTTATCTGGCTAATGATTGCTGGTAGTTAGGGAAAAGGTTCATTCAGATTACTGGGGATTAGCAGGGTATATTTGTGCAGAGGGTCTGTGTGGTCAAATGGAAAACTGGATCTTTAATTCTGATTCTCCTTTCCTTCTTACAACAAAAAAGCTTTCTTTATTATAACTCACAATAAGTTTCTTGTTACCTGTTCATTTGAAAAAGAGAAAATCCTATCTCTCTGTTGTGATTTGGATTATGTATGGTAATTGGCACTATTATAATGCCACAGAAGAATAAAGAAAATCGTTGGACAAATACTAACACGCTATCCACAATTGCCATTAGGAAATTACTAAAAGCTAAGAAAAGAACAGTTAAGTGAATCCCTCACAAAATGCTAAAAGAGAATTTTCAAAACATAATAAAGCATACTATTTCTTTCAACAATGGAAATTGGCATATTTAAAAAAATATACTTTAAATAACTTTAAAAAATACATATATATACTTTAAATAACTTTAAAAAATACATATATATACTTTAAATATACACACTTTTTTCCCCCTTCTTGATGGACTTGAACATTCTTGTAATTTTATTTTGCTAGGTGATCAATGCATACTTGCTTCATTAAGTTTATTCATTTTGAAGATTAAAGCCTTTGAGGGGAAAATGCTTGACATGTTAATGTAAAATGATGCTTAAGAGTAACCTATATGAGTACATACAGTATAAATTTATTATTTACACAAATAAATACCAGTTGTAGGTTTCAAGAAACTTATTTTTTACAGTTCTATTTAAGAAAATGAAGTAAACATGTTAAGGTAAACATCAAAGCTACAAAAAAATCACAACAACAAACAACCTTAGGCATACTGACACTTGTGTATAGCTTTCTGAGTTAGTTTAAAATGCAATTAGCTGTCCCTTGACAGATCTTCTTTCTCAAAAACTGGGAAAAAATAACCTGCAATGCTAATATTTTTCAGTACTGAGGTGAAGGGCTTCAAAAATAAACAAAACAAAACAAAAAAAGAGGTAAAGAAAACAAAATAATTTGAAAAACAAGATTTAGGTTATTAAAAATTTTTAGAAGTGAAAGTGAGAGCTTAATGAAAGGAATATAATCATTGCATTTCCAGTCAGAAAAATTAGGATCAGAGCTAACAGTAAGAGCATCCAATCTGGTACTGGTGTCCACTGTCTGGGAGTTCCTGGAAGTGCACATTTTCCTTTGTGCTTCTTGGAACATAATGTTATCCAGGCTGAAGTGATGACAAAAGTTCCCCTCTTCCATGACCTCCCTGTACCTCATCTCATATTTTTTTCACATTCATAATAAAAAGTCTTTCACAGCACTTACAGGATTTCCTGAGTGGCTCTTGTTTATTTTTTCATTAGAGGAGCAACCCTATTAGCTGTCCTTGTAAGATTCCTCCTATGGCTTGAAAACAATCCATTTCTTTTGGAAACTTTTGAATTTAGTGATTTTCTGATATAATTTACCCTTGAATTTTCATGTCTAAATGACTTCCTCACTGATTCAGTAACTCACCATAGTTTCTGACTATTTTGTCTGAATTTCTAACTATTTAGATTGAAGCCACCAGCTGCCCTTTTATATTTTACCCATTGGTAACCTCAGAGAGAATGGCCACAATAGAAATATCATTATTCCTAGTTGGACAGAGTCAGGTTGGCAACAGGGAAAGTAGGGGCCTTTTTTGTCCTCTCTTTGTGAATACAGCTGAGAAATTGATGTCAGGATAAAATAAAACCCATCAGAATGGGGTATGAATTGAAAAGCATCCAGGAAACAGAAAGCAGTAAAGTGGAGGCTTGGAGAGCTGGCTGTAATGAACAATGAATGTGAAAAACTAATGACAAAAGGGAAGACTGAAGAGTCAAGGAGCTGTAGCAAGAAGATGATGTAGTAACTTCATTCCCTTGAATAGCCCAGCCATGTCAACATAGATTGCAAATATTGGTTTACAGCTGTTTCAAAGATACCTTTCAGGATCATCTGCCAACTTAAAGAAAGGATCACATTATATGAGAAGTTTTCTCACCACACAGCAATGTCCGATAGCACATGAACTTACAGAGAAAAATAATTTTCTTTGTTTTCCTTTCTCCTGGGACAAGAATCAAAGATGACTGGCAGTTCAGGCGTTTACTCAGAATGTGTGCTATATTCTTTCTATAAATTTTTCAACCTCTTTAAAAAAAGGAAAGTCATCAAAGAAGATTGTTTTATTACACTTAATCAAACAGAAAAAAATGTTTTATGGGGTGTTTCTGAGATACTGCCTGTATAGAGAGGTGATGTGAGTACTTTCAGATTATTGAATGATTTTACTAGTCTTTCAATAGTGTTAGAAACTGCCTGATGAATCAAAAATGTCCTGGTGCAAAGTGTTTGATTCAAGACACACAGTTAAAGTGCTGTAGTCTGCACTTAGTAAGGCATAATGTTATTTGCCCATTTTATGCCAGTACATTGGGGAATGTATAAACTCTGCTTTACCACAGTGTGCAACTAATAATAGAGTCAGGACAGATTGCCTTCTTTTAGTTGTAAGGTTATTGACACACAGGAAAGATGATAGAAAAATATGCTTAAAACTAGGCAGATGGAAACATATAATGGAATTTTTAATCAGAATTACATAATTTTAGAGAAATAAAGTAGTTTTTCCTGGTTTGTTTTCTAATAGGAAGAAGGCTCAAGACAAATTATGAGCTCACATTAAATTAATTGAATTCACGTCCTTTGCTTGTTATTAGCTGATACTTTTTATATAGAACTTTAACTTCACAAAAGTGATGAGAATATTGTGTCCTTGATCTGCACAGGAAAAAGGTCTGAGAGTCTCTAGGAAAGAGAAGAAATTAGAAGGTACAGAAAACACATGGAGGGACACTGCTATCAGACCTTGAAACTGGAGAGGGTAGTTATAGATGTCATGAGCTTGGCTGGGAGAGCAGCTCGGACCATTGCAGCTGAAACTGGTGATCAAGTCCTTAGAATGAGGCAGTTGGAAGGGTTCTTAGAAATAGATGAGGAAGGGCAGGGATAAATGGGAGCAGGAACTGAGAAATCAAGGAATTCCCTTGTTTTCGCAGTGAGCTTGTTAAAATTGCTTGTCCTTCCCACCCACATCTTACTGATCCTGGGTTGCATGTATTTTTCAGACCCTGTTCTCATTCTCCCAACTTTCATGCAAATTCATACACATAAATGTGCAGCAATGAAGCTGAAAATAAACTATAATTTCTGTAAAAATGTAGTAATTTGAATCATAAGTATGAAATCTGGTTTGTATGGAAATGAAAAAACCTCAAATAAATATTTTGCTTTATGCTAAGAAAGGCTCCGGTTTCCATCTGTGTCATGAGACTAAAGACATGAATATGACTTTGAAATTACTAACCATAAAACTGCATGCAGATGAAGAATTTTACTTCTACCAGTTAGTTTTGAAATCTTAACATTTTTGAGCTGTTTTAATTTATTTTTAAATTTCTCTTCTAATGAAGTCACGGCAATGAACTTCACCAGCTTACTAGTAAGTTCTCGTAGCCTTAGCAGAATATTCATCAGAGCAGGCTTCAGATACATGGCACAAATTATCCTTCCTTTCCTCAGCACTGGCACTCGACCTTGTGTGCATGTTCATCACTCTAAATAAACTGATGGCATCCGAGATGGGTGCATACAGTGCCTATGTACCAGGGAAACTTGGAATGTTAAATATCACTTCAGGAAAACTGTATTTACACACATGCTGACAGTCCATTTTCAGGTAGGAGCTTCTCAGCTGATTTGTACACAGCAGCCTCAATTCCAGTCTTCCCACTGTGAAATTTTAGACAGCTCCTCTGCTGAACCCTTGCCAGGCCTATTAATATTCATACATTCCACACACATTTCAGTCAGAGCATGTAAGTTGCAGATCTCTCTGATTTAGAAGCTATTAAGATTCATGACCCCCTTAGCTATTTCATCTACGGTCCTGAAGCCCTTGCAATCAGCTTACACTTGAAGAAGAAAGGACAAATCATTACTGTTCAAATATTGTCCTGCACAGTGTCCATTTGTAGTCCATCAAAGAGTAGTTAAGAACTTCAATGCATTCATTTATCTCAGAGACACAGGTCATTATAGGAGCCATTTTTTCCTTGGAAGAAGAGAGAATAGGAATGTTATTTATTCAGTTGCATTTAATTTTGGATTAATGGCCTTTTTAGCTGTGGTTGCTTCTCTGCATATGAAACTAAATCTAATTCTTTTTTTTTGTTCTCATATCTTGTAATGCATTTGGGCACATTGTACAAGGGTACACTGATATTTTGTCAAGGACATCCATGTAGAAAAAGCACAGTCTGCCTTCTGAAATGTAGTGGTGACTCTACATGAAGGAGTCAGCATCCTCTCCTCCTTAAGGTTTATATGAGTTTTTTTTATACAAGTCTTCTTAGAATAGTGCAGCGTTCCTTCACAGACTTCTTCAGGATACACAAGAAATCTCAAAGCTATTTTTTTTTCTGTAACAGTTCAAGAGTGACTTAGATCTCCACAGCTCACAGTGAATGCAATGAATTGTAGGAATTCAGATTTCTAAAGATTTATATCTGAAGTCTGTAAAGGAACACATCTCGGTAGCAGAAAGCAAGGATACAAAAAAAAAAAAGAAAAGAAATTCCAGAAGTCCCAGGATATTCATATTTGAAAACAGAATTTTTAACTATGATATTAAGAAACTTCTGAGAGCTTCTATTCTGCGTGCTTAGGACTGGAGATTTTTCACATTGGGACATCAGTGATTATCATCATACAACAGTATCATAATTGTACTGCTTTCTTGGAAAGAGCAAGTGTTATACGCTGATGGATTTTGAAAACCCTATTACTTGTTTTTTAAATTTTAATATTTTTTGCCTGAAAAATTTAAAGAAAATACTGAAGTATTGTACTGGTATTTTTGCACGGAAAAAAAATATATATGATTTTTTTTAAAGTTGCTCTCAATAAGTTTTTTTTAATTTGTCTTGTGTGGAGAAGCACATTATGTTCAGAAATGTAATTCTTTCAGTAAATCTAAAACTTTGTTAATAGAAAATTATGTTTCTAGATCTTGCTTACAGTCTAAAAGGCTAAAAAGTACAGTAATGCTTGAAATTTTGAAATTATAATAAAGTCTGTGGTTAGACATTCTCTTCCTGGGAACCCAAGTTCATAGGCCATAAAAATTTGTGGAAAGTTTTACCACTGACTTCAACAGGAAGAAGACATATAGCATTTAGTGCATATGCAGTCCATCATCTATACTTTGTACCTTTTTTTTCATTTTTTTATGTCTAGAAATACTCAAGTGAAAGGATCATCTTGTATCTAAATTATTTGTTCTCAGCTTCTGCTGCCTTCTTACAGGAAGTCATAAAGTTTCTGTCAGCAATATTATTGTTTTCTGTGCAATGAAATGATGTGTTTGGCAACAGTTTAAATCATAGTTTGTCTAAAAGTTTAATTCCTAAGCAATTTGTAAAAAGTTTAGATTTAACAATGTGTTTCCACAGTACACAGTAAGCAGCTGTTGGCCTCGTAGTGTGACACAGGCCAATGTTATGTGCAGCTCTTACAGTGTGCAACACTCTGACTTTAGAGCACATGCCCCTTCAATAGGCTTACAGCACTTCCCATCACTTCACTCTTCAGATAAAAATTCCATCTGGCAAAGTGTGACTGAATTATGACTTGAGGAGATGACACATTTGAAATTCTATTATCAGCAGTGGGAAGATCAGGTTCTAAGTTGGATCTGTCCTGAAAACAGAATATCCATTTTGCTGGAGATTTTGAAATTGTGACATTGTTTTTGTCTTGCTTCAGAATGGACAGGTGAAAATTATACAGTTTTTATCAGATGTCAAGGGTTAAAAAATATTTTTGGCATTAAAAAAATTGAGTTAGAAATTTTGACCTGAGATCCTGTCTCATAAGCAAAAATCTGGCAAGATCTGGAATATTCGGATTTCCTCATATTGAGAGGAAAAATATTTCCTCTGAAAACTTATAAATTTACCTGTTGACTCAATGCATCCTGTGATAAAGACAGGACCAGAAGAAAAACTGACAGATATAATAAAGCTTTCCTAAATTCAGGAGCAAGTGTGTACATATAGTGATTGAAGAAAACCGGGGCAGAATTTTAAAAGGAGGGTGCCATGGGTGCCAGAACAACCTGTGCCTGCCAGAATTTACCTCTGATCGATCTGTTGGGGTAGTTTGTAAAGGAGATGATTGCATGCCAGTATGAAAAGAGGAAAAAAAAACCAGCATTTTGTCAAATTCTTACTCAGTATTCAAGAAATTATAAAGTCCTGGAGTATTAAAATTAAGTCTGGAAAGTATTATACTGAGTTCAGTGATAGGGTAAGAGATGATCTAATCTCTGAGAATGGACTGGAAACCAGTGGTTCCCAGTTCTTCCCAGACATCCACTGCTTTCCTGGCAGCAGCTCAGAGCCTTGTACCCCAGACTTGAGTATGCTTTCAACAGGCTTGTCTTGGTAACTTTTCAGAACTGGTCCTTAAAATCTTGAGAGCCTTTGGACCTGCAATTCAAAAGTACTGAGTCTCCTTCAGAAACTGGTATGCTCAAATGTTTCTAACTTCAACTTCTCTTCGGTTCACAGCAGTCCACTTCTTTGGATAGCTGCAAGGAAATCTTACGGCAAAGAACAGTGTTCAAAGAGCCACATCTTGAAAGTTCAGGGCTGACAAACCATCTGCTGCATTTACACTATAGTAATATGAGGGGTTTTACAAATTTTTGCTAATGAAGTAAAGGAAAATAAATCTTTACCATATAGATCTTCTAAATAGCAGTTTTGATGTATAATAAGCAGCACTTTCTGATGCCCTTAAGACATATGTCGAATAAATGTAAGTTTCCACTAAGAGACAGATTTGATGCTTTTCCAGACAGTGAGAATTACACATTCCTGGCAATGTGAAAGTTCCTTCTATCTAGGACTGGGCTGGCACCCCAGTGCTTCCAAGCCATTGTGCAATGGGCGTTTGGCAGCTGTTTGACTTTCAGATTATGCAGAACACATGCTAATATCAGGAACTAATTTATAGTGCAAAATGGGGCAACACAACAGAACTTCAGAGATCTAAAGGGCAAAAATAAGAGCTTAATCATTGGAGGGCTGTGAAAGCTGCCCCTCCCTCCCCTTTGCTCATCCCTGCAGTGCAATGTATAATTCACACACAGCAAAGCACAGCTGCAGCTGTGCAGTGTCAAAAAAAAGCACAAAATCACTCAGTGAAGAGATCTGTAAGAATCTGATTCATGCTGTCTCTTTAAAATGCTGATTCCTCAGACCCTTCTTTCATTTTCTTTACCTCCTGCTATACCACTGACAGCTTCTGACCTGCCTTCCATTGCAACCAAACATTCTCTCTGGTATCAAACCTAAATTGTGCTTTTCAAGGAGGTTTTGTAGTACATCATTAAATATTTCTGTTGCCTGACATAGCAGGTCATCATTGTAATTATGTAAAATTGCTGTAAAGGTTGTCATAAATTAGCAGGTTTCATTTAAAGGTCTAAATAAGCTCCAAGTATATTCTGAAGGGCGACAGAGGAAGGGAGAAGGGTGAAAATAATATATGCACACATTGTTATGCTATTGTCATTGAAAAACTCTTATTTCATGGTAATTCACATGGTAATTGAGCTAGGAAATGCTTGTAAGGATATGCAGCTAATATTCAACAAGTGGTAATAAGATGTATTTACATTACTGCAGCACAAACGGTGCAAATGCAATTCTCTGAATGTCTCAAGGACACACTCACTCTGAGAGACAAACACCTAAATATAGTTTTCCAAAAGGTGCCGATAGAGAGATTTCTTCTGCTAGACATATTAAAGATGAATTACATTTGGAACAGATCCATTTAGTTAAAACTACCCCATATGCCTATTTTGTCTTTTGAGGCCCCCAAGCAGGAAACCCTATATATGATAAGCCATCTGGAGATGTGTTATTAGAAAATCATTACTGTAAACTGTCCCTGATCCAGTTCACAGGTGTATAACTCAGTTAATTTCAGTGGCATTTTAAATAGTGCTGGTTAGATACTTAACTTGCTCTTCATGGTAGGAACATTTGTCTTGATAACAGGAGTATGGTGGTGCCATTTCCTTTAAGTCACAGTCATTTGCCAATTTGCATATTTGCATCATACAGAAATAATTCATCCTTAAAGCTTTTCAGTCCCCAAGCCTATTTCCTAGCACATACATTTATGTGAGCAAATGACTGAAGATGCTGGGTTTGTAATAACACAGGTAAAAGATATATTTAAATTATCTGACATGGTTTATGGTATACCTTGCATAAAGAAAAAGATACTAGACTTTGTTTTCTGATTTGCTTTTCCTGAAGAATTTATTGAAATATCATGGAAAGCCAAAAAAGCCCAGTTAGCTTCTTCTGAATAACTTTGTTAAAAACCTTACATCAATGAAAGAAAATTAAGATGGGTTGGAATAGGTATTGGTTAGGCAAAATTTACTCCATTCTTGATCTTACCTGAGAAAGAGAGAATTAAAAATGGTATTGTGAGATATTTCTCTTGCAAAGATGAGTTAGGCCTCAATTCTACTTAAAAATATTTGAATACAATAGGAAAGGCTGGTGGCAGGGATTCAGCTGGCACAGATCAGATGAACTCCAGTTAAATGATAATATTTTTCCTCCTTCAAGGTTTCCAAATGTGCCTCCGAAATGGAAATGGAATGTGTTGCAGTTTTTGCTCCCATCAGTTTCTCTGAGAAACTTCAAATGAGGATTAAGTCCTGGACCTAACACGAAGGACACAGTCTCTAGTTTTGGAGAGATTTTTAATGAGAAGTTTCAAATAAAAAACACCCTTCAATTTTTTTTTTCCCTCAGTGGTGATTGCCCATTGTTATACAGTGAAAATAAAAAATATAGGAGAAATATAAGATGCTATATACATATGAAGAATAGGGAGACATATATGGTATTTTTATTTACCATTGCTCAATGGCAGAATCCTTGTGTTCTAGATGGAAAATTAATAATAAAAAATTATTATTTAAGTACTCCGAATTTCCTTCTAGATCACCTCCTGAAAGAATATATGTTTAGATTGGCTATATGGAAGAAATTCTTTACTGTGAGGGTGATGAGGTACAGGAACAGGTTACCCAGAGAAATTGTGGATGCCCCATTCTTGGTCAAGGCCAGGCTGGATGAGGCTTTGTGCAACCTGGTCTAGAAGGTGTTCCCTCCCATGTCAGGGGGATTTTAACTTTAAAGATTATCTTTAAAGTCCCCTTCCAATACAAACCATTCTATGATTGGGCTGAATGTTATTCATCTAAACTTTGTGCTGATGATCACTTCTGGGCAAATACCTATTTATGTTAGCAACAAAATTCCAATGTTTATGCAGTACTGAAGATTTTCTGTTGAAATATTAAGGAGCTATTACAATCAGATTATAATCTCTCTGAAATTTTAAATCAGACATTAGTTGCACTATCTTCTATTGTCCCCTCATACTTTACCTTTAAGTTTTCTTCTTTGTCTAAATGATAGGATTCTTTTTATATATGCATGTGTATATATATATACACCCACACATATATATATACACACACTATACGTATACAATATATATTTTTAATAAACCACTTTTTAGAATATATATTGATTGAACAGTTATTTTATAAATGTGCTCTAACTAGTTGCATGTAGAAAAATATTTGATATACAAAAAGAAGGAAATTTGTCAAGCAGTTTTGACACCTCAGGTGTTTATCAGCCACACAGAGTCATGCCTCTTCTTCCCTTCCCTCTTTTCAGCTCTTCCCTACACAAGCATGAGCCTAGGGGAGCAGAAAACCCAGATGTAATACTGATTCATTTCCCAGACTGCACAGTTCAGAAAGAGTTGTGCCCCTAGGTGCTAGCTCCACCTCTGGGATTGTCTGTTCCTCTCCTGTGCGACACAACATGACAGAAATCGAAGCTGCATGATCCCACTTTAAAATTTCATGTAGATTTTTAATTAATTCAATTAGCTTCATGAATAAAGTAACTAGATCTTAAGCACCATAAAGGTGACCTACCGGTACAGCCAGAACTGAATTGCCCTTAAACATGTCCATCTGTATCTCTCAGAATGTGAGTTATACAGATAAGTAATTATAAATAAATAATATGATATCCATGTTAATTATTATGATTTAATTATGGTGTCTTACTCCTTGCAGGCATATTTATGAGGGGCTTTTTTTGTGTTGTCCCAGAGAACATTATTAATACATGTCGAAGGACACAGTTTAGCTGTGAATACTAATGACCCAGTCAAAGTAAAGTTATGCATGAAATTCTCTGAAGCAGTAGGTTTCACTCATTAATTCCACTTAGAGCACCACTTCTGTTATGTTGTCATTAGTTAACAAATACTACATTGTTTATGGAAATATTGCCCTTCCACGCTCGTTATAGCAAGTTTCGATACGTAAATATCACTCTCATATGTATAATGTAGAAATCATTATTATACTAAAACAAGCCACCATATATAATATATTTGGAATTGCTTTATAGCATTTATGAGTTGCTATTCAATATAGTAAGAAAGAAGGTATCATTTTCTGCAGCAGTAAAACAAATTCAGTCAATCTGTTCTGGAATGTAGAAGAAATTGGTGAAAAACTAATTAAGTATTGAATCAAAACTTTCATTATTTATATGTACTTTACCCAATTTCTAACACAGTTTTTCTAAGCTGCTTAAAAATTTGGAAACAGTTGTTTCACAGGTGTTCTGGTTTGGCTGTAAGAGCAGCTTACATTTTTTGCTTATAATCAAAAATCAAACCAAAACAGAACGTTTTCTAGATCCTTTTAGTGTGATACAT
Organism: Petroica traversi; assembly: GCA_025920805.1. Classification (NCBI taxonomy): domain Eukaryota; kingdom Metazoa; phylum Chordata; class Aves; order Passeriformes; family Petroicidae; genus Petroica; species Petroica traversi. The sequence goes on from JAHLSL010000009.1 coordinate 15,951,496, forward strand.
GACTTAGTATCAATGGCTCTATTAGTATCAATGACTTAGTATCAATAGATCTATTCAAATGAGTGAACACAGATAGAAAATGTAATTTTGGACACCCCAGAGATATTTAACCTAGACTGCAGTGGCCTCTGCAAGAGGGGAGTCCATGTTTCATAGGTCTGTTTTGCTTTCTCTGTGCACATCTCAGGCTATTCAGGTTTTTTTAGAATGGTGTTAGATGTCTATACTTAGGTTCACAAACTGCTTTCTAGGCATCAAAAAGCTAATAAGTTAGTTGTCCAGATTTTCTGTGTGATTAAGTGAAAGCCAGGAGCATTTCTAGAGGACAATTTGTCTTTTCCTAAAGTGGAAGTCTAAGATAAGATGGATGCCCATCAGTTATGTTTCACTGTAGTGTGGTGTGGATAACCAGCTCCCACTCAGACATGTCAGGCACGCACTGTGACTGGAGATGCCCCAGACCTCACAGACATGGCCTAGGAAAAAGCACACCACTGAGAACAAGCAGGTGCACCAGGATATCCTACAGGGGCTTCTAAATTGTACCAAGCATCTGTGATTTCACAAATGAACTTTAAAATGGCATTCAGGATGAGATTCAGGCACCTCAATATTGATGTCTGTATTTTCTTCATCAGAATTAGTTATTTCATCTCCAGCAGGGCATAATGTTTTGCCTGGATGTAGCAACTTAGTGCCCTGTAAGACCCCTAAGAATATTTGGTATGACCTTGTGCATGGACTTAGAGACAAATGCTCCTGTGAAATGGCATTTGTAGTGCAGGTCCCACATCCCAGGGCATCCTAAATGAGTGGGTGTATCTACACCATTGACAATACAGACAGTGGTGTTGAGAGAGCTTTATCCATGACCAACTGTGAGTATCATGCTCAAATGAACCTAACTGCTCATGTTTAGAGAACTGTATTGCAACTTTCACTTTTTAATGAGACGAGTAATTTTGAGGGGCCTGCTTACTGAGTCACGAGACTAATCCAGAGACCCTCATGGGAACTGAGAAACCCTCTAAAAGTATATACAACTGCTCTGTAGTCACCTAAATTTAGATATATAGTCAAACAAGACACTGAAAAAGGAGAAAATAACCCAAATTCCAGATGTTAGAGACTAAAATCTCATTTGGGGTGTGTTCTATCTTGCCCCATTCTCTCTACCAAGCCTCAGTCTAGAGTGAAAACTTGTGTATGTGTGTGGCTTCTCACAATGTCAACAGATCAACAAGTCACTGAAGAGCAAAGTGGTATGGAATTTCACTTGCTTATGGATGACTTTTAAAACTTGTCAGTGTTGTTGAGCATTCGTAGGATGTTCTGCTTGAGTGATCAGACTTAAAATGAGTCCTGCAAGTTTGGAAGTCGTCTCTGCTTCAATTCAGCCAACACTGAGCTACTGTTCATTGATAGAAGGCATTGGAGTAGACAGGTGTAGGAGTACTTCCTTGAATTAATTAGTTTAGTGAGAAATCTCATAATTATTTTGAATCCTATTATGTTCTGATAGAGAGAAGTAGAGTTGCAACTGAATGATTTAAATCCTGTTTATGTTCAAGTTTCCTGGCAAATTGAAAATACTTGAAATAGAGAAAGAAGTCATTACCAAAAAGAGAGTTTTAGCAGAAATCTTTAAATGATAAAGGCTTTATCTTTCCCTTTGATGCACATGTGAATCTTCCACTGAAGTCAACTGGAACAGCATTCACACCTTCAGGATCTGGATTTGTTCATAATCCTCTGCATTTTAAATTCTCATTCCATTATATCAAGTAAGGGAGAGAGGATTAGTTGGCAGTATCTGAGAGCTTTAATTTTTTTATGGGATTTGTACATCTAGTAGAAAAGTAAATGAAAAACTGAGAATGCATTACTCATGAAGATGAGCATTTTAAAATATGTCTTTTACAAACCTCGGTTTTTGCATCAAGAACCTTCTCACTGTCTTTATCATTAACCAGTGGGTAGGAAAAAAAGAGATTAGAATTTCCAACAAAGAGAATGACTTTCCTTTGGATTGAATGCACACAGACAAGGTTCACAAAATCTATGTGTTCACATTTTGCCATTGGCCTTATGCAGAGGAGATTCTATCTGTTCTGAATTGTAGGCTGCTTGAATTTCCCTTGTCAGTACTTTGATGAGCACCTTGGTAGTTTTACAATATTTTAGTGCTTATCCATAACAGTTGGTTTAAATATAGGCTTTTCTGAATGTCAAATATGTAGAAGATAACAGCACACTACAGAAAAACTTAGCATAATGCTCTGTTAGATCATTACACCACAGAATTATCACCAATAATTTAAATGTGTTGTCTACCACAGATGATCCAAGTAAAACTTTCATTGGTAGTCAATTAATGTATTTCTACTTATTTTAAAAGGGTCTGTTGTTTCAAATATGCTTAATCATGGACATATGACATTACAATTCAATTTTTTTCATTCTTTAAGATAAAGCTAAATGGATTGAAAGAACATAGGATTTATTAAATTACCTGGTTGCAGACTATTTGTGTGTTTGTATAAAAGAAATTACAAATAACAAGGAAAATTAAAGATTAAGCACACAAACACTCTTGAAGTAATGTGAAAAAGGTGATATTGGAGACAGCAGTGAAGACTATACTTGGTTGCTGCCTGGTGAGTCACTGAGGGATTTGCTCAGGCACAGTCTTTCAGAGGGTTGGCCCAAAATTTGTCGCTGGAATCAAGGGGTCAAGGATATAATTGTGAGTATTTTGGGAGACAACAAAGATGAAATACAGACTCAGATAAATGTTTCTTCTGTTCCTACATTAAAAGACTTACTTACGTTCTTGCCAGTCTTGAGTTAAACAGCTATTGAGGTCCTGTTAAAATTATAATATCGAGTGGTTTGGTTTAAAACTAGAACTTAGCACCATTGGTACAGTTCTTCCTTACCATGCTGACTTGTAAAATGTTTTTTGAACTATTAACATCATTTTCCACAGCTTGCTCAAGTCCAGAAAAAAAAAAAAAAAAAAAAAAAAAAAAGGAAAATCCAATGTAAGTTATCAGGCATTGTAGGGTCAGGTCCAGATCCAGTAAAGCATTTAAACTCCTAACATCTCTTTAGTTCTTCAATTGCCTGTTTAAACAGCTAGGAACAGAAATATGGGGCTAGAACAATAAATAATCAACTGCATTTGAGACTCAGTTCTGCACTGTGATGCAAACTCATCCTTAATAAATGCCAAAATAATTTTGTCATGAAACTGTGGCTAATTAGGATGCTACCAGTTGTCTAGACAGTCACAGCTGCCCTGAGACCATTCTTGGAAATAATTAAAATTGATGGCCTTCAGCCTTTTGATGATCTTTGCAACAAGAGAACATCAACTCTTACAGTCCACTAGACTCCTTATACTCTTATCACAAAAGACTTGATAAAAGCCAAGGAGATGGCTTTATTAGTTACTCGATATTATTAGCAATGTGTTTCACATTACTGATTTTGAATTCATTAAGTAGCAGTGCTTTTTCCTTTTTTCATCTCCCAGCACAATTGCATTTGAAGTCTCTACATCATAATGACATAAAATCCAAGGAGATCTTGGTATAGACTGAACCTACTGTGTCATACCCTGAATTATTCGCAATTTGCATGAGGAGTGTGTGAGTACACAGGCAATAATCCCCTATTGCCAGACTAATCTACGCTTCCATAAAAACTGAAAAAAAAGGTAGGGCAGCAAGAAAGGGGAAGAAATTTCAACCTTAGCTCACATAGCTTTAGCAGAGTGTCCACTCATACACTGGGAGCAACATCTAAAAAAGCAGTGCCACAGTGTGTTCAAATTTCGAAATTGCCAGCTACTTTTCACTGAGCCATTTTTCTTGTTACAAGACAAATATTTTCCCCCTTTACTCTTTTATGCAAGTCAAATTGCTGATGAACTTTGTGCTGGAGGATTGAGGACAGGGTGTGAGAACTGGATAAGGAAAAAAGGGCTGCAACACAGCCCAGTGGGACACTGTCACCACTTCCCAATTCTTGTCATCAAGAGCAAACCAGATTTAGCAAGATGATAAGCACAGGCCAGAGTCTGCTCTTTTTCACAATGATGAATATACATAAACTCAGTGCCACTGATTAGATTTACACCCATGGAAGTCAAGCACTCGCTTTTGCCCATCTAGAGATTTCTACTTCTCCTAGCCTCAGGGTACTTTATTGAACAACCTCTAGGCACCCTCAGAGATGCTCCTGCTATCATGTCACTTCCACAGCTGTTAGGAAGTTGAAAAGAAGCCTTCTGGGTATGTCTTTTATACATACCTTGAAACAAAGTACATTGAACTTTGTCAAAAAATCAGTTGAGTGAGTAGGAAAATGTCTATGAGTTCCAAACGCCACCAGATTTCCCAGTTAATATTCATTGCTAAAATAAGATTGCAACAAGTGCTTTGATGCTTTGAATGCCACCTGGCAACTTTTCTTTAATATGATGTTTCTTTTCTGTCTAAGATGTGGCATGCCTTGCTGCTATAAACAAATTATAACAATTTCTCCTCTATTTCCAATGGTTGAAATATATGCTATTGATTTTTCCCCTCTCTTATTTAAGGTGTCTCAATAGCTTATCTCCTTGGCTGTCTTTGCAACAGCCAGAATGACTTCTAAGCCAAGTACTTTCCAAGTTTTGTGTAAAGAATTAGAAGTTAGTTTTGAATCCTGCCACTTGTCTTGCTGATCAAGGTCTGTCCTGGGTTGGCCATATGACCTGTTTGTATCCCCAATCATCCTCTTGCTTATGCTGGACCTTAAGTTCTGCAGCTGTAAGTTGTCCCAGAAAGACAGAGAATGAAGGTGGAGGAAAAAAAAAAACACTCGCCGTTTGTCTGCAGGATACCTTTACTCCTACGAAGCAAGGCTACATTCCAGCGGACAGTGTTATCTCTTTTCTTTTTCTTTTTTTTTTTTACTCTCTCTGGTGTGGGTGCTGGAAGAGCTCAGAGTGGAGGGTTTTTCCTCGGATTTTTGCCGGCTTTTTGCAGGGAGAGACTTTGTTTCTTTTGCTGGGTATTTTCTCTTTTTTTCCTCTTCCTGGGACTGGCTGGCATCGCGTGGGCCCAGGACACCAGGGAACCCCCGGGGGCCCCCCCCTCGCCGACTCCTACAGCCGGGCCCAGCAATCGGCCCCTCCACTGGAGAACTGAACCGGACTCAGACGGACTCTGAATCTACCATCTCTTCAGAGGAAGGAGAGGTTTCATTGCTTTCATATTATCCAAATTTTTCCTATACTTGTGAATATTCTATTTGTTAAATAAATAGTTTTTTCCACTTTTCTCTAAGGAAATTCTTCCCGGACCTGTAGGGGGAGGGGTGATTGGAATTGACTCTTCCTAGAGGAGACCCCCCAGAGTTTTCCTCCTAAATATTTGCCCTAAACCAAGACAGTGATGATCAGTGTTCATGCATCCAGTGTGAAATTATACCTCTGGAGAAGGGGATGCTGTTGTTCAAACATTGATTACTTAGCTAGATAAATTTGTGATCTTCCAGAAAAAGCATTAATCACCAAGACACACTAAAAACAGTGGATTTGAAGACAATGGCAAAAGTTTATATCTAAGTATATAGGAAGGCCGGGCTAAACAATTCTTTCTCTTTTCATAAGGCTGAAGAGCAGATATGAGTGTCATTTCAGATAAGATCGATCACTATTCAGGAGCTTATAGGCATGGATAGTAGGCTGTGCATTAGCATCACAAAAAGGCTTCCTTGCTACTCTGAGGATGCAGTGTGTCTTGCTGCAAAGAGGTGGGTGATTTACTATCTTTTAAAAGCAAAAACATCACCTCCTTGGGCAGGACCAGGCACAAGAGATGGTTCTGTTCTCATCTGATGGAAAGGAGCAATGCCCACAGCAAAGTATGTTTCTAACAGCATGTTAACAAGTGAACTGCAGCAGTTTGTGGGGCTGTTTAGAAAACAGGGGGATATTATGGTATTTTCTGATGGAGAATTTCTGTAAATACCATGGAGAACCCTAGTCAGTGAGTTTTAATTTGTTTTGAGTGGGAAAGGGACTACAGGATGAGGCTACTAATTGCCAAATAACTAAAGAGGATAACAACTGAGTAAGTTACAGGTAATTAATTGCCATCTATTCAATTTGAGTCTCTAAAGAACTATTTTTATAACACAAAACCTATAACAGATTGTTTTTACATGTAGTCAGTTGTTAAATCATCAGGAAATTTTCTTTACTGTACAAGTGGTTAGCTTTTCCTTTTTACTACAAAAAAATGGGGGGGAAATGGTGTACTATAAATGGATCCAAAAGTGACATTACACCTTTGTGGTGTTTGGAATGGTTACTGTCAGTGTTTTATAAGATGATTGTTTTGTGTTTGCTTTTTTTTTTCCTTTCCCTTTTGTCAAAGGACAATTTGATAGGTTAGACTTTATATATCCTCTTTTCCTTCTAAAAAGAAACAGGAAACATGGCATTTTGTTGTGAAAGAGACTAAAATGAAAGTATTTTGTGGCAGATGGGATTTTTATGAGCTGTTTGTCACTATATACCAGTCTTGTTAAGGAGAAATCGTTTTCTGCTTCATTACACTAAGATAGCTCTGTTTAGGGTTCCACTCAGCTGTGAAATTACTTTAAAACTTCTATAAGGAATAGAGATGGGATTTTGTATATATAAAAAAAAAAAAGATTACTAACAGTATAAGGAATAGAAATAAAATGGTCAAACACACTGTTTTTTTTCATAGCAGAGGAGAATATAGAAATTTTGTGTTGCATACTTACACTTAATCTGCTGTTTTAAGATAAAAAGAGACTCCAGAGTACTCTTATTTGCTACACCAAAAAAAGGCAACAGTCACATAAAAAGACTAAAAATATATTAGGGGAAAAATTAAAATTATATTGGATTCTTTATGCTGCTTTTGAGGCAGATAAAGTGCAACCAAAATAATTAGATGCACACAAATAAAAGTATGAAAATACTGGGCCAGACCCTCGTTTGCCATTCATCCATAGACCCTGGCAGGATTGGGCTGCTCTTATTCTTTTCTCAAGTGTAAACTCTGAATCCTTAGACCTTTCCATCTTGCCCTGGGCAACTGCAGTTTAACATACTCCCCATAAACTCTCTCTGCGACTATGTTTCTGTCTTTTTTTCCATGTAATTTCTCTTTCTCTCTTTTTAAATGCCTCATCAAACCTTTATTCTTGATGAATTTTATATAATGAATTTTATATAATCTGCAATAAAACCCCTTTAGTGTATCTTGTCATGTTTTTGTGGAAAGATCATCAGGAAAGAGACTTGCCCTGAGGCAATGTTGGATTGCAAGGACATGGTTGACCCATCTACAGCCAGGGGTCAAAAACCACCTGCTGGGTAGCTCCTCTTTGCCCTGCCCTGCTTGTACTGGTGTGAACTCAAAATTCTGGTGTTTGCTTATGGTGAAAAGGTGGATTCCTGTCAGACCCTCACTCTGTGTATGTTGTAAAAGTTAGTAAATCCAAGTGTCTGCCCCTAGCTCCACAGTCCTCAGGTCAGCTTCTGGGAATAGTCTATTCTTTTAGCAGCTCAAAGCTTTCCCTTAAGCTTCAAGATCATTGTCAGCTCTCTTCTGCTAATATTGCATGGGCTACATGGAAAGACACATGATCTGACTTTCCGATTCTTTCTACCAATGGACAAGAAAGAAAGGAATTTATACCTTCTGTAAGAGTGTTGCACAGCTCAATGTTCTGGGAATGATTGCACCTGAAGAACTCCAAATGATCTGTTACATAACTGTCAGTCACTCCCAACCTCCTACTTCAACTGAGACAATCATCACCAATGTTACATTTCATGTGGAACTCCTGAACAGGAGAATTTCTAAGCTTTTGGATTCTACATCTACTTCATCATATTCCACAGAAAACTTCTTTAATGTTGGAAAATCTCAACAGGACATTCATATATGAAGAAATCACACCAGACTCCATTAAAACTAATGGATAAAATAGGCACTTAATGCTGTTATTTTTCTACCTTTGGGTGACAACTTTTTTGGATGAGCTGAAATATGGTCAACACTCAGGCAGAGTAAAGCCGTTCTGAAAAAGGAGGCAGTAGGTGATGAATATGAATGGACAGGTTTCCCATTGTATTACCCCAAGTTGTATAAAGAATAAAATAAGTGTTTAGTCTGGACAAGAACATTTAAACAGAGACAATTTGTGCTTGAGAAATTTTTATGTCAGAAACCTGGATATATATTGTCTTTATGCATATGCATTTACAGAAGTGACATGAGTAGGAATTAACTTCTAATCTTTAGAGAGGCCTTGGCTTTTAGATTTACTTGTATATTCTTCTTACGAGTTAAAAAGAAATATATCTCTTGATCATGTTTTCCATGGAGAACTGATTACTTGAAAGTGTATCAATTAGGTGTTAACCTGCACAAAGGAATTCACTGGGCAAAAGTTTTGAAAGAAAAAAAGTCATATGGATTATCTTGACAAGTGAGGGGAAAAAAGGTGTTTAGGTTGGGGTTTCTTTGCATGAAAGACTTTCATTATGCAACTGTGTAAGCAGAACTTGTGTAAGCAGAACTTGTGTAAGCAGAACTATGCCTTTTTATCAAATGTCCATTTCCCTATTGCAGAAGTAAGTAAATAAATAAATAAAAGCAACATAGCAAACTCTAGAAAGAGGTTCTAAGACTACCTTTTTATTTTTACAAAAAAATAAAATTTTTTCATGTCATACCCTTCATTACTAGGATAGAACAGACAAATGCTCTGGATTTTTCTTATTTTTGAGGACCCATTTTGCATCGTTGTTATCTCTGCAGAAAATGCCATGCTCGCTTCAGCAACCTCTCATGTGTTTGGGGGTCAGTGTTTCTTCCAGTTATCTGATTAGTTGTGCATGGGAAATGCAGGGATTGATGCTTACTAATAGAGTTACACTTAAAAGTACTTTAATTTTCTCCCAGTTTGTGGGAATAAAACTAAGTTATTGAGCACAGGTTTTTCTGTCCAAGTGAACTAAAATTAGAAAAGGCAAAATAAGTATCACAAAAAGGTAGAAAAAAATTAATTTTAGCTGCTTCTTGAGCTATTAAAATCAAAGTAGATCCTACCTTAGAGAGATTTAACAGTCTGAAATTAGTCTTAACTGATAGAAAAAGACGGCCAAAGATAGTTTATCTAAGCTGAGGATTTTTTTTTTATAATATTTTTCTCAAATGATGTACCTGAGCTATCAAAATTACTAAAACAGAAGTCAAAATCTGTCCTTGGCCACCAATTATGACCTGATGTGCAGCATGCTAACTGGAGTCATATTTCAAACTGGTCAAACTTATAGACTATGAAAAGGCTTGAGATTCCAGTTAAAGAAACATTAAATGACTAAACTCATAATTTGAAAGTAAAGAAGCAGTTGGTTTGCTTGCCTACAGAGAATCCGGGGTAGATTTTATAATGAAAAAATTCAAGTCCTCCAGGTTTAGCGACAGCTAAATCCTACAATATGCTACATTTGGTAGTAACCCTTAGAAGAGATATATGCCTCCTTTTCCTGTTAAAGAGAGGTGTTCAGTATTACTGGTGCTGAGTATAAAAGTTTCCATGGTAAAGATGAAGAACTAGGCAGTTACTCTCAGGTGGCTCTACTAAATAGGTTTTTATCATCTTGCTATTCTTCAGAATTTCAGGCATTTTTTTATTTAAAAAAAATGTAGAAGGATGAAACTCACAAGGAAGGAAATTAGAATTAGAGGAACTAACCAAAATTTTGAGCAAATCTATTTTCCTTGCTGCCCTGTATCAGTTCACTTGTTTCTTTTCTTCTTTCTTTTTTTCTCCTCCAGATTTCTCAAAGCCTTTCTGCAGTGCTTATGGGGAATAACCAAATTTGTTTATTGTTTTGGTTTCTTGTTTTTTTTCCCCTGCAAACTGATGTATTTTTGAGATTAAAAAACAAATCTTCTCTTTAAATACCAGAGGTTATTTATTCCCCCTATTCAGACAGTTTCTGGAAAGAAGGGCTTGAGGTGCTGTCTTTGTCTTCCACAAGAGCAACAGCAATTATGTATGGGTCACAAAACACACGTTTTTTGAGAATTGGAAACTTCTGCAAACATATATGCATTTCCCTAATTTTTTATTACTACTTAGAAGAAAATTCTACAAAGAGTTTATAAATTACCAATTAGAAGACCTTGATCAATGACTAACTGCTGTTAGTAGTGCAGGTGTTCACACTGAGACTGAATCTTCAATGAAGATTTTGTTTAAGTCATGACTTTTAGATGTGGGAGCAAGGTCCACTCTGTTAAATTGCATAAAAGCTTTGCTCGGAGAGCAGTCATAAAAGAAGACTGAAGTTCCTAAAGGCTTTTGAAGTGCAAAGAACTTCTGAATTCAGAAGTCTTATTTGCCAGTCTATAATCTCTTCAGTTAACACAAATATGATTTTTTTAAATCTGAAACCTCCCTACATTCTTTTTGTAGTTGCCCATCATTACCTTAGGCAAGCTGCCAGGTGCCTCAGCTTCAGAGAGGCATAAATAAAGTCTGGCAGTGACTAAAGCCCATGAACAGCCTGATCTAATAGGGATCCGCTAAGGCACAGTTCATCACAAGTAGTACCCTTGGCAGGGGCCTTGAAGATTGGGGGGACCTATACAGACTCAGAGTGAAGTGACTCAACTCATTTTTCTCAAATATAGAACTCTAGTGCCATTGCAATGACCTGGAATATTCCACTTTTCTCTAGCCACGTCCCTAGATACCCATGGCTACCTCAAACTCCATGTCATCTTTACCTTGTGCATATCTTGTGCACCACAGGCAGTGTTATCTCACTGGAAGATGTCTAGACAGGGTTCTCAGGAGCACGGTTAATGGTGGACTTGTTAGGTTTGCAGTTGGACTTGATGATCCTGGTGGTGCAACATAAATTATCCTAATATTCTATGATTCTATGACTTGAACACCCACATTTGGACAACCAAATCCTGCCCTAAATTACCAAACTTGCTGTTGAAATGTTTTCCTTTTTTTAAGATGTCTTTTACTCTTTATGATGGCATATTTTCTAAATTCACAAGCATCATACACCTTTGCAGGAAGTATCTGAAACTCTAGGGTTGTCTGATCAGACAACAACATGCTCAGACAATATCTGCTATAAAGGATTTAGAGGAACGAGAGAAAACATAGAAAGCATTTATGCACAAAATGCAAACATAAATGCACAAAGAGGTGTTTATTTAAAGAGGCAGCAGAATTCTGTTTTAAGAGACAGCTGGGCAAAAGAGTGGAACTTCCCAATTTTTTTGAGAAAGGATGAATAGTTACCAAAACTGAATTAGAAGTGAAGCTAATGTAGAATTTGTCTTTATACTGAAAGCTCCAGGTCTCAGTTTACACTGAGGATAAGCAGCTTGGAACAAAGGACTACAGACCATGAATATATTTCTGTGAGTGGGTGAAAATGGGTGAAATGCATAGCATTTACTCTAGGATACTGAAAACCCATTGTCTCCACTGTCTCTGCAGGCCTTACTCTTTGTTGTCCTGCTCTGGCTGGACTGCTGCAATGGCAACTTTACTATTTACCTTTTTTTCTCTCCTAGGTATGGATGGATAACACCAGAGCCACTCACGGCAGCTTGCTGTTCTCAGCCACAAGCCAGTGAGTACTGCTTTCTTCTGCATACCAGATAAACAAGCTGAGACTCAAGTATATGTTAGGGAAAATAAAACTTTTTTGAGCATGGATAGTAAAGGGATTTAGACTAAAATAATTGACTCTTCTTCAAGCATAAGCAGTCAGTTCTGGGGATTAGTGTTCCATTGTTTGGTTTTTTGTTTTTTATCCTTTTTGATAAGTCTCCTGTTGTCAGTGTTTCTTATTTAATTAATACCACAGACAGTAAATCTTTTTCTTGTTTCCAAATTGTGACAGCTTTAGCCACTTTTAAAATAAGGGTTGTTGTAGTGTGAAAGAAAATCCAAACAAATGCATGCTTCAAAATGATTATTTCACCCTAGAGACTTAATTTATACAAAACAGATTACCAGAATACAGTAAAATTCCCATTAAAACATAAGTCATCAATTTTCTGTTGAGTGAAGCATAACTTAAATTATGAGGATTTAATTATAGTGATGATTATACTGTTGGGGTTGAAAGGTGATTCTTGTTCTGAGCTTGATTTTTTTGTGCTTCCTTTTCTGTATTTCTCATTAGATTCACTCTATATGTTCCCAAGAATCTTTCTCTTATAGGAGTATCTGAGTCACTCCTTAATAGTGACTTTATTTACCCAGAAACTGGTTGAATTTTGAAGGTAATCAAATAAGATGTTTTTGAAATACAGAGCATGTCTCTGGTTAGGGCAGTAGCTCATACTTGGCATCTAGGGCTCTGCAGGTATTGCTCCACGATGGTTTAGCATACAAGAGTGCCATTTTGAAAACATTTCCTACTTACAGCTTTCCCTGCCACAGGAGCATCCTGCCTCCAGCTTCCTTCTTCCCTCCAGCTGATTCTTGTTTGGAGACTGATGGGCAGATCCACTGTGATTTCTCATTACAAATATTACATTTAAGCGCATTTGTCTGCTCTTCATATTGCTTAGCACCCTTTTTCCTCTTTGTCTGGCTTTGCCCTGTGCCTGGAGGGAGTGCTGGGCTGCCAGCAATCTGTCTTATGTGTGCCAGTACCCCACCCTGCCAAAGGTGTGCACCCCGTGGAAACATTCTAGCCCGTTGCCATGGCCTCACCTAGTCTGTGCAGAGGCCAAGGGAAGGAAGGGGCTGGGTCACAGTCACAGCTCTGCCTGCCAAGGGAATGATTTGGCAATCCCCCCAGAACGTGGCAGAATGCAGCTGGAGAGGGAGGAGCTGTGAGTCTAACCCAGTTATGCAAGGTGTCTGCTGGCACAACATCCCACAGTGACTTATTGACCATTCAGGTGGGAAGGACCTCTGGAGGTCCCTTGTGCAGCCCCTGCTCAAAGCAGGGTCAGCTCTGACCTCAGACCAGGCTCCTTCAGGAGTTGAGGTTGAATGGTTTGTTCACCCTCATGGCTAAACAAGAGAAAAACACTTGGAATCTTCCCTTTAAATTGCTTTTAAAACCCTTTATAAAGTGCTGCCAACATACCTGTCCAGGTCTAGTTTTCCATCACCTCTAGGTATATAAATATTTTGTCCTCTCAGGGAGCAGAAGGCAAAAGAAGAGCTTAATTCTGATTTTGCATCTAAATTATTGTTGTGATTTCCCCACTTTGAAGTTATTTATAAGGCTTCCTAGAAAAGATGTATGTCTTTGTAACAACTATCTTTCAACAGATCTTTAACAACTTTACTACTCTTTGGTAGCCTTTATTTTCAGTATCCAAATACTTTTAGCATGCTGTGTTCTAGGGGAATAAAGGTGGTTTTTAAACTCTTTTATATTGGGATTATCATATATGCCATATGAAAAGTGAGGTTAGAAGGACATCTTTCAATTCAAAGTGGTCTTCTGCTTAGGTAAAGAGATCAAGTTTACCTATGTAGGATTCCAGTTATAACACGATAATTTAAATCAGTATTCATATACTGAAAATCATATGAAAACCCTTCCAATCGTGCAAGGCTCAGAAATTTGCTTTGACCATTAGATATTCTTGAGATAATTCTTGAGAATTTTTTTTAAAACTTCTTTTGCATATTAAAAGCCAAAGTTCCTAGAAGATCCCTGACACAGAGATTGCAGAAAAAATAAAAGTTTCTTGGTAGGATTTTTCTGATTTTTGAAATCATGACACAAAAAAACCTGAACACAATTTAATAATTTTTAGTGGTGGTCAATTAAAATCTAAAAACAAAATAAAACAAAAAAAAACCCCATAAGCACAAAGAAATAGTATCTTTGATATCCTTAGGGTGTAACCGCACAAAAAAACCCCCAAAAAAACAACCAAAAATAAAAAAAAATAAAATAAAAAAAAAAAAAACCAAAAAAACCCCAAAAAAACCCCAAAAAACAGAGCAAGAGAGACATATAATTATTAATTTTTTGATAGCGCTGTGGTTTTTTAACTTCTTGGCACAAAAATGAACAGCTTGAACTCTAAAAATTAGGGCATACATTGAAAATATGTGATTTTTTTCTAGATAAATCTGAACATGATTTTTTGTCGAAAACTGATTTTTTTGTATTATTCTACTGTGAGACCACCTGTGAAGCTTCCAAAAGTATTAAGCATATTCAGATAAACCTGCTGAATAAAAAAGTTAAGTTAAACCAGACAAAAGACTTCCCCAGACTTTAAAGTAAAATTAAATTCAGTAGAAGCAAAATTGAGTGAAACTACCTGAACAGCAAGTGTAAGTCTGCTTTATACAGAAAAAATCAGATTTTTCACAGTATCAGTTTGTAAAGTCATAGTACATGAACAACTATGCTCAGTGCTCAGCAGTCTGAGCATTTAAACGTGCAGAATTTCTGTGCCTATAAGGAGACACCAAGTGCACAAATACTGCATCTACATATGATAAAAGACATAGTAATAAAAAATAACAGTAGATGTTTTATATACAGAAGTCTAACAAGATAAGGAAAAGATCACTCCACCTTTTAATTCCAAGAAACAAATCTAATGGAAAATGTAATTAGTGCACGTGCTTCTGGAAGATGGAATTATGATCATCTTTTAAAATATTGTTTTCCTTATTTTGAAGAATATGCCTTGATTCTTAGTTTGGATAGTGTTTTGTCTTCAAGAGTGTCTGTCTTCTGGAGAACTTACACCATGTTCTAAACAAGTGAAGTCTGACTTCTCTCTGATGTCAGGAAGCTTATACAGAACTATTAAAAAATGTAACTTAATCTTTGTAAAAATTGACCTGCACACTCTGTGGACTGGGTGGACAGATAGATCAAATTCCTCTCACATCTCACTCTCTTATAGTGTCCAGGAATTTGCCTGAAATTTTCTTATTTATCCAACATCTTCTTCAAAACTGTTGGATTTTCTGCTCTGTTCCTCCAGACTCCATGAAATCATAGAATGGCTTGGTTAGAAGGGTCCTTAAAGTTCATCTAGTTCCAACCTCTACCATGGGCAGGCACGATATCCACAAGAGCAGGTTGCTCTGAGCCCTGTCCAACCTGGCCTTGAGCACTCCCAGGCATGGGACACCCACAGCATCTCTGGGAAACCTGCTCTTGTGTCTCACCACCCTCACGGTAAAGAGTTTCTTCCTAATCTACTCTAAACGTAATCATTTCAGTTTAAAACCGATCTATGTTCTGTCACTACGTGCCCTTGTCCAGCTCTTTTGTCCCTTTACCATTTGATGACATCTGTTTTGATGCAGTTCAGAACACAATTGACTCATGTCCAGCCTCTCCTCCAGCAGCACCCCCAAGTCGTTCTCAGCAGGGCTGCTCTGATCTGTTCATCCCCAGCCTGTGCTGATACCAGGGTGTGACCTGATCCAGGTGCAGCACTTTGCACTTGGCCTTGTTAAACCTCAGGAGATTCCATGGGCCCACTGCTGCAGCCTGTGCTGGTCCCTCTGGATGACATCCTGTGCTTCAGGTGTGTCAGCTGCACCACTCAGCTCGGTGTCACCTGCAAACCTGCTGAGGGTGCACTCAATCCCTTCATCTCTGTCATTAATGAAGTCACTAAAGAACACTGGTCCCAGTACAGACCCCTGAGGGACACCATGTGTCATGGATATCCATCAGGGCTCTGAACCTTTGACCACTGCCCCCTGGATGTGACTGTCCAACCCATTCTTACCCATCTAAGAGTCACAAGTGACTAGGCAATAGGTTGTCATGGAATGTAGCAGATGGGTAATTTCACCATCAGCAATTTCCCTACAGCTCTCAAGAATCTGTAACTGGATCCCAGTGACTGATTATTGTACATTGTATCATGACATTCAAAAAGCTTCTTCAACTGGCGTTTCCACCAGTTTCTCAGATTCACCTCATAAGGACAGGTTTTAGTTTAGGAACCTTGCTACTCACCTCACCGATGCTAATAATTTACTCCAATTTTTCTGTTAAATCAACTTTTTTTTTTTTTTTTTTTTTTTTTTTTAAAATGATCCCTATATTACCTCTTGGTCTCACCAAAACCTTAGAAAGTTGCTTTTTCCTCAGCTTGTACCTTTCTGGAATCTTCATGTTTAGCTAAAGACAAAATAATTTCTTTCTTACAAGACTGGTGAATGTGAGTGTTGACTTTGCTCAAGATAAATCATCAATTTACTTTTTCATAATTACATCTCAAGTCCTGTGTACTACCCATAGCTACATGTAGGACTATTGTGTCTCTTCCATTGGGCTTTTACAGCTTGCTATTCCAAGAAGCAATCCTTGTCTCTAATCTGTTCTTCATGTCACAGCATAACTTTTACCCAATCTGCATTGCATATTTTTGGAATGCCTGAGTTGTACAAGTGTCAGATAAAGAAAAATCTTCAGATACATCAGAATTGTTATGTGTATGTTTATAAAAACTTGACCATACACTAAGTGAAAAAAAAATTCATTTTCAAGCAAATGAGCCCGTTAATTATAGTATTCAGTTCATGCTCTCTGTTACTGGTCTGTTAGCACTAAATGTCCATCTCAGTTGTGTTCTCAAAGACCTTAATGCTTTGCTTGAAAGCATTTATTCTGTTAATGTCTGCCAAGCTTTTTTGAGATCTTTGCAATCATTAATGAAATTTGTCTTTTTGATGAGCTAAATCCTTTTTAGGTCCAGTGTGATGCTCATAATATTCTAGCCATTGTAACAAATTTTCTTAGAGCTAAATATGGTTTTGAATTTGAAGTAAGAATTAATGATATTTAGAATATTTTTTCTTTTACTAAAATTGCAATTTAACATAATTTTAAGAAAAAAAGACACTATACAAATTCATACTGTATATATTTAATTCTCTGGTGTTTATATTAAATATTGTCTGGGTATGATTCAGAAGTCTTATTTGTCTTCAAGGATGAAACTCAAGTGTTTAAATGATGAAATGTAATCCAGCTCAACTGGAGTTCTGCTTTTTAAAACTGCCTATTGTGTGTTGTTTCAATTATATACTGGCTGTTTAATATCTCCACAAATATTCTTTGATGGCTAGATAGATTTTATTGAAAATCAAAATTTTACCAAATAATTCCAAAATGTAGTGTTACAGCTATGATGATGTACAGGTTTCTTACTTTATGAAATGGAACCTTCTCTGCCATTTTTGCATTGTTTCTTCTAATGCTGTCTCCTAAAAAACCCTCCTTTTACTTCATTCAAAAGTTAAAAATTCTTTGGTTTGATAAGCTATCCTGAGACTTACGATAAGAACATAAGCTAAAAAAGGATGTTCTAACAATGGGTCTTATGTGTCCCTTAAGCCAGCTTGATGTTTTGATCACAATTTTTAAGTGGTGTTTCAAATTCATTTGTCTTTATGTCATAAAAACCTGATGCTGTGTATATGGACACATAATTTTAAAAAAAATAATTTATTGTACAACTTGAAATAACCTGTAATATGTAAGTACTGAACCAGCAAACAAAGAAATCTACAGGCAATCTGATCCAGTGTTTGCAATGTTAAGTATATTTTTCATTCAGCTGCACTCCTAATCTTAGTACAAGAATAGAGAGTATTGGGATCTAAAATCATGTGCAAGCAAAAGATAATTCAAATAAACTAAAGACTTTGGCAAAAAAAAAACAACTGTACCTAAATTCTTGTTATAACATATATTCAAAATAAATTGTTTGATCTTCTGGTCAACAAACCTGATCATTGTTTTGCTATTCATCACCTCACCTGACTTTACAAGAAATATAATTGGTACCTTGATAATGTGTTTATAGCAATATTACTCTCCAGAGCTCTCTACATAAATACCTAAATGAAATGAGGATTTCCAGGTGTTATGAGATTGAATGCAAACATCATCACGTCTACAGAGAGGAGTAGCACATAAGAAGATATTGTGATAAAAAAAAGAAAAATACAGAATAGGAGATATTAATTATTTGGTTGTAATATTTGAGGATATATTCTCCTTTTGGGAATATATAAATATATAACTCTCATGTCTCTATCACGGCAAGTTTTTGAATGTATAGAATCCATAAGTCTGTTTTTTCACCTGTCTTTATTGTACCTGACATGTGTTCATCACTTCCATAATTCCACTGATGCTCTTTTACTGCATGTCTTGATAGATTTGTCTGATCCACATACCATCTACAACTGCAGCAGTAAAAGCTGTCAGTGGCTGAGGTAATGTGCCTTCTATAAATAGTAGATATATCTCTCTTTTCTTCTCCTACATTATCCAAAACCTTTTTTATTCTCTGCCACAGCACACAGTTTATTAACGCCAAAATTACAATATTCTATTTGACAGAGTAGCTAACACTGGCACTTCTGTAATGGAAAAATAAACTTAATTAATATGTCATTCTGTGTGTTGAACATGGTGTGCAGCTTTGAAACCTTATTGTGATTGGAATGTCTTCTTAGAAAAGGCAAAAATTAACTCTATGCAATAAAGCTCAAGTGTATTATTTGTATCTTTAATTGGCAGAGGAATAAACTCAGATACCAGAAAGAATTTTAACTAGCAACTTATTTTATTTTCTATTTTTAAACTATTTCAGTCAATTTCTGTTTTAAACTATTTCAGCTCTGGAGACTGTGATTCATTAGGGGAACTTTTACACAACCAAGAGTATGGAAAAGAATGGCAAAGATGAAACTGTACCTTAGTCCTAGTAATTTAAGTATTATAAAACTAAATAGAAACTGTATGTGCATGTGTGAGAGGTTATTGTCCAAACTTCAAACCTTTTCCATATTATCTTAGCTTTGCAGAAAAGAATATTAAACTGTACTTGTAGTTTTTCCTCACAGTAACCTTTTTCCTCACATGCATTAATCTCTTTTTTTATCCTTTATAAGGTCATTTAATCTAGAGGCATGGATTAAGGTGTATTTTATGCCTTCTGTATTATTACAAAGATAAATATTGCATAGTGTAAACTCTTTAGTTTATCCTGGACAAGATAAATTCTTAATTTTAAATCTGGAATAATCCTGCAAGTTGTCTTCTATATTAGCAAAACAATGAGACTGAATGAGTTGGAACTACTTAATGAACAATGTACTTGCCAAAATTTTATAATGATGTTTAACATACTAAAAAATAGGTGTTTTTCAATTTTCATGAATTTCATTTGTTCATGAATTTTATGTGTGTTGACTAGGAATCATTTTTTTATTTATATAACTTCCTATAAAAGTCCACATGTAGTTTGTTGTATGTAACAGAAGAAAGCATTCTCTGCTTCATTCATAAATTACATAATATTTTACTTCTCATAATTTTTCTGAGCTTCTATTTCTCATAGTGCTTGCACTATAGCTTGTGTTGCACTATAGCATAGTGCTTGCACATAGTGCTTGCACATAGAAGCTTGCAAGCTATCTGCACTGACAATGTAAAAGTTAGTATTGAATGCCTTTTTCTTCTCCATTCCCTCACTCAGTACTTCAGTGCTTCAAATATTTATACTGCAATATGTCACATCTGCAGGGCAAGAATTGCTCAAGCAGTTTTTTATGAGTATGGGGGAGATAACTTTTTCTTAATTAAAGTTCAAATTTATTTTTGCATTCCTATCTCAGGAATTTGTCTAAAGATTTAAGAAAATGTGGGTTCTGTATCATCGAATATATGGAAACAGCAGCTGAAGAAATGTTTTTCCCTATGGTGTCTCTTTTGCAAACTCTAATCCCAGGAGACATGTTGAGCAGCAGCCACAGTGTCTATGTGGATGAGTGAAAGAATGCATTTGCTGAACACCCATAGCTCTGGCCAGCTGGATATTTTCAGTCAGCACAATTCATGGGCTCTCATCCTTGTCACACTTCCCAATCTGGTCTGGTGATAGCAACACTGAGGAACTAAGAGCATTGACAAGTTCTTGTCATCAGTGTACTGCAGAGGCACACAGAAAAGGTGAGAAATCCCATGTAATAAGGGAACATTACAAAATACTAAACATTAAAGCTACCTAAACTAAATATCAGCCTGTCTGTTTACCATTTTGCTTTTATATCCATTTACCATTTAAACCAATTTAACATTTCCATGTTATTTTTGTTTAATTAAACACGCTTATGTCTAAAGGTACAGTAAATATTTTTAAGCTTTTCCATGCAATCCACTCTGCACCAGCTGGCCTCAAAGCCAGATAATACTTACTAACACTTTTAATTTATTATATAGGTTTATTCTGAATGAATCAGAGGGCTCTGTGATTGCTTTACACTTCATAATTTCTGAACACATGAAAAATATCTCAAGAAGAGGAATCGAGACTTCAGCAGTTCCACCAGAACCAGAATTCTTTGAAAACCACTGAAGTAGGTTCAAACAAAGCTTCATTCTATATCTCCAAGCCACAAGAGGCAGTAAAAAGGAAACAAAGCAGAAGACAGCTTACTTTCTGGCAGTGGTTGGTTCTTTAGCACTAGACAGTTAGCCTTTTGTAACTTCATTCAACTAATTCAGAAAATCTTAACTATCAAAATATATTATTTCAAACATGAGTAGAACTGTACCAAAAGAAAAACCAAGCCAAAAAACCAACCAACAAAAAAACCAACTTTTAGATTGATTGTACTGGTGTTCTTTAGTTTACTAAGTGCTTCTCTAGGATTTGAGTTAAATAGTTATATTTTAGAGCTTTATACAGTTGTTTCAATATACTGTCCATGCCTTGAATTTTGCATAAGTTTTTGCAGATTTCTCACAGTCCAACAATTAAGCAGTAGTAACACACTGTCTTGAAGTTAATGTAACTCAGGAATGGGAAAGTAGGGAAAGATTTTCTCGAACAAATGATAAGTTCACAGAAAATAGAAGGTTTGGAGCATCTGAAATTATTCAATCAAGTCAAATGTGCCAACGTATTGTTTCAGATTATTAAAAACTTGGATGATAATTAAACTCTGTATATTTTTCCTGATCCTTGTTTAATTTTGCTGTACACAAGGCTCAAAAAAGAGATAACTCATGAAGAGCCTTACACTTTGATTGCTCTACTCTTATGGTCCAAGGAAAACCTACATCCAAAGACAGTTTTGCAGGTATCACACCCTATTTTTATGAGCTTGGACTACCATCTCTGACATGCGTGAAATGCATCATTTTAGGAGAGGGCCCTATACACACTGTGCAGACTGACATCCTGGGGAGTTCTAGGGTTATTAGCCCTCCTGTCAATCTAATGTCTGAGCAGATTCAGCCAACAAAAGTGTTTCTCATGAATTTTATTTCGTATTGCAAATTTTGGCCAAATTTTAATGTCATTTTCTGAGGATTGAATCACTCAACTCATATGTTGCAAGACATATACTTCATATAAAATAAATTTGTAATACAGCGTGCCACTCTGAGTTGTTATAACTAAACACTATATAGGAGATTGACTGATAATTCCAAGCCCTCACTCAGCACACAATTTAGCAGGGCATTGTATGATGTCTTCCTTCATTAGAAATGGAGAGGGAAAACAAGTACAGCAAGCAAAAAATATGACTTTCATTTGCAATTGAGGCTCAAGGAATTATGTTTACAGCATGAATTTTAAAATTTTCTTGCTACTCAAAAAGTCTGCTTTTAATTAAGACTTGCATTGGTTGAAAAAATAAAGCATATTTGCATAGAAATAACCATGGGAAGCAGAAATCTTAATTTTAAGCAATTTTAATCACTTTCCTGGACTGGTAATTATTTCTAGTTGATCCATTTGAAGTGATTCCTTGCAGCAATTGAATTTATTCACACCAATTGAAGTTTTTCCTGGGACTGAGAGACCTTGTGCATATGATATCTCTGGGAGGGGGAAAATTATATTTTTATCACCGCCTAACAATTAACAGAAATTCTTAGTCCATCTTGCTTGAGCTAAAAAAAAAACAAAAAACAAAAAACATTATAATTACTTGTAGCTCTAGGTAAGGTAAATATTTGATGTTCTAGTTGTGAATCAGTTTTAGTGATATACAAGCCAGCTCATGATATATATGCTCTGAGCCTTAGCCTTTATTAGTACTCTAGATAATAATAAGAAAGGCAAGGTCAATTCTACTGCAGCTGCTGTTGTTGCTTCATGCTACAGGCAGATAACCTGGGAGACAGAACCAGCAGAGCATCCAGCTAATGAACTCCCTGGAGACTGATGCTTTTCATAAGCTGAAAAACAGAAGATTGCTATTAGCAACCTCAGTGCTGGAAAAATAGTTGAGAATATATTTTGCTGCTAAAATGTCTTAAAAAGGTGACAAAAATAATGCTCTTCAATGCAAAGAACCTCTACAATGATCTAATTTAAGCCTATAATTATTTCACAGGCTGAAAACACTGAGCAAAAACTGGATTTCTTCAGACTTCTTATGAGTGTTGCTTTATATTTGCTTCCTCCTGAAATTTTCAAAGAAGGAAAAAAGAGCATATTATAAATTACAAAAGAGACCCCCATTTTTAACTGTGAAAGAACAAGAAACTTGGTCTGGAAATCCACTGATGCTGTGACAATTCCTAACTGATACTGATGTTTTGGGGTCATGTGGAGTATCCGTCTAGTGCAGTGTACTGGAGTTTTCCAGAGCACTTTTTCTTCTCTATTAAAAAAATACTTTAGTAAGAAAATTTCACTAATAGATGGAACATCCAAAGAATGAGTTAGCCTAGTGCATTACACACAGAAATATTAAATCAGCTGTTTTGGAGTAGTCTGAAAATATTTTGGAGTATTTTTTGATGCAGGACTGATGGGATTTACAGACTGAGAGGTACCCAAAGGATGTATCTGAGTCTGTAAACTTTTTGGAGTTATGTAAGTTGCAATGTTTGCATCCTACTGCAATTCCTGCTCTTTAATTTAATCTTGTATTTAGCTGAGCATTTTTTAGGATTGGTTCACATATTTTTATTTTACAGATTCACATAGTGCAGGCATGAAAAAAGCAAACGTGGGAAGGAAGTCATATGGACTCGAGTGTTTAATATGGAGGAGGTGAGAAGATGAAAGGAAATTATGACAAAATGAAATACCTTACATGCTCACAAATGTCTTCAAATTTTCCATTATATTTTTGGGGTTATCAAACTAAAATTATGAATGAAATAAACACATTGCTGAAATGTTAGTGGAAATACTTATGGCAAATAAGGGACTTGATCAAAAAAACATAAAATAAAATTTGTGCAAATTTTTTAATGTTCAAAACATTTTTAGTATAACATACACTTGAGTGCCTGACATTGAAAGTTAACTTTCAGGTCAGATTATGTATCCTGTGCAGCAGAAACCACAGACTTAGGTATTCAACATCTTTCAATCAATACAAAACTCAGTCCTATATATTAGTGGAGCCCTTTATTCTTTGTTTTCTCTGTGTTGATTCAAGATTCATCAGAAATGGCCTAGAGAGTTTACATTTTAACTGGACAACTGGCTTTACCTAGTTGCTTTAAATGGAAACAGAAAATTAAAGAAAGTAATTGCTACATATTACTTGGTCATAAATAAAATAATGGCAGGGCAGTTACATTCTTCTGCTCTATACGGAAAGCTCTATATACTACTTTTCATATGCTTTTTCATTTTATATTAAATTATTTGAGGGAGGAAAAAGAAAATATTAGAAATAGTGATGTCACAAGAAAAATGGATTTTTTAAAATAAAAATTATCTCTCCTTTCACTTTTGATTGTTAGCAACTATTATCTAACTAATGTCATAATTCTGTGCTGCATTTTAGTTTCAATTGGTTAAAAACTGAAGTGACTGTAAATTATCTTTAATCTTGTGAAAGTGGTACATAAAAATAATAATAATAATAATGATTATGAAAATAATAGCTGTAAGTTTAAAAAAAATCTCCATACATCTTCATTACATATAAATGAAATATGGAGCTAAATGGAATTCTTTAAAAGGCCTGCCTTGACTTTTAATTCCAGAGATTCATATTATATGTAAAACAAGACAAAATGTGCATTTTCTATCAGCCTTCTTAATCACCATAGTAGTTACTATTGGCCAGACAAGTACTTATGAAGTATGGCGTTGCTGTCGGCAAAACTATTTATCTGTGTGACACTGTATGTCACTTTTGAACTTCGACTTGACATCCATAAAATTACATTTTCATCACACTGAAAGATCAAGCTTTCTGTGCCAACTCACTTGGGTCAACATTTTGCAAATGACTGGATTTACCACTTGAACCATATACCCTTGTGAATAATTTTGTGCATTGATGTCTGATAGCCTAGGGCACAGATCATAATTTCTGAGCTAAAGAAGAGGTGTCAAAGCAAAATTAATTTCTTTTTTGCATATCAGATTACTATATACTATTCCAGCTTCATTTCTCATGCGGTAATTGTTAAATGTCTTGCATACTGTTAAATCACATGAATTCGCAGACACTCTAAAACTACCTAATTCCCTCAAGACTTATTTTTAGTATCTTTATAGTAGTTTGAAAGATCAACCACCCGAGTAGACTAAAAACTTTTAATTGATAATGGATTTTCTTCCTGGTGGGAAGTCCTTGGCTCAATTTCCAGGTAATGTTTACAAACTCAGCAGAGATATGAATTTCAGATGAGCTTGCAAAGTAGAAAAGCTGCTGTTTGTTTCAATTGACTGGAGTGATGGGTGGTGTTTCATCTGTCTGAGCAACTGCAGCTTAGAGATGGATGAGATGTAACACACAGCCGGATAGCTGATCTCAAAAGAGTCATAGCCCATTGTGCCCTATCTGCCCTGGTTATCTGAAATGCTAGCTGAAAGTCTGCACAAAACTTTTATATTAAGCTTTATGTAAGCAACTGCAGATTTTGTCTTTTTTGGATGACAGAAAAATTTCAGTAAAACAAAGCTGCACTGAACATTTGTTAGTTATCCAGACTTTTTGAAATGTTTCTCTCAAAACAAAATTGGTCACGCAAGCTTAACCAGAGCCCAAGGGAGGATATCAGGTAACTGTCTAGGATTCCCTTAAAGTTTACACAGACTGGGTGATAGTAGAAGTCGCAGAATCCCTTGGGATCTTGTTTAGCCCAGAACATCTCTATGCACCCAGTCAAACAAGCCTTGCAGTTTTCTGCAGATGCTTTGAGGAACAGATACTCTAAGACCACTTCAATGAATATGTCTTAGGAAAGCTCCAAGTGCTCTAGTCATTGGCTCCTGCAGACAATGTTTTATCCAAGAAACGGGAATGACTTAGAGTAATATCTCACCTAGATCTCTATACCAAACAGGAGTGGGCACTATTCTCTACATTAACCCACTTCACTGTAATGTCTCTGTGTATGAAGTGGTTTCTACACAAATGTGTCAAGTCTCAAGCTTGGGTTTTATTTTCAGACATGGTCTGTCTGCATGTTCATCCATCCTTACAGTGTTGCACTTTATATTTTAGCTAGGACAGTGTTGATAACACATGGATGTCTTGGCTACAGCCGGGCAGTGCTGCAAAGCATCAAGGCTGTCTTTTCCCACCCACATCCCCAAAGAACAGTAGATTGGGGGTGGGCAAGGTGCTGGGAGGGGGATGCAGGACAGCTGACCCAGACTGACCAAAGAGAGAATCCATGCCATGTGAAGCCATGCTTAGCAAAAATAGCTAAGAGGGGGAGAGGACGGGAGGTGGCAGATTTTGTCTTCCAATGCAGCCCTTCCACACAGAGAAGCCTTCTTTCCCAGGGAGTGGCTGGACATCACCTGAAAATGGGAAGATGAGATTAAATAACTTTATTTTTCTTTTCTTCTATGTGTGGCCATTTGCTTTTCTTTACTAAACAGCCCTTTTTTTCACCCATTAGGTTTTCATCTTGTTTTCTTCCTATCTTGTTGAGGAAGGCTGAGTGATAGAACAACTTGGTGGGCATACAGAGGCCACCACAGCTACATGCAAACTCACTTCTTTATTGCATTCTTGAAGGCAACTGGCAACACATCAGAGAACATGCATGTATTTTATATCATTTATGAAGGTATAAAACTTCCATTTCCCTTGTGTTTTTTACATGTCAGTGCAAAGAAAGTGAAAAATGAGCTGCCAGGTGCAAGCATGAAGAGGCATTCTAAACATCAATAAACTCAGTTTCTCCCTTCTGTAGATGAAAGAAATGAAAATAGCTGCCCACAGATGTAAAGCTAAGGATGACTTGAGGAAAAGAAATCAACAGTCTCTTGAAAATAAAGTAAAATTGGGAGCTTATTTTATGTATGACTGGGCATGATCAGCAAGGAGGAAAAATTATGAAATAGATTATGCACACAAATTTATCTTCTGTGCCTTACTATTATGCTAGGACAGATGATTTGAGGACACTTTTTTAGGATTTGGGCTCTGCCTCCCTTCTTTCCTCTTCACACACCTATTGCTGGATGTAAAATACTCCCAGAGGACTCAAGGTCTGTAATCCAAAGTTTCAATCAGTGATAGACTTTTCCTGTGTGAGTACAAGTCATGGTACAGTGGGTCAAGCTGATCTTCCAGAATCCTTATCACAGTCATAAAGCAAATACAAATTTTCTCCTCAGCAAGGGGGATATAGAGGATTCTGATTAATTGTATAGGATGATTTCTTCACTGCTGCCATTTCTATATTTTCTTTCACCTTAAAGGACACCTAAATTCTCTAATACCCTTGAACTTGCAAGAGTGTAATATTCAGGATGAGGAATGTGAGTCTTTTTGTTACTTGAGAGATGGTATTGGGAGTGCTCTGTGCTGTTTGGGTACCTTTAATGTTATATTAACTATAGCTATATCTTAAATAGTATTAATATGATCATTTTAACCAGTAGGCACTTCATATTTTGTTATTCTTTCTGAATCACTCTCTTTCTCATATACTACAGGATTCTTTTTTTTGGCATGTGGTTTTAGCAGAAGCCATTTGTAATCATACAGCTTCCCATTAAACCATATTCAAAGTTGAGAATTGCATTTCTTGTATCACTGAATCTTTCTAAAACTCCCTCTTCATTTCTAGTAGCTAAGTCAGGAACAGCAAAGTCTGTATCATGTGGTTGCTTAAAGTTTTTTCCCCCACACTTACTAGAAAATTCAATTTTACCACTGGGTTTATTGCCTGATAAATTAAACATTCATAGATTCTTTGCAAATTCTATGCTGTAATCCACAGACAGAACCAAGAGCATCATTTATTGTCTGTTGTTCCTGCACTGATTTTCACTTCTTTTTTCCCCCAGTTTGCTGCAGCTTCTTAAAAAATTGATCTTGAAGCCATGCATGCCAAATTGTTTCTCGTGATGAAAGCACACAGGCATTGTTGACTGCTGTGCCAGACTGAAGCTAATCTGTTGTCTAGGTTCTGACATGCATCATCTGTACCTGGTTTATATATGTAGTTCAGGTATATGGTGATGATGGTTCCACTTGCTATTAGCAGTCATCGTCATTTAGAGTCTAATCAGTCTGTCAGCAGCAGTTTTTACATGACTTTGTTTTGCAAATGAAGCACACTCAGCCACTTAATCCATTGTTTAAATGCTCTTTAAACTAACAGTGCTTTGATTTATGTATTTCACATACATTCTCAGAAACAGTTTCATGTTTTCATTTAAAAATTTGTAATCACCAGCTGCTTTGGGAGAAAGTTATTCTTCAGGATGCCTCCACATCAGTTATTCTTTTTTCTAGGTAGCTAATAAGAACTATGAAATCATAAAACTGAGTGTAAGTTTTATCTCCTACTAGATGTCATAAAATTGCATCTTTTTATTCAGTAGTTTAATAACAGTTGTGTACTGTGGTAGGCTTCAGTCATGTAAAATTCTGTCCTTTCCTGTGCTATCAAAGATTTATTTTTGCTTGTAATGTTCAGACTAGAGCTTTTGCAGTCATATATTTTCTCCAGTACTTCTAAATTAAAATCTCATCGCAGTTGTTGCTTTCTTCCCCTCTTCAGTAAACAAGTATGAAGGAATCACATGTTGTCAGTGGGATTTAAGAACCCTTTACAGTGCTGAGATATGAAGTGTGCTTCCTATTTTACTTTATGGAGGCACACAGCACCTTTCCTTGTACCTGCTACTGAAAGTCATTATTGCACTGTAAATTCACTCTCAAACTCAGTGCATCCTAACTTCCCTATCTAGGTGGTCTCTAAACAAACACATTTACTGCTACTTCATGGCATCCCTAGCTATGGATTTAAAACTGTGACTGAAAACAGAATGTTTTTGTTAAATGACAAATGTTAAAATATGCATAGAAGGCAAAATCATTTGGATTCAGGACATGGAAAATGCCAGTGCATATTTTCATTATTTCATCTCACAGCAAATAAACTGGAGTTTTTGCTGTTTATTTTATTTCAGGGATTTTGGCCTGCAAACAGTGTTGCTCTCTTCCCATAAGTGTGAAGGATTAAATTCTCTGGTCTGAATCTGTCAGAAGGTATCATGCCAGGATCACAGCCTCTACTCAGGCTATATGGACACTGTGAGAAGCCTGCATCCAGCTAGTGTGACAGAACAGGGGGCAGGACCTGGGACTTACACTTCAGGGATGTGTAGGTGACTTAGCAGGAGCATTTGCACTACTTACAGATTGGTGAGAGCACTGGGGCACACTCTGGTACCTGGAACATCCAGGCCTCCTGCAGAACAGGCGTACAAGGGTGTAACCCACACTCCTGGAATGGGATGTGCATGCTGGGAGGACAAATGTGACTATTCGTACTAGAACAGAATCACAGAAACAACCAGAGAATCACAGAATGAGCAGCGTTGGGGGGGAACACAATCGCTCAGCTGATCAAACCTCCCTGCTCAAGCAGAATCATCCTAGAGCACATTTCACAGGATTGTATCCATATGGTTCTTAAATATCTTCTGTGAGGGATACTCCATGACCTCTGTGGACAATCTGTTCCAGAGCATGGTCACCACACATTTAAGAACTTATTCCCATTATTCAGGTGGAGCTTCCTGTGCACCATTTTCTGCCCATTGCCTCTTGTCCTGTTGATTGGAATCGCCAAGATCAGTCCAGCTCCCTCCTTTTGATCCTTTCCTTTCAGATACTCATCAACATTGATGAGTTTCCTTCTCAGTCATCTCATCTTGAGGCTGAAGAAGCACAGCTCTCTCAGCCTTTCCTCATACAAGAGATTCTCCATTCCTTTGATCATCTTTGTCACCCTCTGTGGGACCCACTCCAGGAGCTCCATGTCTCTCTTGTGCTGAGGAGCCCAGACCTGGACACAGCACTGCAGATGTGCCTCACCAGGGCTGAGGGGAGGGGCAGGATCACCTCCCTGGACCTGCTGGTAATGTTTTCCCCAGTGCAGCCCAGGATTCCACTGGCCTTCCTGGCCACAAGGGCACTGCTGGCTCATGGACAGCTTGCCGTCCTCCAGGATCCCCAGGTTCTTCGTCACAGAGAAAACAGAACATTTTGGGAAGCATTATATTTGACTAGAAATTCATAAGTGCATATTAACTTTTATAAGAATCTAATATGGTGTTTTACCTTTTGTATTCTTCTTTATCTGTTGAACTGCAAGTACAGATCTTGCTTACATGGTTCACTGATTGCTGGTTAATTGCATAAATCAATAAACCACTTTGATTCTGATTTGGTTTAAACTATGTGGACTGAGAAGTTTTTGCCTGCGAGAGCCATCTGGTGTAGGAGGCCAACTTCATCCTGCTCTTTATTTTAAAGAAACAAATGCTTCCTATCTAGGGCAGGAACTAGACTCCTAGTCCCTTCAATACAGCTTACTGTTCAGTTCTTATTTTAACTCTGCATAACAGCAAGAGTTTTCAATGCAGCTGACTCATTAGTAATCAATATGAATTCATTTTTACCCTTCTATATGCTAAGGAGAAATTACTTAAGCTCAGGTACAGCCTAAGGAACTGATCAATCCAAGTTTTTGAGCCGTTACGTGCTTTAAAATTGAGAACTTCATTTACCAAAAGTAATGAGGTCAGATCAAGTGTGATATATTGTGTGAAACATGTATGTGTATCTAACTTCAAGATAATATTTCTGTATTGATTCAGACAGAAAGTTTTCCTCCCTTTTCAGTGTAGCTGCTTGTTGTTCAGTGAATAATTTTTTTCATTAATATAATACATATGCATATAATTCTGGGCTATATTATAAACTGCCGAATGTCATTAGTGTTTTCTATCAGATTAAGTGTACTTCCTAAATACTTAATAAGTACAGGCTATGATGTTTCTAATAAAGTGATTCCTCAGGTAGCCAGGAACTCTTTCATCTCTGATCCTCCATCCTGACCTTAACAAAACCAAATGAGGCCATTTTTCATTCTATTGGGTGTTATCTGTCCTGAATATCAGTTTTAACCTAATTAATACATTAATCAAGCTTTACCTGTCATTTTCAGTATTCCTATTCAGCATTAAATAATTTTATTTGTTCATGGTTTTTAGAAGAATGCTTGCTGGGGAAGGCTGGTCTGGACAGGGTTCCAAGCCAGCAGCTCTGCTGTTGGAGATGCAAGTCCCTACTGGGTATCCAGGCAGTGTGGCTGAGGAAGCTGCTGGTCTGACAGCAGAGAGGGAAAACAAGTGAAGTCAAAGAGGTAGAGAGACTGGAGGGATTGGAGAGAGAGTTAGATGAGGGAAGGAAATGGGCATGCAAGGGGGCATGCAAGGGGAATTGATCAGGCTGCAAGAATAGGAGGCTGGAATGGGGATCTTTTTAAGAAGATAGGAACTGCGAACAAAAAGTGGGACAAAAATGGAGCAAGAAACACAGGGGAAATGGGGAATGACAGTCACTGGGTGGCTAAATCTCTGACTTAGCAGAAAGCGATGAACACTAACTGCATGCAAGTGAAGATCTCAAACCAGCAGCCCAGAAAGTAAATAAAAATAAGAGCATTTAATCTGATTGTTAATCTTATTGTCATTTGCTTTATGTCATATAGAAGCCCTCTAGCAGCCAGAGTTAAAACAGCCAGGTGTTCAAGGTAGTGTACCTCTGCCCTCCTCTGGCTACTCTTCAAAGCTCTTGCTTTATTCCATACATGTTTTTAAGTTATTGCTAAAGATGAAACAAGAATATTTTAGAGAAGTACTACATAATCCTCAGAGCTCCAGCCCCAGCTCCAGCCATCCTATGCACTAGTTAAAAAAGCAGTTGTGGGGGAAAAGAAAAAGGGATTATGTTACAATAGGCTACATACAGAAGTATGTAATCAAAATGAGGAGTTTTGTATCTTTTGAATCCTTCACTTTGCACTCTCAGTAATTTATTTTCTTACCAGGAAGTTTCTTTTCTGAAGTTAAATATATGTGTTAGCCCAGAAGCCCAACATAAAAGGACAAGTGCTGGTACAAGGATGCAGTCACGAACAGGATCACAAAACTGGAAGTCAAGCATATTCTGATCTGCTTTCATCACCACTTTGGAGGATTGGCCAGCTGGTAGCTGTCAGGGCAGCTTTACAGGGCAATGCATGTCTTACCAGGGTTACTGCTGAGCATGGAAAAAGGAGGCAGCAGATGATACCTCAGAGAGGCAAATAACTAAATTGGAAGGTGTAAGGCAGAGAAAGGTAAAAGGAACTAAATCTTGAAACGTTTGCAACAGGACTTGAGGGTGAGGACAAGGGCATTGACCATGACATGGTGGAACCGAAAAAGCAAGTGCTTTATCATCCATGCAGCATCTTTAACAGCTGTTCTGGTCTTCATGCAGATATTCATACAGTCTGACAATTTGGTTAGTCTTTCAATTAATAATACATTTTATGAGGAATCAGTTGTATCTCCAAGTTCTCATATTTTATGTAGGTTTTAATTACTTATTAAACACTTGCAGTCTTGCTTGGACTATACGTGCTGAAAAATAACTGGGCTTTTCTGAAATGAGTCATTTAAAATAACTTTGCACAGAATTAGAGAGTTCTTTACCCACTGTAGTGCAGAAGTTGAGCACAGTGACAAGTCTCTCTCAGCTCTCAGATGAGGAGACTGGCATGGTACTCCTACTACTCTCCAAGGTTCCTCCACCCAGACTCTACCTGCACCAAAAGCTGCACAAAGGCTGAATGACTGAGACTGGCCAAAACGAGTGCTCACAGATGTTCCCAGAACATTACCCATCTCCTGTCCATTGCTATGCCAAATCACCCTTTCATCCCAGGAATATTTCACACTAAAACAAACCCAAAGGGTTTCAAATTTTTAAGCATTGATGAAACTTCAAGGCAAAAATGACATTTAGAAAATGCAATACAAAAAAAATTTGATCTCCAATTATTTTGATAAATAAAAGTGTAGGGAAAACATCTCATGAAATTTAGGCCAATGAAATATATTCATACATTTTGTCTAACATTTTAATTCTTATGTTACTTTTGTGCCTAGAATACATAAGTGAACTATAGCTGATGCTGAATGGAAATATGATTAAAATGTCATTTTAAATCTTTTTTTGTTTGGATTCAGGATCTATACTCATCTAGAAACACCGTTACAGTCAAAGATAATATATATTTGATAAATCTTTCTCTGGAAAAAATATTGATATCCTGAGTTTTCTAGTGCTTGTTGTTCAGGAAAAAATTTCCAAGAATTCAGGGCTGCACTGTTCAGATGTTTATCAATAATATTGCAACAAAATACATGGACTTGGAATTAAAGACTTTTTAATAGGTTGAAAACAAATACACCATTGGTCTGGAAATGAAAAATTAATCACTAAGAGTACAGAAATACACCATCTTTGATGCTAAGCTAATAGTGGAAAGGGTTGCGGAACAGTAATGCAGCTTTAATATTTTCATTTGCTGTTATCTCATTTAGTAAGTATAGATAAGCATTTGTACCTTCTTTATTGTCTTCAATCCAGCTTTCACTGTGACTCTGCACCACAGCAATCCTTCAGTGCAGAAATCCAGAGCATTATATATTTGTTTCATGAATATTAACAGACACAATATAACTTTTTAAGAAATAATCTGATTAGATTTGTTTGCTGTAAATCACAGCCATAACCTCAGGAGTACATTTCTTTAGTGACAAACACAGAAATCCAAGGACAACTTATTATTTTGTACAATATATTGAGCAAAGCTTTCCTTCCAGCTCAATAAAAATGATGTATACTAATACCTTACCTTGTAATTAAACCAAAGAGACAAACATAATTGTACAAATCTTATAAACCCACATTACTGGATTTCTCAGCTGCTCTATTTTCTCTTTATTTCTCTGTTGAGTTGTTTCCTTAATGATTAGATTTGTATTGATGATCATTTCTCATTAATATGTTATGCAAAATTATATTATGAGTATATCAGAGATTTTTTCACACTATTTCATTCCTGCATAAATAGATTAAATTTTTATGCAAAGACAGCTGCAAATTCAGATGACTGCTAGAATGGGTGAATAATGTTCAATATCTATATTAATTAAAGGTTGTGTCTTAGTTTATACACTGCCTGTAACAGGCTGCAAAACATATGTAAATGTATGTAAAACATACATTTATTTTTAGCTCTTTAAGCAGTTTCTTCAAATAATTTTTGCTTCTGATTCATTTGTAAACAACTTATTAAAAATATAAAACTCGAAATATTGGTTTTTTTCACCTACAGGGTAAATTTCTGTTATATGATTAATTTCACTTCTGCATTTGGTTTTCCAATGCAAATGCACCTTTTTCGATTAAAAAAATACTTTATATAAATAATTTCCACTAAAATAGAAATCAAGTTTAATCAAACAGTGTATTTATAAACATATAAGAATGCATGATTTTGCAGTAGAACATATGTGAGCAGGTTATATTTCCTAAATCTTATTAATTATTAAAAAAATTACTTTTGATGGCTTTTAAATCTACAGGTTTCTTGTAAAGAGTTCTCTGTGATTACATAAATGCAAGTAGAAAAATGTGTGTTTACTGACCAACAAAGTAGATATGCTTTCCAGCACACCATGTAGTCCTATTTTGCCCTGATTTATTCTCACAAGTACCTTTCAAGCTGAAACCAAGCTACAGAAGAGAAAGCACAGTGTATGCCCCAGCATGGACTCAAGGCTGGGCTGAGAATTCAAGAGCTAGAAGAGACTGCTGGGCTAGATGTGATCTCTACTGCTTAGCTGTCATTGCTCAAGGTAACACTGAGTTTTTTCTTTTCTCATGCATGCAATTCTTTTGGGTGTAAATATTCATAGTTTAAAAGCACTGTGCAGTTCATAAATATAAAGTTAAATTTACACAAGGACTTGCAGGAAGGTTCAATATTTAACTATCAAATAGTAAAATAATCAGGGCAACCAAATAAGGTAAAAGATGAGTATTGATAAGCCAAATAATTTTTTAGAGTTTATTGCTAATTGTTTGCTGTTTATTGTTACATAATAGTGCCTGTGAATCTCAGGAAATACTCTAATATCACATGAGGATTTTTATCTTCACTGGGAAGGACATCTCTGCACAGATCCTTGCAAAGCTTGTTCCCTTATAATATTGTCAGTGTGTTTGGGATGCTTGCAGTTTTAAGAATGGTCCTCATAATCAGCTGTCTTGCTCTTGTCTATTCGACTTAAAGGAGAAAACCGAATATTGGAAAAATAGGGAAATATCATTTTAAGATTCGCATCATGCAGGTGCTGTGAGCAGACAGATTTTTTTTCACTTTTATTTTATGCTGGAATTCACTTGCTGCCCTGAACGTACTCAGAGATACTGCTAGATATTCAGGATGTGGGTATGAGCATATCCAAACACAGAGAGGCCAAGCTGAGTGCTACTTCTCTCAGCTGGGAGTTGGCATAGGGACCAGTGGATACACAAAGACATGATGGAAAGGTGGCAGGAGTTTCTGGCAGGACGAAGCATCTGTTTATCAGTCTGTTGATTGCAGGACTTGCCTTCTTAATGACTGGATATGGATAACTACCCTGGTGACATGATATCCAAGTATGCTGCTAAAAACTGATAGCCCTGTTTAAGTATCTTTTTCGAGTTTTTTCCATTTCTTCAAATACTGCCTGGATTTGTGTATTAAAATTAATGTTTTAGCTGAAAGCACTTGCTTTGTCATCTTTGATGAGGAGGGCTACATATTTGTAATCTTGGCTTATTGTATCAGTTCATGCACTGCACAGAAAACTGCAGAGGTACCTGAGGGAAGGAGGAATGCCTTGACCCTCTTAAAAGAGCTTATTAACATAATTTCATGGGATATGCAGTGTTTCCATTTCTTTGACAGTCTGCTGTTAGCATTCCTGTCAGTATTGCCAGACATCCCTCAGAACCACCCGCCCACACTCTGAACGTGTTGTTCTGCCAGCTCTTGCAAGGAGTATTCCCAGTAGAGAATAACTTCCTTGATTAATCTACAGAAGTGGTAAAAATGTAATACCATACTAGGTCTTAGGAGCTCTTGGACTTTAGTTCTACTTCACTCAGATACCAGAGGAATCTTCTTTTCAGGATCAAAAATAGAGAGCCTAATTTCAGAGGAAATGTTATGCTCCCTTTTACTAATGTTTAAATTTCATCCCATGAAAATTAGAGAAATCTACTTGCTCTTGTCTCTTTTTTTACCATTTTGTTGTAATATACCACCCAAGATCCAGCCACTATGTCTTCATCTATTTAATCTGACAAGATACATATAAAGATTCAGTTCAGTGTTTATCACAGTATGAAAGTTATAAAGCTCTGAAAAATGTGGTTTCAAATGTAATAGAAATGGTGACATACCCTAACCTATTGTGGCAGTAACAACACTGCTATAATATAAAAGGTTACTAAGACATATTGACAGTCAAAGCTGCTTGCACCGCTATGATTGCTCCTTTTATAGGTATGGTAATGCAGCTCTGTTCCCAAGTATCACATGTTGGCAAATGAGGGTATAGTAGTCAGGAAATATTCTTCCACATGAAAAGACTGTTTTATTTGTATCTTAAAGCACTAGTAATGACATTTTCTGTGCTGTAAGGCCAAGTCTAGGAGAAGCTACTAGTCCAATCAGTGTTAGTTATGGTTCTCATTCTAGGAAGAAAAGTGCTGTTGAGGAGAAATGTTCAATGTTGCTTAGCAAAAGGCTAAAGAAAATTAAGGGTGGAGAGTGACAAGTTTTGAGGTATTATAATGTCTTTTCTCCAGAAACAGAGAAAGAATTTCTAGAATATGTGATGTTGGCATGCAAAGTACTGCCAACATACAAAGAGGAAAGGGATAAAGAGGGTACTGTAGTTAAAATGTCAGCATTATGTTCACTGGGAATAGAGTAAGGAATATGTAGGTGGAAAAAGGAGGAATATAAAAATCTGTTCTTGTATATCTTGTAAGCAAAATAAAATTTTCAAGAATGCTTACTCCTAAAGATTACCTAAGGCTGCATAAATAAGTATGCAACAAGTGAAATTAAAAGAACAGTAATAAAGCAAAAAAGTGTAATTACCCAGGTGCCAGAGAAAAAGAGAAGATAAGAAAGAAATCTACCAAAGACTTAGGCATTTCAATAAACATTTTGGCATAGACATAGAGAAAGTCTCCAAGACTGTCCACCCACATCTAAATAAAAGCCCAGAAAGCTGCAGTCATTCTGCACAGTGCTGAGTCCCTCTGAATACTCTCCAAGTCCATGCAAATAGAAACTTGTGCTTCTGAACCATGGTTCTGATTCCCCTGTTTTCTTAAGCTTAAAGGTCTGAAATACTTTAAGGGTTAATTTACAACCCCTTATAGTTGCACGCTAGCAGTGTGAAACTGATGGTCCTTGCTTTTGAGGTGTGTTGTGTTAAGTTAGTGATTAAGTGTTTGGGAAATTCCTAGAACAGTTTTAGAGACTTTTTCTGAGAGGAGAGAAGCAAAACTTTATTCAACCTCATGCATATTGATTTTGGAAATGGTCCCTGTTGCATAAAATCCCCCAACCCTTGCCCAGCATCTCTCAAAAAGTGCTAATTGACCTGGTTCATTATCATGCCAGTTGTGTGCCAGCTATTTGGTAGCAGGCATGATCACAGTCCAGCACTCTAGCTCATTCCTATTATCCTTCTAGCAATAGAGACATGGTTTAAAATTCTAGAGACATTAATTCCAAAAATTATATTAATGGCACAAAATCTATGAATAATTTTTAAATTATTTTTCCATGCTTCTCCTGTATGTCATTTTTTTCCCATACAATATCTTGCCTTCTAGAAAAACTGACCACATTTCTCACCCAAGGTCTCATGCAGTCATTATCTCCCACTTGAGCTGTGGTTTCAGTGTTCTTATCATCTTTATCTTTCAAGATCTTAATGAATGTTTATTGGTATTATAAAGCCACATTAGTTTTTGTGTGCCAGTCACTGAGAGTACTGCCATCAATAATGACATTATGCCCTCTAGCAAACACTCAAACTGTGAAGAGTGGGAGGTCCTGTGTGACAAGGCTTCAGCTGTGTCATTCCTTTTATTACAGATGGGTCTGAAACTTTTTTTAATTTCTAAGCTTCCTTACAACAAGCAATTGTCATTATTTCCACAGTGACAGCACAATATCAGGATATACAGTGGGTTAATTATTCAACAAGTAATTTTTTCATCCAAGGAACAACAAATATGGTGAAAAATAAATGTAAGTTGACAGTGTAACACATCAGAGTAGCAGCACTTACAAGCAGTTAACATGAGGCCATCAGTCCTTCTTCCAGCATTTGTCAAGTTCCTATTGAAACAAATCTATAGAGGGAAAAGATATTCCCTCTCCATGGCTCTAAAGCTCTGTCAGTGCACCCCTAGGCTGGTGCTAGCTCATTTTTAGTATTGTAAACACCTGTGAATTCCTGAACTCATGGTAATGAAGTGGGGAATGAAAGTTACACAGAATGATATTGGCAGCACACAAGATGTCTAAAATAATTTTTGATGTCTCTTATACTTCCTCCTTTTTCTCTCTGTTTCATCCTTATGGACAAAGCTATAAACCATTATTTTTTCTGCAAGACAAACCTATTCTGGAGTTTTCCACAAGCCACCTAACCAAAAGCAGACACAGCCAGATCGGGTGACCTATGAAAAGAAATTTTGATGTCAAGGTATACAGGATGCTACTCATGATTGTACTCATGAGGAATTTATGTCTTTACTCAAGGCCTATCTTTCAGAGCAAGCAGTAAGTATAAACCTGTGTTGTGTGACAGACAAAAAAAAGAAAAAAAACCCCATTTTGGCCATTCAGTACAGAAAAAGGACATGGTTTTATGAAAAGAGAGGGAACAACAGGAGAGGCAATATTTGAACCACACAAGTTGACAGAAAAATATTAAATATTCCATTTTACTCTCTTCTTCTATAATTTTACATGTTGATATATCCCAATTATATACAAAGGACATTGTCCAAAATTTCCCAAGCCCTGGGAGTATGGAAGAAAGGAATAAATTGTGAAACTCTTGAAGAACAGGCATCTGCTGATGACAAGAGACTCTCTTCACTCCAGAGCTGGGCAGAGGGAGGAGGCAACAGAATAGAACAGCTCCAGCCACAAGTCCACAGCAAAGTTGTCAAAAAGCTGCACATCCCTGATGACCAGCAGGTTCCTGTGCAAAACCTGATTATAGCATGAGAAATGGGCTGTGAACCTAAAAAAACAAAGAAAATGTTTTCAAATACTTCTGAAGTCATAAAACTGGAATTGACTTTCAAAATACTTAGACTGAAAAGTTCTTCATTATCCTTTTTTAATAATTTGAGCTGCTATTTTTCATTCTCAATCCCTCAAGGCAAAATGGCCTTTCCTGCAAGAGGAAAACCAATGTCATTACCTAAACATAAACTGACTGAGCTTCATTTATACTTTTGTGTTCAGATGCAGCAAAAACTTAAGGAATTGAGTTATGATTTTTTTTTCTATCTAAATCCACTGATCCTCTTTCTTAACTGTAATATGTAATGTAAAATATGATGTGTCTCAGACATACATAAGCACATGCATCTCTATTTCTATATACACACAGGCACACACAAATGCACTGCCATTATGCTAAGGGACATAAAAGGAATGGTCTGAATATCTGATCCAATTTACCTTTTTTTCTCTTCTATATATACTGAGGTCCCCAAATTAGATTTTACACACTTTCAAGATTTACGTCTTTTTTGAGTTTTCTTCTTTTGCCTTCTTTTTATTTGCAATTAGTACCAACATAGCTTGCAGAATGAATTTGTCTTAGCAATGTAATTACATGGCATGTACTTAAAATGACTTTAATTACTCCTACAATTTATGGTGGAGTCCTTCCTGTGTAAGGTTGGTAGCAGTGAAGTCAAAAGATCTTGATAAAAGCAAATAGGTCCTGTTATGTTCTGTTACAGATTTAAATCAAGTAACTCCTTTGAAGTGAAGGATTTATATCGACATAAAATCAATATAAGAATCAAAATCAAGCCTATAAAATGTAAGCTATGTCCTAAATTGACACAAGTTATTTAACTCCATCGATTTCCTGGTAGACAATCTGTGAGGTATGAATAGGAAGCACTTTTTCTTTAAACATATTGTTGAAATGCTCCCTGCTGGTCTTGGCTTTCTGGGTGTTTTTTTTTTTTTACTTTGGCAGCCAGTGAAAAATGGTCAGTGTTGAGCTCATCATGAACTAAGGCCAAACTACCATATACCAGACCATTAACTCATCTCATTACTCAATTAAAGCTTTAGTCCTGAGACAGGCTCATCCCTCTCAGACTTCTTACCTGCTTGTCAGGTGAAGGAGCCAACTGAAGTAAAATGGTATCACCCAAGCTCCTGTACCACACCATTTTTGAACCTCCCTGCAATGCCTAAGCCTTAGTTGTTATGTGAGGAATTATGGCTTGTTTAGGAAAGGTACAGGATTAGACTTTTCAACAGGCTCATCCTACTTTGTGGGACTGTGGATGTAAGACAGGCACCTCCCTTTCCAAGTGGCTAAGCCACTGCAACTGCCTTCTCCATGATAAAGATGAACTGCAGAACAGAGGCTCTGTCACACTGCAAACCTGTGTGATGTGTGAGAGCTCCAAGTGGGTTGGATCTATCTTTAGTCACACAGAACATCTACAAGGCTTTGCTTCTTAGGAAGAAGGGTAAATATTTCCAGCTTTACTTGGTTGCTCATGCACAGGTCTTTACTAACACTCTAGATGTCTCAGGCTGTCTCAACTGGAAAGCCAGAAGTATGAATAACCTTTGGGTTTGGGGTCATATCTGGCAGCTTTATATAGATATCTCTCAGACACAACAAGGTATCTACCTCAACAGGTATTAAATGCTTATTTTAAACTACTAGATCAGACCCGCCCACTATGGAATTCATGCCATGTCTTTATCTATAATAGGGTAAGTAAATCACAGTGGCTACTTCTTGTTATTGTCTGCAGGTGCTTTGCTTTTTCTGGGTGACATTCAGACAACAAAGAAAGATAAGGTGATTCCCCTCAATGTTTCCAAGATGAGGTTTGTGAAAACCTGATTTTTTTTCTAAATATTTAGATCATGCTCTTGGAGCTTGGGGGGGAAAGATCATAAACTATGATGCTCCTGATGCAATACATCTTCCTCATCCTTTCTTAGTTTCTCTAATAACAGTTCCTCTATTTGCAAAATGAGGAACCAACAACCTCCCCTTTAGGACTTATGACTAGAAAATACATGCAGGAAGTAAGAGTTAGTGTCTGTACAGATTCCCTCAGAATCATAGTATTTGCTTATTGCAAGCAGTAACTCATTAAACCACACTAAAACAGGATGAAATCATCTTTCTCTGTGCAAAGAAATTGACCTGGCTTAATTATTTTGGCACAATTTCTTGGGCAAACACTGCACTCCATGTTACAATGCCTTTTCATCTCAAATAAGATGACTGCAACAGGTATTCTTGTCAGGTACAACTTGAAGGGAAATGAGGAGCAAAGATATTCCTGCATCAACATTGGATAGATGAAGGCATATTTCTGAGTCATGTGACATGGATACAGGCCATATCTTTATAATTCCTTCCTTCTCTCATTCAGCATATGAAACTGCTTTTTCATTCAGGGGTAGAAAATAACAATATAAAATCCTCTAAATATTGGTTCTGACCATTTCTTGGTGCAAAGTTCTCATGGAGAAATGAATGAGTTCTGAATCTAATACTTTCCAATTTAAAAAATAATTTTCAAATGTCAAGCAATTCTAAAGTAAAAGTGTATAGAAGCCCTGACCTACACCATATTCTGGTAATTAATTTTCCCAGGGAAAACAAATGGCACAATTTCTAAGTGTTATGAGTGGAAGACATAAGCTCCTACAGTCCCCAGCATCCAGGTCTGCTGAGCACATTGGCTATTATTTCTGGCTACCTTGAGGACTAATGCTGAGCATGAATTTAGAAAGAGGGAAAGCAATAAAAAATGTATAAACCCATTCTTTAAAAAAGAAGTTAATCTCTTCTGGTTCATAGGCAGACAAAAATATGAGAGTACAAGGAACTTCTTACACTATTATGCCCCATCTCTTTTTATCGTGGGCAATCAGTTTATAAGACCTGATACATAATCCCATCATTCACTGACTTAAATGTAGGCAGGAAATACTTACCTGAACATTAATATGCTAAAGTTTCAATGGAACTGGTGATATATATTTACTTTATGAGGAAACTTTCTATTTGACAACATGCAAAAGCACAGGGGAAAAAAAATCTGTGTTCAAGTACTTCAACATCAGGTTCATTTACCATTCGTTTATCGGTCTTGGTAGCCACTATAAAGGTATAGACATAAAATAGATATATCCATAATTCAGTTGTGACAGAAACTCAGTGCTGAGAGAAATGTGTATACACAGAATAATACGGTTTTATAAACTGTATAAGCACCTGAAGATGAAGGAAGCTTTTGCTTTATTGCCTCAGCAGTTGTGATCTGACCTTTTGGCTGCAGTTGGTAAAAAATTCTTTGTTCTTCTTTGCATACCAGGAATTAACATTTTTCTAAGCTGCCTGATCTCAAGCTTAGTAGATTGCAAACAGTTTTTCAATGTCACATTTCTATAAGAGTGTTATAGAACAGAACTAATTGCTGCCTGTAGTGGATGCAATTCCGTTCACAGCAAGATAAATTGGATTTCTAAACTGTGGTTTCCATTGTGTTACCTCCATGTATCATAAGAGTTATCCTGATGGGCACAGCAGTGACCCTACTTATACACTGCTTTATGCACAAAGCATCATCTTGTTTTGCTCACCAAAGGAAAAGACAAAAGGACCCCAAAGTATAACTGTAGGCTGCCATCTGTTGGAAAGGGTCTAAACAGAGTCACAGAATTGTTTAGGCTGGCAAAAAAGACCTCAAAAACCACAGAACACAAACATGAATCCCACATGGCCATGTTCACCACTAAACCATGTACCCAAGTGCTACATCTACACGTCTTGAATACTTCCAGGGATAGCAACTTCCCTGGGCAGTTTGACCCAACATCTGGCCATTTGTTCAGTGAAGAACCTTTTCCTAATATCCAACCTGAGCCTCCTCTGAAATAACTTGAGGCCATTTCCTCTGTTCCAGTAATTTGTTACCTAGGAAAAGAGATTGAAACTCACCTCCTACCATCTCCTTTCAGGAGGCTGATACATACTGGACTCTAATCAGACCCTTCCTGGAGAAGTAGAAAGTATGGATTCTGCTCATGGTTTCAATAATCATTCCATTTCAATACTCAATAATCATTCCATTTCAATGCTAGAGCTGTATTTGGGCTACTAGTACCAGCAAAATATTGGACTTCTTTTTCTTTGATACTCTGTTTGGAAGAACAACATTTTTATTACATAGAATTGTAACTCCTAACATCAAAAAGGTGTATCAGGCAAAGTTTTAGTTTTGATACTTCATAGGCTAGTACTATAATTGAAAGAA
Organism: Petroica traversi; assembly: GCA_025920805.1. Lineage (NCBI taxonomy): Eukaryota > Metazoa > Chordata > Aves > Passeriformes > Petroicidae > Petroica > Petroica traversi. The sequence goes on from JAHLSL010000009.1 coordinate 15,994,549, forward strand.
ACGAAGAAGCAAGAGGAAACCAGTGGTCCTCACTGTTCTAAAAAGCCTGGGGGAAAATTAAAAAGAATGAAACCTTCTGATTTGGCAGAGAGATTTGAAAATAATGCCACAGTTTTGACCTGGAAGCCTTACATTAATGGTGTGACCTCCATAGCAGGAACAATATTTTTAAATTTATTCATTAACAACCTGCAAGACGGAAACAAGAAAATCCTCACTGAGTTTTAAAATGATGCCACAGTGGGAAAAGGGGTTGATATACCAGAGGGTCATGCTGCTACTCAGAGGTACCTTGACAGGCTGGAGAAATGGGCAGAAGAACCCCATCAGATTCAGCAAAGGGAAATGCTGACTCCTGAAGAGTAACCTCAAACAGAGGACTGGCTAGCTCCAGCCAGCTGGAAAACTGCTTGACAGAAAAACCCCTGGTGGTCCTAGCAGGCACCAGGCTGTACATGAAGAACCATCATACCCTTGCAGCAGTAAAGGCAAGCAGCCACCTCAGCTCTATCAGCAAGAGCCTTGCCAGGAGGTAGAGAGGTGATCCTTCAATGCTAAGACACACCCAGAGTGGGGTCCAGTTCTGGGCTCCCAGTGCAAGAAAGGCAGAGGCACACTGCAGCAGTGTCCTGTGCTCCAGTGAAGAGTCACAAAGATTGACAACAGGATTGGAGTATCTGGCACATGAAAAAAGGCTGAGAGACCTGGGACTGTTCAGTGTGCAGAAATGAGGTTCCAGGGGGATGCTATCAATGAGTATCAATACACAGTGGAATGGAGTAAAGAAGATTGGGTCCAACCCTCTTAGGAGTGGCATAGGACAAGAGACAATGGACACAAAAGACAAGAAGTTTTATCTAAACATAAGAAACTCTGAAATAAGTGAAATATTGTAACAGTTTGTCCAGAGAGGCCATGGAGTCCCCATCTATTCTATACACAAAACCTTACCTGACACATCCCTCAGGAAACCTGCTCTAGCTGCCTCAGCTCTGAGTTGGACACAGAGTTGGACTAGGGATATCCAGATGTCTCTTCCATACTCAGCAATTCTGACATGCTTAAAAAATGGCTCAACTAAAAATCCAAATAGTTGGGGCTTTTTTATTAGAAGTAAGTGTTGTTTTGAAAGATTAAGTTTACAACACTGCAATTCCATTAACAGGTTATTAGTTCAACACAGAACTACAAAACACTGCATCTGATTATGATTACATCTCAGGGATTTAAATTCAAACCTGTGGTCTGAAAAATTTATATCAACAGTATCATTCAGGCCATCATTTACAGTCATATATACCAATGGACTCCCAGGTTCCATTTCAATTTAAAGCAAACTACTTTCATGTATAAAGCAGAAATGATATTTTGAGCCCTTGTATTAAGAAAGAAATTGTTGAAGGATCAGATGACTTAAAGGATTATCAGCAAGGATAAAGGACTTTTGATTGTCCTGGACAATGCTGAACAAACTTTCTTATAATTTCATATCTAGGTGTTGAAATAGAAAATTTCCTGAAGCTGTCACTTTGTGTGGACACTGGCCAGTATATTATCCCTACTCTAGAGTAGGGCATACAAATATCAGGGCTCATTCAACATGAGCTATGTAGGCAGAACAGAATTTCCCTACATCTAGTAGGAAATACACCCAAATTTTATTTTTCTTTAACACTAGGATCAATGACTTTCAATATTGTGGCAATGAAAATCCAATTCAAGAGGAAGATACATCAAGAAGATTAAGGGAGCTGTGAGGAGTCAACACAGAAAAGAGCATTAATTTGGGTATGAATTTTGTACAAAAGTTATGACAAATTAGGATTGAGATGTTTTAATAAAATAGAAGATACTTCTATTCCTCTTAAAGTGCTGGCAAGATGCTGTTGTTAGGTTAATCATTTTAATAAGGAAAAGAATAACATTAGAAACCATGAAGATTAGAAATTGCAAGAGATAATTTGCTATTTCTTTCATGATGGGATTCAGTAACACACAAGCACACAGAGCTTTTATTACAAACTACTTTAAGGTATACACTTGTGATTAGTAAAGCAAGCTTATGTATAAATAAACACATACACAGTTATATATATATATATATATATATATATATATATGTAAGCTATTATGAATTGCCAGTAGCCAAGAACAAGTTGTTTAATTATTTATATGCATGCTTATATAAATGTTTTTCCTTCAAATTATTACCAATACACATTTAGCTGCTCCCAGGAATGAGGACAAAACAAGCATGTAGTAAAGTTCACACAGGGGTACTTCTTGGAGAGAAAATCTCATTTTGAGAGGACAGTGACTTACTTTTATATCTTTAATATGAATACATAATTGGGCATAGACACCAGGCCTTGTTGCTGAGTTCTGCTTTCTTAGGAGGTCAGTTTGTAGGTTATATGAGTTTCTTTGTTCTGCTGGCTATGCCAGTTTTGGGTTTTGTGCTTATCAAGCATTCTGCAGAGCCCCAGCTGTACCTATCGAGGCCAACCCAACCTCCCACTTGTGCTTGTCAAGGGTGTTCCAGATTCTGAGGCTAGCAGTTCCTACAGTGACAGAGATTTGGTCTGTACATATTTGAGTAGATGTCTTTTTTCAGTAATTTCCCCATTATAACCAGGCCACCTTTATCTGATAGAATATATCTTTTCACTGATGTTAAGTTGGTAGCACACAATGAGGGAAAAACTGGAAAATGAATGTATATTGCTTTGTTTATATAATGCTTTCATTTCCCTATCATCTTATCATATCCTTGGTGCTGAACTTTTCCATTAAGTCTCTAACTTACAATACCTGAACCTTTAGAGGACTCATACTGAAGAAAATAAAATATAAAATTTTACCTTTCTAAACTTACCAACAAGTAAACTGTGCACACTCCAGCACAGGTGGCTGTAGAAACTCTAAATTTAGCTTTCAGCTCCATATGACATCCAGTGTTTAGGGGGAAACCGGGCTGAAAAGCTAATTTTGTGGTAAATTCAGAATAATGTACCACAGAAAATTTTTTCAACGAATTGTATCACCGAATAGTGTTAGCAGCTCCTACTGAGAGTCAGTAGCACACCAATCTTCCAAGCGCTTGTTTTGTCACATATGTTTATTTTAATACAAGTCTGAGTCTGAAGTTTTTATTTGTCTCTAGTGGGTCAGACTCTGCAGAGACATAACCAAAACTATAATGCATGTTTATTGTAAGCTTTTGACTAAAAGCTTACATCCTCTGAAGCCCCCAAAAGATACAAAGGTTTCAGAAAGCCTCATAATATTCAGGCAAAGGTACTATGATAATGACTCTTGTACACCATGTTACTTTAATATACCAATGTTTGGGCTGCAATGTTAATTGCTTCAAAAAATAATTCTGTAGTTACTTTTTGTCCTTTATGGACTAACTGCTGTCCAACAAAAAAAAACCCCACAATATTTCCATTCTAGCAGAAAGGTTCAGATTTTCCTAAGATACGATATTTGCTTCATGTAAGGAAAAGGGAAAAAGTGATTGTAATAAAATTAAGGAATAAATATAAAAGTATGATAAAAAGAATCTGTGTGGGACTGAAAAACAGAAAGTGAAAAGATAAAATCTTCTATACATTTTATGAAAAGGAAAATTTAGTTTAAACAAATTTCAAACAAACAAAAAAAAGAAACAAAACTTTATCTAGTTGTAATAAGAAGGGAAAATGAAAAATTTATTATCTGGCTAAATGGAAACTCAGTAAAAAATCTGACTATGTTTTGTTTTGGTTTGGTTTTTTTTATTTTCCCATTTGCAAAATCCTTCATTTAGCAAATTAGCTTCAAATTAATTGAATAGTTTATATGCTACTAACAATAATGTCCTATGGTTATACAGCCAAATATATCCTTAAAATAATGGGCAGATTTTTTATTAGAGGCATAGCCATAACAAATTTCAGCAGATGGAGAATCCTATTTTTAATCATCAAAGTACTTAGCAAGGAAAATAAAATCAATATCTGAGCCCTTATCCTGTAGAAGTTTATGTACATTTTACACTTGCTGTGATGCACCCGAATTACACAATCCAAGACTATGACTTCTTTTTTTCCATAAATTGTAGATGAGTAAAGGCAAAAAAAAACCACAAGCCATTATTTGTTTAACTGGTAGGATCTAATATTACAAACAACACAAAGTTGAAGAAGAGAAGACACAAAATACAAACAAACACCAGCTATGCCAAAAGGTAAAGTCTGGACATAAGAGTAATAACAGCATATGGCATTTTGCATGAAAACACACAGAAAATTCCATAGAAGTTGTATAGAAGCATTATAAATGTGACAAATCCTTGTCAAAATTGTAGCAGAACTCTTTAAAGTTCACAAAAGCAAAGCAGATTATCACAGTGGAGCAAAACATATCATGGCCCAGGGCTAAATGACAACTTTTCTGACAGCTGGATGTTCCAGAGGAAAAAGTACTTTCAAGGATGTGAAGGCACTCTTGCCTAATGGAATTTAATAACCAGCTCCTACTGTGAACTGGCTGGAAACTAGAAATTCTGCTTCACTGGAAATTCTTATTACTTTTGTTTGAAATTTGTCCTGAAATGAAAAGAAAACAAAAATCTTTTTTTCCCTTTCCTCTATGGTATGTGCATTTTCATTTGTCTTTAGGAGAAAAAAAAAAAAAAGGAAAAAAAAAGAAAAAAAAAAAGGAATGAAAAAAACTTTATTTGAGTTTTTGGGTTTGATTTTATAAAAAATTACTTTAAAACCATAGTGGACCACAAAAATAGGAGTTTAGGAGCATGTTTTTTTTCTAAAATTAGAAGGAAAAGGAGGTTTTGTGGAATCTGGGTCTGTGCACTTTACTGCAGAACACCCTGGAATCAGTTAAGCCCTGGAGTCCTTCAGGGAGCACAGCAGTCAGGGATTTGACAGCAACAATCTGACTGAATAGGGATTTCTGGGTGAAAAATAGAGAAATATTTTGATTTATTTATTTCAATGGACAGAAAATGAAATTTCCAATAACAAGGCAGTTTTGATCTTGATCTCTGTTCATGATTAATTTCAAAAGCCTAGTTTCAGCTCCTTCTTCGAGGATTTAGGATGATGACAGTGCTCCTTTCCTAACAAGACACGTTTCTCACTGGATTAACTAACACTTATTCTGTCTTTTATATAGCCTGGGAGAGTTGAAAAATATTTTTCTCACTGCAGTCAGGGTAGATAGGCCTTGCTATGAAAATATATATCTTAAAATGTCCAATCCAAATTTAAAATACAGAGTCACTAGAATCTTTGCTGAGATCTAACACAGTTTCAGGAATAAATGCGAATATAAGTTCTAGTTGCCGAGTGCATTGGAACAGCATTTAGAGGATTTCAGCATTACATTATGCTTTCAATTACTGAGAGAGTAAGTAAATTTTATGTTCCTTAAACACCTTAATATTCAGCAGTTATTATCATGCTGAATCTCCTGTATCTTCCAATATTTCTTTTTTTCATTGTAAAACCTAAACTGCCTGCCTCCTAATATTACCACTACCTCAGGTGATCTCTAGTGCAACCTCCTGCTCAGAGTCACATGTGAGCTCAGACCGAGTTGCTCAGGGCTTTTCCAGCTGGATCTTGAAAACTTACAGGGAAAGTGGTTGTCCAGCTTCAGGAATTCTGGGGAATGGTTCGGCTGAATTACAAAAGACGCACTGGTTTCAAAACAGGACAGGTGTTTATGCATGCTTTTCATTAATGTTCAGATATGAATTAAAATATTCAGCTGTGGGGAAAGAAAGCTTAGGTGTGTATTTTAAGTGAAATAGGACTGATGTGAAAGCATGGTGCTTATCTTATATGAAGGTACAGTATGTTGACATATCAAGGAATTATCTTTCCAGATAATCAAAGTGCTATTTAAAAGAAAATCACCATTCCTTTCTCCCAAATCCTCTTTTGAAAGCTTTATTTCCTTAGTTACTTTAATTCTGTTATTTTTTTTCTCTGTGTTATTTTTTCTTTTTAATAAAGAGGAATGTTTATGTAGAATAATTTATATTTTCTAGGTATCAGCCATAATACAAAGACGATTCTGAAACTTTCTTGACACTTGAAGTGCAGTCATTCCTCTTCTCATTATTGCCTTTCTACTCAATCTGACTTGTTTATAGTCAATTCAAGTAATTTATAAAGAAAACAAATTGCAAAAGAAACAGTGAATATATAGCAGTTTGGCAGGAGAAAGACCAGATCCATTTGAAGTTATACCATGTAGGATGTCTGCAGGCTTCCAAATGACTTTTGCAATTCTTGATTTTATTAAGCCACGCATTTATTGATGAGTCAGAGTTGAGATCTTTGTCAATCAGCCTGTTATTCCATCATTGCTGATGTCCTGCTCTTCAAACAAGCATTTTCAGGGGGAAAATATAAATTGGGGGGGAAAAAAGAATTCTGTAAGTGCATCAGATGGCAAAAAAGAGACAATAAATGGGTACATTTAAAAATGTGATTAAGAAAAGCCCAGTCTGTGACAGAACTACATTTCATATGTGAGGGATAGTTTAGGTAGATGACCTAAAACCAAATGAGACAGACTTAATACAATGAATACTTAACATAAATCATTCCAAATCAAGGCTTATAAATGCCTCTGGGAACTGTGTGTGATATCCTTCTGCTTCTCATTAAGGCTCCCCTTTATAAACTGCCCACTGTCAATATTGCTTGTGATTTGACAGCCAGCAAAGATGGGCTAATTTTGAGCAGACTCCTCACAGATGAGTTTCAATGCCTTGCCACACCTTGGCAAGCTGCAATACTTGGTAAGTAGGTACATCCACAGGTGGCTTTGCTGTCTCAGGGCTGAGCTGATAAGGCCAGAGCAAATTAATAATGAGTAACCACTGCTCTGCTATATAAGAGTCGTGCTGGAATTTGATGCTTTATTCAGACCGTAAATAAGTAAAGCGAAATGCAGAAAAGCTACTAGCAGCTCTTGGGGTGACACTTGTACAGATGGTTTGAGCACCGAGGAGGGCATATTTATACATATTTATGTGCATGTTATCCTGATGTGAAGAATAAAATATTTTCTGCCTGTGAGATATTATCTTGCCAGAGGCAAAGAAGGAAATCAGAGGACACTGCTACAGGAACAGCTGAACAGTGACCTCTCTATGGAGTCTCCCAGTAAATGATTCAACACAGTAACCAGGTTATTCCCCAGTGAAGAAGTTACTGACCTAATACACAGCTGAAGAGAGGTTCTTTAACATGTTGGGTTGGAAAATGTGAAAAAGAAGCATCAAACTCCAGCTTAACTTTTCAAGATAAACCTCGGGCAGATGGAGAAGGAAAGGCTGCAGCTGCACCTGTTATATTTCCTTTCTTGGTCCCTGGACACCCTGTTCCACCTGATTAAGACCAGCAAACAGTTTGGAATATTTTTAGCTCTTCGTTCCAAGTAATCTGGCACCTATTGGGTTAATAGAAGGAAGTTTTTCTAGGACAAAGACTCCTACAGCAACAAGGAAAGGGAGTGAGATACCCTAATCATCCCACCAGCACAGCATGTATGGAGTAGACAGCAACTCTGCATTTAAAGAACAGGTTTTGGCCTAATGAGTAAATGATGTACAAAAATGGGAAGGAGTGGGACCTGACAAGTCATGTTGAGGACATTCATGGAAATCAAATTGCCTCTAAAATACTAAGAAAGCTGTCCCTCCCACATCATGGCCTCATCCTCAAAAAACTACTTCTATGTCCCATTCCACTAAATTTCTGTACTTCTGGTTGATATGTGACAAGGGCATTAGTCTGCAGACTGATAAATTACTTCCTGAGGACATGGCATTATGGATGGCACCAACGGAAATTCAATCAAGAAAGTAACACAATTCGATCTTCCTTCTCAAGCTTCAACATCACACAGGAGAAATTGTAGTGCATTTTTAAGTATTCAGGGACTGTGTTTTTACAGCAGGGGCTAGACCAGAAATGGTGTTGTGCTGCTCTGCTTCAGAAGAAGTTCTGGAAAACAGAAAAAATTGTATAAGGAGGAGAAACTTATGGTGAGATCAGTAAAGGACACCTCATCCATAGGTATCCTATACCTTCCCACAGAAAACATCTCTCTTTTCTGTGGGGAACTACAACATTTGTGTAGTACTTCTGTTCCTAAAGACCATTCTCATTCCTAATTTCCTCCCATCTGGTCACAGACCAACACAGGACACTGCTCACCAAACTGCTTCATTTCCAGCCTACATCAGAGTCCCTACCCCCTCATTTTTTCTGTCCAAAGCAAACATTTAAACATTCCTTAATAATACCTGGAGAAGGAAGGTAATTTCCAATCAGAACTTAAATTATAGTCCTGGCTTTTTTACCAACTACTCTAATTAATAATAAGGGAAAACATAGAAGAAGAGGAGTTTCTGAAGGGGTTAACAAATGTTTCTTATTCCAATTATCATGGGGTTATCTTTAGTGCCCAGACAACTGGGTCAGACAAAATCTTATTAAAAAAAAAAAAAAGAAAGCAAAGGAATTGTATTAAATTTTCTTGTTAGTGATCTGTCTTTCTCAATAATCTCCAAGACTGGTAAGTCTGAGCCAGTGTAACATTTTTGTACAGAAGCATAGTCATAATATGTCATGCTACTTTTTTCTACCTGTATATGTGTAGCCAAATCTTTTGAAAATGAAGGTTCAGGGTCACAGACCACAGGCTTAGGAAATCTTTTATCACTTGTAGAAAACTAGTCATGCAAACTCCTGCCTGCTAAAAGAGATGCAGGTTTAGTTAAGGCCTCATAACGGTCTCTTTATGTAGCCAGGATGGACTGTTATGGTCTGCTTTTAGAATAGTGAGCACTGAGAAACATGCAATATTGCCAAAATCTCCTCAAGTGTGTGCACAATTTGTGTGTGTTTATACAAAATAAATACTAAACCAGTAGATACGGACTTTGTGCTTCATGTAGCAGCTTTTTCTATCACACCTTAGCAGGTAGTCTGCAGTATTCGGGCCTCATTTACATCTATTCCAAATTCTTGTTTCAAAATTATTGCTGGCAACCATCCCCAGCCTGCAAGCTTGCTGGCTTATAAATCCAGTCTTGGAGTACTATTCACAGCAACCAGCCAAAACATCAGTTTTCAGTTTATAAGTCATTGTTAATGTAACTGATATAATTTAACAGCACATTTTGTTTTGGTTTTCAAAATATACATTTGCTGGTCGTTAGACAATAGCAATTGTTTAATGGCATAATTAATTAGGCTTTGATTTTCAAGACATATGACTTGAAGTCATATGATTTCTAGGACTCCAGTAATTATTTTTAATTCAGGCTATAAAAATCCACGCCATATTAAACAGCAAGGCTGGGAAAGAATCCAAAGACACAGTTTAACTTCTTAGAATTTACAAAAAAATCTTATTTTCCAAATTCCATTCAAGCCCTGTTTTAGTAGACAATTTGCTATGCAGATATTTCAGTATAAAATCTGTGAAGTCCAGTAAGCACAAGATTAAAGTGAAACAGAAATTAGTGTCTAGACCTGTTCTTTCCCAGACCAGCTGCTCTATGGGCACAGTAAGAGAAGGTTTAAAGGGCTCCATCTTCAATGCAGCAACATGAGGGATTCAGCAAAGCAAGGCACCATAACCAGTGAATTGATGGGACTCAGCAGATATCAACAAACCCAAGATTTGTTGCATTTTACACACGCCTTGAAAAGTGTGTCAGAGAACCTTTCTCAGCTAAAGAGAGCTCCCTTAGACTTACTTCACCCACCTATTTTATCAATACTTATTACTCTTAATCTTACTATTGCACCTCAGCTTCGGTTTTCCCCAATTAATTTTTTTAAAAATCCCAATCTCAAAACCCCAACTTTATATTTTTTAATATTATTATTTACATGAAGAGCACTTATTTTTAGGGAAATCTTAAAAAACCAAGACTGAACTTCTGTTTATAGGTAGCAACTCCTCAAGCCTTCCTTCATAATGTACTGACAACAAACGTTTTCCTCAACCCATACTAAGACAGGCTTTTTCCTCCTGTACATGAGAAACCTGATGTTTTGAGAGGAGGAATTTTACATCAGCCAATCATTTTGAACAACCCAAAGGAAGCAACTATTGTAGATCTGCAGCAGAACTGGTCAACTTACTCTGTGAGGTTTTCAGGCCCTCTGGGTCTCTGTCCCAGCCTTGCAGGGGCCACCAGTCCCTGGCACACTGAAGGCAATCCTCCGCACCCACCTCTGGAGCCCCAACCCAGCTCCTGAGTGGCCAAATGACCAGAATTCCCATCTGGGCAAAGAGCCCAGGAAGGCCAAGGACTATTTAAAGCAAGATACAAAGCAAGAACATTGCTTGATCCTCCTCTTGGAAATGCTATCAGCTGGATGCTGCTGGAACCAGGAATGGTAGCTATGTTTGTTCTTTTGTAACTTAAAATCGACCAGGCTTAGAGTTTGCCAAGTTGAATGGACTAAGCTAATGCTTTGGGAAGTATTTTATGTTGACTGAATGCTGTTCTAAACCTTTTGCCAAAGTGCTTTGATTTTCTAAAGTTACCAGTAAAGTTCTTTTGTTGTTTTGACCTCTAGAGAATGTCTTGTCAGTTTTTCTGCCATATGTGTGATTCAAAGTATATGAACAACTGTAAGTAAACCCTTTTAAAAGCCTCGTTGAGGAAGTTTTTTGGGGCCTTACAAATGATGATGATAAGGCACACAAATCTCCCTGTCATTTTGCAAGTTAAAGAACAGAACTGATACAAGTTCTTCCTGAGGATCAAAAGCTCCTCTTGAGTGCCAGCAACCTGTTTTCTGTGTCACATAAGCTGGCAGTTTAAGACATTAGAGTCACTAAAATCTTCCTTCTCTCTATAATGTAAATTTGAAAAATCTCTGTTACACAAACTTTGAACATGATATTTTTCATTGTATGATTTTGTCTTGCTTCTCTCTACTCCAGGCAGCCCATCCATGTTTAGCTTATCATCTTTAATTTTTGAAAATATGACTAAAGCCTCCATGGCTGTTAAAAAAAATTTAAATTCTCTCATTTTTCCCCCCAGTTTTAGATAATTGTATATAACTTTATTTCTGTATTTTCTGGGAAGAATTGAACAGAAGTGTTAGAATTTATGCATAAAAATTTCAAAATGCATTTTGTGCTAAAATACTTTATGTTAATAAGAATTGTAAAATTATTACTGCACATCACTTTCATTACATAGCTTATTTTAAATGGGGCAGAATATTTTAATAGCCCAGGCAAAAACATGTTTTATAACTTACAACTGGAGATATATCTGTAATTTATTCCATAAAATATGCATGAATGATTTTCAGCTCCATTTAACTAATGTGTTTTGAAAAGTCTTTGCAAACGTAAATGCAACAAATCTCAGGAAAGACAAGCAGTAATATTTAAGTGTGGTTAAGAGTAACTTTTCATTTTGCAGTTCAAATTTTGGACCAGACATTTCCTTACGAAGATGAGCTTAAGTATTATTCTGGAATGTGTCAGAGTGACCACAAGGTATAAAAATTCAAGCTCTGTCAGAAAATAAAAATGCCCAAACATTATAAACTACTCACAGTGTATTTGTTAAAGGAAAAAAAAGTGTGTGCATCCTTGTGTTGACTGGGAGACCCTCTGGGAATTATGAGGTACTCCCCAGATTGCTGCCTTTTCCTGAGACAAGAGCTATTAAACACAAAGTGAAAGACAACAGAAGTCACTGAGAAGAAGTGGAGATTATTTGGTGCTGCCCAGTGCAGGTGAATGTGGTCTATGATCTGTTAAAGTCCCAGAATCCCCAAGATATCTGGGCTTACACATGCCCATTGTCCTCTGCCCATCTCCCAGGCATGTCCTGCACAGAGTTTGTCCCACCCTTCCACTGCTGTCACCTCGACTTGGGTCAGCAGTGCTGGAGTCTGACAGGCTTGTTCCCATGTTTGCTGAACTCAGTGGGAGCAGTCTGGGCTCCTAAAACTGAACAAAGAACAGCAAATGTAACTTGGCAAACAGCTGATGTGATCTATCAAAAAGGACTTTAAATGTGTTGTTAATAATAACCTGCTCAAAACAGGGAAAGTTGTCTCATCAGAAGCAGTTGGCTTCAAAACTGCAAACAAAATCCCTGTGCCCAGAGTCATGCCACTTTCATTAGGTATATAACTTAAGGAAACCATCTCAGATGTTTCTTACAATAACTCTCTAGAACAAATCACCTCTATGAAGCAATTCAGCAGCTAAAAGAAGTGATATTTACAACAGATCATAGTAAAAAACCAAACCCAGTTCCATACAAAGGGAACAGAACCACAGTTCTGCTTCACCTGTACTGAATTTGTAAATAACTTAGAAATAGGCCCTCTTTCACCTGTTTCAAGATCTGTGATTTATTTTCACTCAGAAGTTTAGTTTCAGGAGGCGGAATGTAGGGTATTTTTGGTTTGTATCCAGTAGGTTTTGTTATCAAGACATAATTCTAGGTCTTGATGAAGCATCTAATCCTGGAATCCATTAGCAGGAGCTTTATGGTCTTCAGAGAAGCTTTGGATGTACATTCTGCGTGAGCAGACAGTGAGGTGGACTGAAAACTCTCTGAATGGCCTGGTCCAGAGGATGGTGATCAGCAGAACAGAATCTAGCTGGAGGGGAGTCAGTAGTCATATATTCCAGAGATCTATACAGGGTGCACTTGTGTTTAACATGAAGGGGCAGAGTGTACCCTCAGCAAAGCTGCAGACAACATCAAACTAAGAGGATAAGCTGATGTGCCAGATCATCCTGACATCCAGAGGAACCTCAGCAGCCTGGAGAAGTGGGCTGACAGGAACCTCCTGAAGCTCAACACATGAGGTGTAAAGTCCCTCACCTGGGGAAGAGCAACACCAAGCACCAGTATATGCTGTGGGCCACCCAGCTGGAAAGCTGCCTCACAAAATTCGTACGCCTGCAAATATTGTCAATATATATTGTTTTTTCCATGTGTGAGAAGCTGTCTTGATATATTCTGTTTTCAGATATTGTAGCAAAAAATGAAAAAACAATATGAGAAGTATAACATTATACTTTACATGATTGGTAGCTTTGAAATGAAAATTTAGTTATACAGTCATCTTCACTTTAAAGACTTGAACATTGATATTCATAGAAAGGTGGGATTGAAAATACAGCAAACAGAAACCTAGGTAGTAGAAGAAATATAACACATGCAATGGCAAATGCATTATTTATTACATGCTAAATTGCCCCATTAATACACCTTTTTTTGACCTTGAAATATCACACTGAAGACAAAAGAGTAGTTCTGCCTCAATGCTTTTTGTTTCTTTATTTATTTATTTTTTGCGTTTTATGTAGAAAATGACAAGGTGTCTGGGATATCTGGCCATTATAAGTGTATCTGTTGCTACTCCTTGTCAAGAACATACATCAAGCGTCATATTCAGATAAGTAAAGTGTGAAATAAAGGTCAACTAAACAATATTTGAGCAAATATAGACTAGAGATTGATCTAACATTCCATTTCCTAGAATGAGAAAAATATTTGAGGATTAAAGGATTATAAATTAGGTGTGCAAGTTATGTGTCACCTCTGCATATAACTGAGGTGTTAAGATCAAAAAGCAAAAGAAAAGTCACCACTACCTGGAATTTATATTTTATGTTTGCTTTTTTGTGTCAGCAGCAGATCAGACTAGTATGTAGCATAAGGCATGTTTGTTTCAAAAAAAACAAAAAAACAAAACAAACAAAAAAAGCCACAAAAAACCCAAATCAAAACCAAGCCAAAACTAACAAACAAAAACAAAAACAAACAAAACAAAAACAACCCCCCAGAAATAAACAAAGAAAACCAAACAAAACAAATAAACCCACAAAAAGCCAAAAAAAAAAATAAAGCCCCATAAAAAAACCCTAACTCTACAACGATTCTGCCATCTATTCCACAGTAAATAAATTAGTTCACTCAGAATTAGGTCAACAATGTTAACTACTCTGATAATAAAGGAATAAATGAAATAAAATTATGGAAATATTTTGCAAGTAACGAATAATTTTACTGTTGTGGATGATAGGTGTTGTTGATGGTTGATGATTTCTTTTTTCTTTCCATGAAGAAGGAGGAGGTCAAACCCAAGAAAAGTACCAGAGTTTTGAGGAGCATTTGGCTGATTTCCCTGTATTACTCCCCTCTAAAAGCAAAATTAAAGTTAAGAAGTTTGATATAGTATATGACAACAACTGGAATGAAGCCAAGGCAAATGCTCTAGGCATATTGCCTGCATACATTCAGATTTCATGGAGGTAGTGTCAGTTGCACTGAGTATTTAGTCAGATGCTTATATTAACAATTTACTCAGCCCAGAGCCCTATGTAGCAGACACAGAAATAGCACTCTTTTTTCCATGCTATTAATACTATCATCAAAAACTTCTGTTTCAACACAAAATTTGAAAATTCAATAACATTTGCTCAAAATTTACATCATTAGTGTTCGAAGTTATAACTTCAACCCAACTCCTAATTCAATGCTTTAAAGATCTTATGTGGACATGTATATTAATGTATCTGTGGATGATAAAATGTTTATGTGCATGCATATATGCCTGCATGTAAAATAACAGCTACATATGATATTGTAAGGACAGTCTAAAACTGGTGACATTGTGCTACTTGTCTGAGAGCCTGAAATAAAGTCTGGTGTCTAAATATCTCTTAGATACCAGAGGAATGCCAATATTCTGGACCAAAATACACACAGGACAATACCAGTAGCAAGACGTTTAATTTCAATATCAATTCTATTCCCTCTCTCCCCCAAGAGAGTCTTTTTTTTTTTTTTTTTTTTTTTTTTTTAAAAAAGGGAAATATTAAAAGGTAGTAGTAGGGACAAAATTTTAAAATGATGTTTCAGAAGAGTTTTGCACAGTGAGAGTGAAAGATAATAAAGACATTAATTATCCTCAGAATAAGACATGGATTTATAGGGGATATAAAAATCAATAAGTATGACTGTTGGATATGTGTCTAAAATTACATTTTTTTTTTGCTTTCTTATGTATTACTCTGATATGTGAGAACAGTGATTATTTTTTGATGTGAAATTGCTATACAGTATTCTTATTTAAAGTTAATTATTGGATTTTGCTAAAGTCCTTGAGAATTTTTATTTCTAACTTGGATAAGGTCATCTCTTCATCTTTTACTTTTCTACCTAAGATACATCTGATCTACAAAGGGATCTGATCTACCCTTTCTTCATATTCTCTTTATATAAACTGCAATTAACAGGTTCTTTAACTGAATATTAGGAATATTTTGCCATATTACACCAATTATAGGAAATCTGTCTTAGTTCATTAAATTTTTTTTTCCAAATAAAGTAACTTTGCCAATAGCCACTCTCCAAGAAACCATTGACAAAGGTAAAAATCATGTTTACTTATTTCATCAATGAAATTTCAGGTTTGGGAAAGAAGATCCATTTTTAGAGGTAGGGCTTTCTTTTACTAATAATGAACATTTCCACAGCCAGTTTCATCTACAGCCCATCCACAAGGCAGGGCTATGCTCAAGCTCACATCCTTACCCCTTCACCACTACAGCATTCTGCCTCCCAAGAACCAACATTTGGAGGATGAAATATAGACTGGTATATAAAAAGATTACTTTTATTGATTTTTTATTACATGGTTTTGCTTTAAGAAAGGAAAAATAATAGTAAGAAGAAACAATTATAATCAGTGAACACCCAGGCACCCTAAGGTAAGGAAGATCTCAGAAACAGTTCTGAATTTATCCAGTAAACTCAATGAGGTAACATTTATAATCCACTTGTATTAAGGGTATAAAAACAGATGTAAATATTGTGTCAGAAGTGGGCTAAGCACAGACTTAGCCCAAAAAAAACAGTGGTTTTATGTGTGTTGAGCTATGGGGTTTGGGATCAATTAACATGGCTCAAACTAAATTACTCCACCTTAATGTGTCTAAACCCCCATACAAGGTAGTTAATATTACATTATTAAAAATATTCTTTGTTTATGCTAGTTATATCAATAGTAAATTACTGGCAAATCTTTCAGATAATCTTAAAAAGATACTCTTGAACGAAGAGATTTTAATATGCCTGAACAAATACATATTCAGCCCTAAGAGTATTTTTTTTATTTATAATTTTCTTGATGCCTTGAAGAAATAAAAATTGGTTTGAGTATATAACCATTTGGGACAGAAAATTTACTCATCCAGTTATTAAATTAACAAAATATGATCAGAAGATACTACTGACAGGGACTAAGTCCTTGCCAGTTTATTAAGCTTTTATTTAATTAAAACACTGTATGCATAAACAATTAAGCTTAAAGGTTTTTAAAGAAGGTAATTAATTTAAAGCACACAGAGGCTGAAGACTTGTTTCCAAAGATTTTGTCATGTCATTTACAATACAAAACCAAATCTCTTCACATTTTCCATGAACCTCTCTTCTCCCCTCATCACAATGCTCAGCTTCTTCATCTTCTACCATCAGCACCACTACAGCACCCTCAGACCTATCATCCACCCAAACTTATTCTCAGCCACTTCTGATGCTCTAAGTTCTCCCCCCCCTCTACATTTGGGGAGCATGGGAAATGGATAGCATGGATCCATGGACAGTCATACTGGCATCATGGACCCATAAGCCATATTTCCTTAGTGAACCAGCTTGGATGGGGTTGCCCACTCAATATTTTACAGGCATCCACTACCCCAGAACAGAGGTTAACAGCTGTACCTCAGAGTTCACTCACAGGTCCAGTTCCTCCACCAGCATCCTTAACAAGCCCAGGCTCTCAGCTGAGCCACTCGTGAAAACTCAGGGTTCAAAGTTTAGTGTGTGCATCTTTGCACACCTGATGGTGCAGCCCTTTTCTTGTCTATGCAGACCCACAAATATCTTTTAAATCAGCGTGTCACAATAAAATCTGGTGTTAACCATAAAACCTTGTTATTCAACACATTAACCAAGGAAAAGACTGAAGTACAAAAAGGGATAAAATTGCATCATATCATTATGGCATGAATTTTTCCACTTTCTCTCCAATTTGTTACACAACTTAAAGCTTGAATAAGCACAGACATCCTGAGAGCTGTGTGGGTGCTCTGTGCATCTAATCAGCATATGTGTTGCAAGTCTAGTTAAGGACAGTTTTAGCAGATCTACAATGTGTGAGCAGATGGTCTCTGCAACATCTACACAGTGGTCAACTCGTTCAGAAAGCAAGTGCCTACGCAAGGGCAGTCGATTGGACTAATCAAGCATGCAAAATACAGATGACCTGGACACAGACAGCTGTCATTTGTCCTGTTTCTGTTTGAGGGCACTCAGAAAACCCCCCAGAAAAGGGCTAATGCTGCATGGAGACTAGGAGGTGAGACATAAAAGCAGTCAGCTACTGCCAAAAGCAGCAACATTAGCAGGTGTGTATTCCCTCATCTGCTTCTGAGGCAACATGGGTAGGATCATGGTAAAGTTACAGGCAGGAGACTATAAAATTGCAATGCAGTAAGTAATGTACAGTACAAAATCCTGTATCCAGACATTGTCTCAAGCTACCATGGCTCTTGCTGAAGAGCAAAAGTAGATACTAGAATCATTGCTATCAATTCTGTTCTTGGCAAAATTACTACATAGTATCCAGCTAAAGGTCTTCATGCCTGTCTAAGAGAGGAGTCTGGCCTATTCTGTTTTTCACAAGTATTTATTTTATGATC
Source organism: Petroica traversi (assembly GCA_025920805.1). Taxonomy (NCBI): domain Eukaryota; kingdom Metazoa; phylum Chordata; class Aves; order Passeriformes; family Petroicidae; genus Petroica; species Petroica traversi. The sequence continues at coordinate 16,012,348 of JAHLSL010000009.1, forward strand.
TCCATGCTTATTATCTCTCCTTTTCAGATTGATTTTATAATTTTATTTAGTGTTCACTCTTAGACAGGTCTTAGTAGCAGCCACCTGGCCATAAAATATTTCTCAGCATTTGCTTTGTTAGGTTAAGCATTAAGATGATTAGGATGTTTCCTATTTTTTTCTTTTTATCAGGAGCAGAACTGGTATGGCAAACTCCAAAACACTGGTATACATGGCTTAGATATTTATATGCATGTTAATATGTTCTCCAAACAAGTGACACATACTGAAATGTATTAGAGCACCCACAAGATAATATACTAAAATTATAATATCTATCTTTTAAAGTAAGCAAATTGCATGCTTGTCTCAATAAGTTAGAAACAGATGGAGCGTTGTATTTAGCACATTTCTTTAGAGTTTCTAAATCTGCCTGATGGGAATTCCATTACCTACACCAGCTGCACAGGTGACCTCTTTGACTTCCACTTGCTAGTCTCTGAATATATAAGACAGTGCTGGCATGTTTTTAACATAAAGTATATGCAAATATGGACATATTTGACATGTTGCTGTAGCGCCTATTTAAAATGTATGCCATCTGGTTTAACCCTTGCACCCATAATCATAAAGTCTTTCAAACTCTCTGTGCAATAAAATGTTTCTATGTCTTTCTCTTGATTAAACTACTTTACTTTTTTGCTTAAGCAGAGACTTAGTAGATTCCTTTTCACCTATGAGCCTTTTTTGTTTCTTTTCAGTGAGAAATATTACTTCCGTACTCCTAAAGGTGAATTTTTCAGACACTCAATGTCTAATTCCCTCTCTAGTTGAAAATGCTCAGGAAGATCTTGAAAGCCTTCCACATTAGGAATCTTATAACACAAGAAATAAGATACATTTCTTGTTTTCATATAAATATAGGACACAAAATATTCCTTCTGTTTCTGTCTCATTTATTTGAAAATGCTAATATTTTACAGTGTTTCAAAGATGTACTCAGGTACATATTGAATAATTACCTGCAATTGTGTTAGTCTGTAGTCATTTTCTGGCTGAGAGCAACCTCATACTTGAGACATTTCCCCTGTTACACAAAAGAAAAAATGCTCCTTTCCTAAGAGTATGAATAACTTGAGATAATATAATAGGCCTGATTTTAAGAAACCTAGTCAGGCAATTTCCTTTGATTTCAGGTGTTCCCATGAGTTTGGTTTTGAAGGAAGATATATGGCCCCAGTGAAGATATGGTTGATTGATAGAGTACAGGTTAAAGATTACATAGTATTCCACGGGAAATCATAGAATGGTTTGGGTTGGAAGATGCCTTAGAGATCACCTCTTTCCTGACATTAGTAGGGACACCTTGCATTAGACCAGATTGCTCCAAATCCTATCCAGCCTGTCAATCAACCCTTCCAGGGATGGGACATGACGTCTTCAGGCAATCTGTTCCAGTGACCAGCCCATGGAAAAAAATCCTGTCCCTCCACCTGAAGCTGGCCTGTAGAGTGGTTTTGACAGTTTAGCAAGCTAGAGGAATAAGGGAACAAAACTTCTTTACTTCCTTGCATTCTGCCTATGGTCTTTTTCCATTTCCAGCCATTAATGTTGCTGTGTTACAGATTTTGTCAACAAGCAAAGGGAAAATACATCTTGTATGAGAGCCAGGAATTTGCTCAAAACTACAACAGTGTAATCCAAGAAATATCTTTCAGTTTAGATCTAATTATTGCAGAAAGAGAAAGACTGCTTTTTTATGGGGAAAAGCCTATGTTGTGATAATAGCAACAATATTATTATTATTATTATTATTATTATTATTAATAATAATAATAATAATAATAATAATAATAATAATAATAATAATA
>JAHLSL010000009.1:16014207-16032928 GCA_025920805.1 Petroica traversi
ATAATAATAATAATAATAATAATAATAATAATAATAATAATAATAATTTTGTCATACCCATGGTTTCTACCCCTTTTCTTAGTGTTAGACACACCTTGTCACTCCTGCAGATCCTGCAGTCAGTGGTTTCAGACTGGCAGCAGTGATGGGTAACATGATTAGTGTCAGTATCTGGAGTATTTCAGCAGTAGCAATATGATGTTCATCTTGGTGGTGTCTTCTTCTTCAGTAAGTGAAATACCCGAGAGTATTTTTATATGTTTGCTAACGTTTTTATTCTTTCTTTTTTCTCCAGTGATCTGAGGCTCCAAAATAAAACCAAATTAGCTATCAACAGTGCCTTTTACCTGTACAATGTACTATTTATCTGTTCTCTTTGTTATCCCTAAAAAATGGGGATACCCCTAAAAGCAGTTCCAGATGTTGCTTCCTTTACTTGACCACAGGTGAGTCATTTACAGCCCTGGGTCATAAACAGCCCCAGTGTCAACCTGTGCCCATTTGCCATCACATCTGCCCTCCTATGTTCTGCATTCTGCATTTCCATTTCTCGATGCCTCTGCTACATTACCAGGCTGGTATTTCTGTATACTACATATTTATGGTAGCCATAAATGTATCATTCTACATAGAACAACTGCTTATTATTTCTATCTCAATAAAACTATGATAATTTAATAGTTTACAAAGTAAGAAAATAGAATGAATTAGTGTCAACCATCTAGTTGATAGAAAAATTTAAAAGTGTGAAAGCCAAATGACAATTCAGAGAGGGAAAGCCTGATGCACCTCTGTTCTGGGACTTGAAAACTCATTTCAAAATCTGTAGCCAGAGCCAAACAATGCCAATACTGTATTGCAGATCTTCAAAGTCACAGAGTGAAGCGTATGTTTTGTAACTACACCACATCTCATGAGAACCCCCCAGAACTTATTTTCATTTTCTGAGGAGGAGGTTGCTTCAGATCACTCTGCATTGTATCGAAGTCCTTTTCTGAATTATTGTCTGGGAAACTTTCAGAGTCTGGATTTTTACAGAGCTATTCTGATCAATGTGCAGAACACATCCTGACCTAATGCACCCAGTTGCTCCTGGAGTCCTCTTCTGTCTCCAATATGCAGTCGGTGAAAGACCTGCCTCCCTGCTGCTGCATCAACTGGGACTAGAAATTTGCACAGTAAAGGGAAGACAGATAATCCAGGCAACCTTGGGAAAGAATTAAAAAGGAACTGATGTGAGGCAGAAATAGGACAGAAAATGGGATTAAGCAGGTTTAAGGAATGGGATAGTGGGAAGAACAGGAAGTGTCAAAGCATCTGAGCTCTCAGGAGACAAAGAGATATGATCAGCAAGAAAGCTCAGTGTCTGTTACATGTGAGGCAGAGAACTCAGAAATTAGCAGCATGTTCACCTTCAACTTCACAAACCATATCACTGTGAGAAGTATAGAGATAATTCAAATGCCAGATGAGTAATAATCTTCATGAAATTACTAGATGAAATGTAGGATATATCACCTAAGATGAATGCAACAAGCTGTACAGATCCACCCAACACCTGAAATGTGATCCATTTCCTCCATCTAGCCCTAAACCTCTCTTAATATTTCTCAGAACTGGTTAATTTTAAAAATGTATTCACTTTCAATGTTAAAACAGTCAGGCAATTAAAATTCTAATCTAAATTTACACGGATCAAGTAACTACGTATGGTTTACAAAGGTCCAACAAATGCAGAGAGGCTATGCTTGCAGACCATGAAAAAGAAGTAAAAAAAACTTAAGGTTTTTACAATGAATTTGAAATCTTTAACCTCAAATGATCTAGAAAAGTGATTGTAACAATTTTGTTAAAAAGCCTAGATATAGGAAGAGGTTTGATGCTTTTAGAGTCAGATATCTGAAAATGAAACAATAATTATTTAATGTACTTTGAAAAATACCTATTTTCTATCAAAAACCAGTTGAATTGTGCAAGAATTTATCTGCCTTTAAAAGTCACTTTGAGAAACAGCAGTAATCTCTTCTTAGAGGAAGAACATTGAAGCTACTTGTAAACCAAATTGCATTTTCCACAGATGACAAGGCAGCTCAGTATAATGGAACCCAGGTGTTAGACTAATTTCTAATTTAACCATAAATGAAGAAAAGAAGAATATAATCCTCAATGCAAGTTGTTGTGATATTACAGAATCCATCATAATGAAGAAATGCCCCCAGTTTGCACAAAGGTTAACTGTACAAATGGTATTGCATCAATGGAAATGTTAATGAGTTTGTGTGGCAGCAGGTAAGCAAAAGCTGGCAGGACTCTATTGTGGTAGGCAGATAATTACAATGGAAGTCATGCCTTTGGTAATGACTGGGATTCACATCACATATCTTTTCATTCACAGTACAATTTCACTGGCTCTGTTTATGGTAATCTATGGGATTATTTGACAGCAAGGTGACACTTTGACTTTCGAACAAATTTCTTTCATAGGCAGCACAATTACTGATATTGTGATATTCAATTAGACACATCGCTGATGTATAATTTTGATTTTAGAAAATATACAAACATAAGGTATATTTTTCATTAGGGCATGAAGTTTTTTTGGTTCTCAATTTGTGTTTCATCATGCTATTGCTTTGATCTTACTCATGTGCAGGAGCTGGGTGAGTTTTTAACCATTCAGATGCAGGATTAGTAAAGAAAAAAGGAACATTATGCCTTAAAAACACGCAATTGTCTTAAAAAGAGAAGGAAAATAGATTTCCAGGCAATGCTTATCTGTGTTATAAATTCTTCTACACATCAACAAATTTGTAATAAGCTTTTCAGGAGGGAATTCTGAGAGTAGCTACACATGCTTTATCATATTGTAGGCTAAATCCCCAGCTAACCTATTTACCTCAATCTCACTAAACAGTTACAAAAAACTATTGAAAATATTCAGGTGAATAATCAATTCTGTGTCTCCCATTCTTCCCTTCATGGAAGGAATGTGAAATAATAGGGAGAGGACAATACTGACAACAAATGTGGCGAGTGCCTCCTGAAGTTCCACCCTGCCCTTGGTCTATGGGAAGAGGTGGGGCCTCACTCTATTTCACTGCAAGATCAGAGAATGCAGCACTCCACCAATACTTGCATGTAAGTATTCTATGCTCACAAGTGATAAAATATGTCCTTTGGTAAGCAAAAAGTAGTTTTCTGTTTGAAATTCTCCAGTAAATGCTTTGTACAAATGAAGTTTGGCTTCTGGGATCCAATGTATCTAGTCACCTAATGCACATTTTATTACTTTAATTCTTTGAGTAGGTAACCTAATTTTGCACAACTGCCTCATCTAAAATCTCTCTTGATTCATAAAATTCTATCTTCACAAATACAGCATTGCAAATATTAAATTTATGGGGGAAAAGAAAACAAGAAAGGAGTATACAATGAGAAGTATAAATATATCAGAAGCAAAAATTTATTTACAAGACAAAAGCATTTCTACAAATACATTGCCTTACTATAAGCATGGCTCTTGCCCTACTAGCGATCTCCCTTCTGCCCTTAATGTAGGTTTTACAATTTAAAGTTATGTATCTGCCTTCTTTGTAGCTCTGAATCTGTATGAAATGTTTGTTATTTTAAATTATGAGATCTAAGTATTAATCAAAGAAGAGTCACAAGGAACAATAGTCCCTCTTACTCTGCACCATTCTTCCATTGAACGTAGATGCAAACTTTCATACAGGAATTGGATTAGAAAAGTTGATTTAGGTAACTTATTTATAGTCATGATGTGGAAAAAACCAATTTGCTCTCAGTATCCTGTTATTTCCACTTCTGCTGAGAAATTTGTGACTTGGATGAACAAAACCTGAGGTCTTAATGGGATGAGAATGTTGCTAGGATTTTTCAGACTAGGCATATTTTTCTCTCTCCAAGGAGACAAGCCACAGTCATAATGATCTTACATCTGTAGAGTGGTTTTCATGCCAAAGAATGCACAAATGCTTCAAAACTTGACTAATTACACACATGAATCTTACTGTTCACCAGTGAATACCAGGAGCCTCTGTTGTGATAGGTTTTTAACAATACACTGTAAAGTTCACTTTAGTACAAGATATGACTTCTATAAAGCAGGAAGAGTCTCAGTGGGCAGACAATAACACTTTAAATGGAAATGCAAGGAGATCACTGAAGTTAACATACTACTTAAGAAGAGTGTCACATCGATTTAATGACCTTCCTTTTTTTGTTTTGAGAGGACAATACATGCAATAGCTCACTGAACAAGTTCAAGTGCACTTGATGCACTCTGAGCACTGTTCTCCAAGGTGCTGAGTACCGTGGTTCACAAGACAACAAATGGTAAGTCTGTAAAAATCACATGATTAAATGTAAGTTTTTAAGTGCTTTACTAATAAGAACTTCCAGAGCTGTATAAGAGAGTCTGCGCTCCTGAGAGTCTGACATTGACATCTTGAAAGTAGGATTCCTGAAGGAGAGAAATAGAGGCCATGAAACGGTTTGTGTTTTTTCACTGACACAATTTACAAGGCCAGAAGTACTTAATTTCTCCCCAAATTCCTTCTCTCACCCATTTCTTTATGAGGCTACAGCTGAAGAGCACAAAGGTTCTGTTAGAAAAAAAACCAAACAAACAACAACAACAACAAAAAAACACCAAACAAGATAAAACATATCACAAGAAATTTAGACAAAGCCCACATCTCTAAAAGACTTCTATACAACTGTTAACATATCTATAGAGATGCTGGTTTCCATAGACATCTTCAGTGCTGCAGCAAAGACTGTGCAAGACGAAGGTTTACTCTAAGAACTACTTTAATAATTTCTCAGGTGGAGGCAAATGTGCCTGAAGGTGGATAGCTGCCACAGCCACTGCTGCTGAAGGGAATGGAGAGAGCGGACAGAAGTTTGACAAGACTCTCAGGAAATAATGAACATGTCCAAGAGTCTGGAAGAAACAAGAAAGAGGGTCACCACAGGGAAGGGAGATTTTGAATAGGAAAATCTATTATCCTACTGTTTTCCTGAAGTTCATCCATAGGTGCTTCAGACACCCTTGGACAATATGGGATCAACTATTCTCAGACACTCAGCCTCTGGGATCAAATATGTAGCCTTTTATGTCAGCAGTTGGTCTGGAGTTAGATTGCTTACATTAAGCATGTAATGGTGACAGTTAATTGTATCAAAAAAAGTCTACAAAGGCCAATATGCCGAAACAAAAGCAACCTAAACTAATACTAACACTTTCTAAGCATAATACTTCCTAAAGTGAAATCTAAAAGAAATTTTAAAGAAAATGTTAAAATTCACTTTTTTCCCCCGTGTTAAGACACCGTTTTAAGACTATAGCACTGCACATGCAGTAGATGCCTTACTTCATGGTGATACATGCAGTATAGAAGTTACATGCTCAGCCTCACTGAAAGGGGTTAACAGAATTCTAGAATATATCGTCAGAAAAGTGCATTTTCTACATGAGATAGGCACTCAAAAAGGCCTGAGAACAGTATGATTTCTAAAAGCCTAACTGCACCAATGACTCAGCTATCCAAGATTCATTGACTGAACCCAGGAAGGCTTCCTGAGCCCATGTGTCTGAAATTCAGAGCTTCTCGTTCTCTATAAGCAAAAGTCTTAAGGGCTTGAACCTAGATTTCTCACCTCTTGGGGAATATTATGTCAGAGTATGGCTGTTGTAAAGAGAAGGAAGGGAACACTCTTGGCATCTTCTCTTTGCATGGAGTAGGTAGAAGTGTATGGGTATGAGAAAGAGTTGACATAATATCTCATCCACTCCAGTTAAAATTCACTCTATTGGAAGCATCCAAAGAGCAGGAAAGGATTGTTCTATTAAAGCTGTCCTTTTAAGTCTTCTTTTACTCAGCAGTCAGAAAAATGCATCAAGATGGAAATATGTACCTGTGACCTTCTTTTCTTGTATTCCCAGTCCTACAGGTAATTAGTCTCCTACTCCTCGTACCAGAAGGTCTAAGGCAGAAGGCGTGAACCCTGAGGGTAATATATATTCTGTGATACCAAGGAATGCTTCAGTTCCCATGAATGAATATTCAGCCCTGACAGAAATTCAATTCAGTATCAGCATGAGGTCTGACAGGTAATCCCCATCCCCTGCCATGGTTCCTATGGTAAAGAAACATATTCCTCAATGGTTTCCCAAGTGCATTCCAGTAAAGTGTCACATCAAGAGACTAAAATGTGGTGAGACACCAGCTGGCACCAACAACAGTTTGGCATGTATGCAGGGGGTGTGAGAACAGCTGAGGAGCACAGGAGGACAGTAGCAGGAGCTGGGGCACAGGAGGAGTGGGGGAGACACTGTCAAGATGCCTACAGGTATCCAGATTTATTCATGGGCAAGTGACCAGAGGTGAGAATGAAGCTCTGTAAAATAGGACCTGGGGAAGGGGATTCAACTGCTCATTCACAGTCTGATCCTGGGAACTCCCAGCTGGCTCCCACCAGACCAGACTGATGCTATCAGAGTAAAATCCAGCGCTGTGGCATTAGAAGCTGGAAATTAAAAGAGGGCACTTGGAAGAAATAGCCCTTGCTCTCACACATGTAACAGTAGATTCATTCCCCAGATAAAATTTCATTTCCCTCTCCCTTGTGTGTGTTGGAGATGCACAGTGGACAAAAAGGAGGCAACTAGTAAGAAAAGGAAAAGAAGAAAGGCTATCCTTTACTTGTACATGTAAATTGTGGTGCTGCATCCCCTTCTCCAGGCCTCAATAAAATCTGAAAGATGCCTGTGCTGCCTAACGAGCTCCTCCCCTTGTTTTTTGAGCAACCTTGGAAACTTTTATGGCCTGAATAACAACTCAAGTGGAATATTTTTGTTCTCATACTTCCAAAGAAAGTTTCCGACCTGAAGTGCGGCCAAGATGAAACATTACTATGACCAAAGCAAACTGTCTTGTGGCCCTGTGACCTTGTGAAGGGTCTAAAATGAGACCCTTTGAGTTCTTCTGGGCCACAGCAGGCTGTGATCAGCAACCTCTCTCCAAGCAGGACACCTCTCAGAGCCAGCAAGCTCTCAGGCTTGCTGTACTTGTAGGATTGCCGAATGCCAATAGATCTGACACCCCCACTCACTGGGGCTCAGCCCTTCGCCCATTGACAAGACGAAAAGGCGTCTAAAGTGAGTATTCCATTACCTTTGAGGGTAATTTTTTACAGGTACCTTGTACAGACTCTTTACGTCTATGTGCATGCAAGCGTGCATTTCAAATGTGGGAGAGATGCTGTTCTCCTAGATTCTTAAATACTTTAGATTTGTGAGTAAGTTAAACCTGTAAGTAAATTACTGTTATGGTACAGTAAATCCTATGAGAATCCTTTGCCAAATTGCTTAAGTTATAATGTAAGTTAAGTTATAATGTAAGTTGTTAATTTAAGTACTATCAAATTTAAATGCTGTTAAGTGCTATTGGGTCCTTAGGGTTTGGATTGCTTTACTCTGGATTTTTTGTGTTGCTTTTCCTCGATGTGCCTTAACCATCTACTACGTAATAAAGTAACCCTTGCCAACAAACTTTGTCATGCTATCAAATTTTTATTAGACCTGTTCTTACTGATATCTTTGCTGGCAATTCTTTAAGCAGTCTTAAAACACTCTTTCATGATACACATGCATAGGAAGAATTTGAATAGGAAAGAGGGACAGGTGTAACAGGTTCATGGAGAAGTAATTCCCTCAAACAAGGAGAAAACAGCAGGACAAAAAATGGAGATGAAAGAAAATCATTCAACTGTGAAACACCCTGGAAGTTGGAAAGTACCTGAAGAAGTGAGGCGAATTGACCAAAGTGCTGGATACCAGAGGCTTCCTGCTGCCCCTGCAGCCAACACTGCCCAACTGTTACACAGCCTGCCTTGTATACAGTCCTTTCCCCAATGGATGTCTGTGAGTGGAGAACGTGTGTAAAACCAGCAGGCATGTCAGAACATTTTGCTTAGAACGGGGGCTCAAAACAAGATCTCTCTTCATAAATTGGTTCCTTACTCAGCAGCACAGAGGGCTTTGTGTGTGCCCTTCTCATTTTCCTACTTTCATCTTCTTCTCATTTTTCTACTTTCATCTTTTTCACAAGAAAAGTGAGAGTAATGGTTTAATTATCTCCTAAACTCTGAATTACTTTCTCATGACCCACTCATTAAAGAGCTGCAACTACAACAGCAAAAAAAACCTCAAAAAACAAAAACTAAAAACACTCCAAACCATACCAAACCAACCAACCAAACAAACCAAAAAAAAAAAACCCAAGTAAATCTTTGCTTTCTAGTTTTCTTTTTACTTAGGTGTACAGGCAGGCTAAAGGGCGAATGCTTGTTAGGTAATTTGGGTGGATTTACAGTGGATAATAACCTCTTGATACTAAATTTTTTAAATCTGGCAAGAGATAAGACTCCCTGACCATGCCCTGAAAACTCCTGAACTTTTCTCTATTTCAGAGTTGGATTTTTCTGTTTGCTGATGATTTTTGTTGGTTTTGCTTATAATTGCTACAGTCTTTAAAACAGTTTTAAAACCTAGAATCAATATATGAAGGTCCTGTGGTAACTGATAAACATCCATGCAACTGAGAGCTAGGTGCTACAATCTTTAAAAGAATTCTGCCAAGGAGCTATTCAGTGAGTTATGTCACAGCTAGCACTTCCTCTCTAGAAGAAATAAAATACCTGAAGGCTCTTTATAAAATTATTCTTCTATGTAAAATTATATATCTTTACTATTTGAACAATGATTCTTTTTTCTTTTGGTCAAAACTTGAAAATCTTTCAGATTTAAGAGAAAAAATTATAATCTTGTGACAATTCAGGCATAAGGAATAAGGAATTAAGCTAGTGTAATTTGCATGATTGTGATTACCAATGATGGGTCTTTACAGCTTTGCATTTTGGTCTGCCATGTGCATCCCAGCAATAATCTAAGTGTCCCTGTGAACAAACTCACACTCCAAAACAGCACAAATGGCAAAAGTATTTCCATGCATGTTTTGGTCTTCTAAAGGAAGCAAATATTCTGCAGAAACCGAAGAAAAAAAAAAAAAAAGAAAAAAGAAAAAAAAAGTGTGATTTAAATATGGCTTAATTTATAACCTTTTTTAATATTAAAGTTATGCAAGTTTGATTAAAACAGAACTTTACACAAAGAGTGAACTGCTCACTGAAGAATGGCTGTGTATAGTCTGCAGCTGTCTTCAGCAGCATGCTCTTCCACAGTCCTTCAGCTCCCTCTGCTGCTTAATCAGTTCACATTTTTTTCATATTTGCATATTTTTTACTCGGTTTTTTTAACCTCTGTTTTGATGAAAATAAAGGATGCGATTAAAATTGCGCCTGAAGCAATGAAATGATTGCTCGAATTGATAAATAGTGTGTGCAAAGTGCCGTGTAATTATTGTCCCTCTTTTTCTCAGGGAATGACAAGAAGCCCATCAGACTGTCCTGATTGCTTTCTGGTAACTTGCTGTGCATATATTCTGCCACTATGATTTGATTTGGTATAACTGTAAAGTATCTGTTTCTTAAACTAAGTTTTTCTGGATATACAATTTTATTTCATAGACATAATTACATAAAAACAAACTATTATTTAGGTTGCGATGATTATTGAGTCTAACTGTTAACCTATCAATGCCAAGTCCACAACCAAACCTACACCTATGTGTCTACTAAACACTCCAGGAATGATGACTCAACCATTGCCCTGGGAAGCCTGTTCCAATGCTTGACAACCCCTTCCATGAAGAAATTATCTCCTAATATCTACTCTAAAGCTCTCCTGGCATATATTTATGTTGTTTCCTCTTGTCCTGTCACTTGTTATTTGGGAAAAGAGACCAAGCCCCACCTAGCTACAACCTGCCTTCAGGTAGTTGTAGAGAGAGATAAGGTCTCCCCATATTCTTCAAGATAAAGACCCTCAATTTCTTCGGCTGCTTTTTATATGACTTGTGCTCTAGATGCTTCACCAGCCCTATTTCCCTTTTCTGAACATGCTCCAGCACTTGAAGGGAGGGGTTCAAAACTGAACACAGGATTCAAGGTGTGGCCTTACCAGTGCTGAGTACAGGGGGACAATCACTGTCCTGGTCCTACTGGCCACACTATTTCAGGTACAGGCCAGGTGCCACTGGCCTTCTTGGCTACCTGGGCACACACATTGGCTCATGTTCAGACAACTGTCAACCAACACCTTCAGGTGCACCTTTCCAGACACTCTACCCCCAGCCTGTGGTGCTGCACAGGGTTGTTGTGACCTGGCTTTTTGCCTTGGTGACCTTCATACCGTTAACCTCGACCCATCGATCCAGCCTGACCAGATTCCTCTGCAGAGCCTTCCGACCCTCCAGCAGAACAACACTCCCACCCAGCCTGGTGCCACCTGCAAACTGCACTTGATCCCCTTATCCAGACCATCAATAAAGATATTAGACAGGACTAGCTCCAATACTGAACCTTAGGGAACATTACAAACCCGCAGCCAGCTGGATGTAGCATCATTCACATCTACTCTCTGGGTCCAGCCACTCAGTTTTAAACCCACTGAACAAGCCAAGAGCAGCCAGTTTCTCCAGAAGAAGGTTGTGAGAGATGGTGTAAAAGGCTTGACCAAAGTCCATGTAGATTGCATCCACTATGTTACCTTGTCACAGGAGATCAGCTTAGTCAAGAAGGACCTGCCTTTCATAAACCATGCTGGCTGGGCCTGATCCCCTGGTTGTCCTGTATGTGCCATGTGGTGGCACTCAAGATGATCTGCTCCATGACCTTCCCCTCCCCCCTCCAAAGGCCAGGCTAACAGGCCTCTAGTTCCCTGGATCCTTTCAACCCTACTTGTAACTGGGCATCACAATTGCAAACCCCCAGCCAACTGTGACTTTCCCATTTGTCCATGACTGATGGAAGTGAGCACTTTTGTCTGCTGCCTCCATACCCATGGTTGGACCTCATCCAGTCCCATGGACTTGTATCTCTCTAAGTGGTGTAGTGGATTATGAGGGCTGCATTCTTCTCCCTGACCCTGTCTCCCGGCTCAGGGGGCTGGATACTCAGAGAGCAGGTCTTACTGCTAAACACTTAGGCAAAGACAGCATTAATTACCCTTGCCTCCCCATCATTCTTTGTTACTGTGTTTCCCCTCCCATCCAAAAAAGGACTGAGTCTCCTTAGCCTTACTTTTGTCACAAAGGTATTTATTGGAACATTTTTATTGTCTTTTACACAGTAGCCAGATTAAGTTCTAATTGGGCTTTGGCCCTTCTAATTTTCTCACTGCAAAACCTTATGACATCCTTGTAGTCCTCCTGAGCTGCCCTCCTCTCCTTAGTTCCAACCAAAGCTCTCTGTTCAGTCAGGCTGGCCTTCTCCAGCCCCTTGACAATTTCCTTCTTGAAGAACATCCAGCCTTCTGGGCTCCTTTGCCCTCCAGGACTGCCTCCCAAAGTACGCTGCCAACCAAGCTCCTAAAGAGGACGAAGTCTGCCCTCTGCAAGTCCAAGGTACCAGTTCTGCTGAGTCCCCCCACACACATCTCTAAGAACTGAAAAACCAAAAATTTTGTGATTACAGGGTACAATATGGTCTCCAACTGTTTCATACTGATACACTTATCTATGTTAATAATTATGTCTTTATATAGCTCAATGTCCTCTTTAGTACCAATATTTCTTTCCAGGTATCTCTGGAATATATTCTTTCCAAGATTTTCATTATGTCCACCTATCAAAAACGCTAAAGAAAAAAAGCAGCAGATTGTATGCCTGCCTTTTCTAATTTTTATTGCCATATTCTTCATTTCTAAGTAGACTTGATAAAGTTGATCCTGGATAGAAGACAAATGCATATATTCAAACTATGTATCGGCCAAAATACAATATAAATGCAAACACACACACATTCATTAAAGCAGAACTTCGGTTAATAAGGTATAATGAAGGGAAGGGATTTTCTGCCAGAGTATGTGTCAGAAGTATAAAAAACCCAGCATCGTACATCATACTGACTAAAAAGGTGACTTTAAGAGCAGTAAAGGTTAAGGGAATATTAACACACACTATTATGTTGTTTTCAAGGCATCTCTGATCCTCATGGGATTTTGGAAACTGCGGGTCTACACAAACTACATGGAATATGGGAAGCTTAGAATTCAATGTGTCATTTTCTCCATAGGTGTCTAGGTTATTATACCCTTTTTTTCTTCAGATATTCAGCGATGAGGTTATGTCAGTCCCTGACGAATCACCCCAGGAAAATAAGATCATGAAATCTCCATTTGAAATTCTTTAAAACTACTGAAAGCACAGGTTTGAGGAATATTAGTCAAGACCTAATTTTCTTCAATACAACTGGGATGTATTGAGGGATCTACATTAATGTTTAGCCCCAGAAGTAATGATTCCTGTAGGTATGAATTACATTACACTGGAAATAAGTGCAACCCACACATAGTCCAACACAAGCAGAACTCAGGCATTTCAGGCTTGATCAGCACTCTCAGGCACTTTGTATGTGTTCTGTTCTGTCTTCTGCGAGGACCATTCTTCAGTTTGAATCTTCTCAAAGTGTTTGCTGCTGATCAGGGAAAGGCAACACACTGTTGTCATCTTCAGGCAGCTTGTTCCCGAGTGACACCTTAGAAGCAGCACCACTGGGCTGGAGAACTACGACTGAACAACTTCCAGGAAGAAATTACAGATGGTCAGATCCAAAACGTTGTAGGCACACATGAAATAAACAGGTGGATTGAGGGAGCCCAAGTCTGCAATCAAACAAGTGCCCTGTCAAAGGCTGCCAAATTCTGGAGGTACTTGGGGCTACCTCCCCCTTTCAGCTGTAGCATGCCAGGCATTTGAAATTTGTGCATGCACTGTATTTTCCTTACCTGAGAAGTTCTGTGCCTCACTTCTGCTCAAGTTTCACCAGAGTCTGCTGCCCCACTACAGCCAAATCTCAGTTATGTATTGCCTGAAAAAGCTTCACACACTGGCAGTCCTGTTGTCACAAAACATACTGGGACACAGAACAGGAGAAGCACTGATCATCATATCCAGTCCTCCACAACCAGAGACAATCAGGACATGAGCAGCAATTCAGGGCATAAAGGACTCAAGTCACAAAAGCCTTCCCATCACTCACAAATGTTAGACCACCCAAGAATTTCAGGAGGCACTCAAAATGTGGCAGTTATTACATTTTGGGTTTAGCCATAGTTATTAAATCTAGACCCTAGAGATGTAGTTCAGGTGCATAACTTTTAAAAGAGAGTGATAAAGATTATCAAGTTCATGACTGTGTATCAAAGATAATGAAAATGTAAAGATTTTATGAAAAGATTTATTCAGTGACAACAAAATTTTCAGAAACCAAGTCTTAGTAAGTCAGAGTGATCAAAATTAAATGCACATTGAATTGTATTTGACAAGTCATTTGGCATACTAAACTACCTTTCCGGAATAACAGGTGAGGAAACACAGCTTTTAGTCTTGTTCATTTACCCCATTTACATCCACAGAAGTTGCCTCTTGAAAAATGTCTAAAAAATTAATTGATACATTTGATAGATTTGCCCTTTCCACCAGCACTGTGGGCATAGACTACAACTCCAGCTGTTACTGAACAATTAGATATTAATGTAATTTCTCACATGGCTTTCCCCCCACCCCCTTACAAATTAGCAGTATAGCGATCTCTGTTCTGAAAGTCTCTGTAAGCACGTTTTGCATCTGCTTTGCTGTGTGGGATTCTTCCAAAAGGTTCCAGATCATTGAAGCAGGCATCAAAAACTTCATCCACAGCTTTTTCTGCTGTTTCTTTGCTAACTTTTCTAACAGCCAGAATGGAACGAATTGCTCTGTCTCGTACACAAGTCTAAAGTGAAAAAATAAATAAAGGAAAATCTCTCATTATTAGAGCAATTGTTTTCCAGATTTTGTCAAGTATTAACTCCTATTAATAGGCAGCAATTTTGTATAAAAGAAGAGTCAAACAGTGCCTGTAGTAAGCATTAAAGAACACTTTAGTTCCATCGCGTGTAAATTGTGTGCTTTAGTTTTCCATGTACACATAAACCATGAAAAAATTAAAAGATATTCCTTAGAACAGGAATTAAAATACAATTTGGCATTTGTTGTAGGTATTAAGTATTTGTAAAACTTTACCTGGACGCAAAGAAAAATATGTCAGAAAGAAACAGACACAAATACCAGTTAGGTTCTTTACAAACTGAAATGCTGTAAAACAAAGGAATAATTTCTCTACTGGCCTTCATTTTGATACCACTTTTTATGGTAACTTTTTCTAACATAGTTTGTTTACCAAAAGACCAAAAAATATGTAAGCATCATCTGCAAGCTAACTGCCACTCTTACATAAGCAACTACTTGGGCCTTAATCTGTAGACTTCATAACTATTTACAAAAATTAATTCCTACAAGACTTAACACACATGGTTATTTAGAAATCCTCTCATTTTGCTTCCTTCAGTTTTCAAAGACTTTTTAAAAGAGTGTCATCTACTTGTAGTGGATAAGATGTTTCCACTATATTTCCTGCAAGCTATGCTTCTTGTTTGGTTTTATTAGCCATCCACTGTCAGTGGAAATGCTTTAAAACATGACTAAATATTCAGGGATTTCACACCAATAAAAATAAAGAGGTAGGAAAAAAACCCTAACATCAATCATTAAGGGTTAGTTAAGAGGAAACAGCAAGTCCATGGCATCTATTTCTTTTTCTAAAGTTTTCTGCTATGAAAGTGCAGAAGGCTGAGACCAAGTAGGTAAAGATGGCTAGCAACAAATTACTAAATTTTAACATCTACAGTCTTTACCTGATGGTGCCCTTTCAATCCAAATTTAAACCTCGCTATTTCATTCATCAATGTACAGTCTCCACTGAGATTAGCAGCTCGAATCTATTGAGAAAAATAAAAAGTTGCAAGATCAGACAAACACGTGAATATACAAAGTCAAAAGAGTTGTAACAAATGCTTTTCTTCAGTATATTTCTGGTGACTGCAGGTAAAGAATATTCCCAAGGCCATTTTAAGTTCTTAAGAACCTGTTACCACCATACCTTTTACATCCATCTCAACCTCAGTGAACTACAAGAACCTTCAAGTTTCTCTGGGAACTATATCTCTCATATCCCTGAAGTTTAAATAAATGAGCAGTAGAGATTATATGCATGTGTGTATGTATGTATATGAACTGCTAAAAGAACATGGAAAGTAATATTCTCCCCAGCCTGTATCAGAATCAGGAAGAAAGGCAGATACCTTTCAAAGTCTACAACTGTAATACCCAGAATTTGCAAAATTCTGGGTATTACATTTAAATGAGTATGTATGTTTTAGCTTAACTGTCTTGTCCTATACACTAGAATTTCTTTTGTCTGCTAAATATTCTATACCCTACACCATCTGTTAGGAAATGTAAATAAACCCTGAATTCCTATCATTAAGTACTAGAGTGGAAATGAATGTATGGAAAATATGAAAAGGTAAGAATTAAAAAGCTGTCAACAAAAAACGTAAATATCATATAATTAAGTAATCAAAGATCTGAAGAGAACAAATAATCCTGACAAGAGCAAGAACACGCAGAATCTAGATTTATATAAAACTTACGTTTGAGGCTTACATGCTTTATTCTGCACTGTGCAAATGCTTGGACAAAAAAAAATAAAGTCGATGATAGTAATTCAGAATTATTGTATTGAGTTTAAATGGCAAAATGTTGGCAGTGCCAACAGGGGCCTGCCAGGGTGGCTTCTGAGAGACTGAAGAACTGTCTCTATAGTCTCCCACAGAGACTGTCCCTATGTCAGACACAGTTTTAATTGGTTTTAAAACAGACCCACCACTAGTCAAAAGTTGAGCCCATTAGTGGTGCTGGGTGTATCTCTGTGATGACACATTTAAGAATTAATGACAAGGCAGCTGTGAGACAGAGGAATGATGAAAACGTGAGGGAAACAGCCCCACAGACACCAAGACAGTGAAGAAGGAGGGGGAGAAGGTGCTGCAGGCATCAGAGGAGGTTCCCTGTGAACAGACCATGGAGACAGAGGTTGTCTCCCTGCAGTCTGTGAAGGAACACAGTGGAGCAGATATCCACACTGCAGTCCAAGGAAGATGTCAGGACACGAGAGACAAACATGCCCTGAAAAAAAGCAGCAGCCCATAGAGAGCCCACGCAGGAGCAATTTTCTGTCAGAACTGTGGGCCTTAGGGGACCAATGCTGGAGCAGTCCATTCCTGAAAGACTGTATGCTGTGGAAAGAACTCAAGTTGGAGCAGATCTTGAAGAACAGCAACCCAAGGGAAAGACTCATGTTGAAGCAGCTCTCAAAGGGCTGTATCCTGTGGGAAGGACCTCAGCTAGAGCAGAGAAAGAGTGCAAGAATGAAGGAGTAACTGAGACAAAGTATAAAGAACTGACCACAGCTCACACTCTCTGGTTTCCTGCGCCACTACAGAGGGAAGGAGATAGAAGAATCAGAAATGACAGAGTGAAGCTGAGTCTGGGATCTGGGATAAGCTTTTCTGTGACCAAATTATATGGATTACATCAGAAACCAAATAAAAGCATACAGATTCCTACACATACCACCTGTGTCATGTACACAAGAGGAATCCTTCCCAGCCTGTGCTCCATTTAATTTCACCACCTAAAGCATCAAGTATTAAGGCCTCTGAAACCACAGAATGGTTGGGGTTGTAAGGGACCTTGATGTAGCCTGACATTTATGTCCTAATATTTGTGAAAATTAGGTATTTGTTTTCTGAACAGAACATTTAGGTTGATTTGATAGAAACAACAAAATGTATTAACCGGATTAAAACAAATTAATTGTGTGTAACACACCGTATAAAACAAAGCAACCCTAACAACCAGCAGTAATTAGTAAAATGACAACATTGGAAGCATTTTAACTTACCTCTGAACATGCTAAGTGTTTGACATTTTTAAACCAGTCAACGTGTGCACGGCAGTGATCAAACGCATGAATCAATTCATGTGTGACCACTCGGTTCATATGGGATTGTTGGCGAATGTTGTTCTGACACAGAACAATCTGCAGAAGAAGAGATATAGATAGTCTTTTCAGTAAGTTTCAGCACCTCCCTTACCTCTCACACACCACTGAGAGCATTTAGGGTCTTTAGATTGGTGTTTTTCAACATTACAGCCTTATCATTCTGAAGTGTACTAGTCCCAGTACCATGGAACACCTGTCATTTATCTTGTTTTCACAATTAACTCAGGTATCAGTATTGGTAAATTCAATCCTAGCAACAAAACATTTAAAAAATTGCAGTCCTTTGAAAGGGGACTCTGACCAGCACCTACCTGAGATGTGGCAGCATCAAAACCTCCACTGACACAGCCATCACAGTTCTCACAAGAAAAGTGCCGGTCATTGAAGACAGTGCTGAAAGGCCCAAACAAGCAAAGTTACAGAAAAGAATCTGAAATACTTCAGTCACTACTTCTTGCAGTGATATTACTACAGAAAACAAGACAAATTATTTTACATACCAACCAGATTGCTTCAGAGCCTCAAGGAGAAGTCGAGCATATGGATCTAGAAAAATATTGCTGCAATCAATTTCTCTAGACAAAAGTTTTGAAAATCATCTATAAACAAAATATAAAGATAGTCAAGGAAAAAAAAACAAACAAGAAAAGCTCTATGCATGGAAATTCATACTTTGCAGTATTAAATCCTATTGTAGTGCAACTGACATCTGTTACAAATCAGACTACGTGATATAGAATCATTGAATGGTTAGAGCTGGAACAGACCTTAGAGATAATCTAGTCCCAATCCCCCCTGCCTTAGGCAAGGACACATTCCACTAGACCAGGTTCCTCAGTGCCCCATATAACCAGGCCTTGGAACACTCCCAGGGATGGCGTAACCACAACTTCTCTGGGCAGCTGTCCCAGTGCCTCACCACCCTCACAGAAAAAACTTCTTCTGTACATCTAGCCTAAATTTGCGCAGTTTTAGTTTGAACCCATTACTCTTATCCTATCCCTACAGTTCCTGATGAGGAGTCCCTGGCTTCCCTGCAGGCCCCTTCAGACCCTGTAAGGTTGCTCTGAGGTTTCCATGCAGAATTCTCCAGGCTGAACTTCCTCAGCCTGTCTCTGTAAGAGAGGTGCTCCAGCCCCCTTATCAACTTGGTGACCCTGCTCTGGACTCACTCCAACAGCTCCATGTTCTTATGTTGGGGAGGACTAGAGCTGGATGCAGTTCTTCAGGTGGGGTCCCAAGAGAGCAGAATAGAAGCAATGATCTTCCTCAACCTACTGGCCACAGCCTTTTTGATGTAGCCCAGGATACCGAGTAAAAACTTCTCAGGAGTCAAGTCAATCCTGACATTTTTTTATTAGTAATAAACATAAACAGAGCGGCCTATAGCGACCATCGTTTGCTGTTAACTCTCACAGTCCACGTCAAACAGTGAAAAGGGCAGGAATGCACAGAAATTGACAAATCACACTAATTTCACAGGAAAAAAAAAAAAAAGAAGTAGAAGAGAACCTTCTTATGAGAACAAAAAACGAAAACTCTTAGACTTAACCAGAATCAGCGTGTGGCTAAAGCAGCAGCCCCACCCCACCCGCTCGGGCCCGGCCCGGCCGCTGCGGCAGGAGGGGAG
>JAHLSL010000009.1:16033328-16121418 GCA_025920805.1 Petroica traversi
GTTAAGGCCTCGCTTGCAGCTTGCGGGCGGTGCAGAGGCGGGTGCTGAGCTCAAAGGGGCTGCTGTGCCTCGGGACCCGCTCCAGGACGGGCCTGTGCTGCTGGCCGGGCCGCCGGCGTGGGGCGGCCGCTTCAGGGGAATCGCTGAAAGTAGCAGCCCTCGGGTGCTGGAAAGGCTCAGAGTTGAGGTTCCAACAAAAGTGCCCTGAAGGGTGTAAGAGCTGTGCCGCAGAGGCTGCTGACAGTGCGTGGATTAAGGTCGTTGCTAAGTTGTGTGCGGCTCGTGGGTAACGGAGCCGGCTGGCTTTACACACTTGGGCAAAATGCTTTCGAATGGCCGAAAACAAACAGCCAGATTTCATGTTAGATTGTCGCTTGCGTGAGAATACTGTTTTAGTCAGCGATAGGAAAAATTCAGCAGATTGCAAGGGGGTTTTTGCGTATTTTTAAGTATTTTGTTCTAGCTACCTAGAAAAGGTAAATTGTAGGGAATATTTGATGTTCCATGCATGAAATAAACAGACTGAATGAATATTACAGTGGTAGTTCGATATAGGACAACAGTTGAAGGTGGAAAAAAAACATAGTAAACTCCTTAATTGAATATGTGATAAAAGCTTTGTATTATTGGCTTCACTGAAAGTTTCTGTCTGTTTTGTTTCAAATAGACCTAATATGTTGCTCAGGGTAATCATGTCACTACCTGTGTATGAACTAGGGAGAAACACAACTGCTGCAGCAGGGCATCCGCTCAGCTGCTTATTGCTGAACGTGTAAAACATTTCTGCTTTGGTAGCATTAGTTCAGTAGTAACCATGCAATGTGTTTGTCCATCTCTTTGAGACCCTTGTCTGTAAGTATGGCTAGCGCATTGTACCACAGAAATCATTAGCTTTGTTCAGCTCATAATTTTTTATATTGTTTTGGTAGTAGGTTATTGCACAGGTATGAAAAATAATGTAAATAAAGCATGTTTAATAACTTAGACCTTTTTCTTCCTTAAAATCTTTATGTGTAGTATCTCTACAAGTACCTTATTTATACTTCCATGAGGGTTGTAGCAGGTCCTGAAGCTTGCCATCAAGAGGTTATAGTTGGCAGCCATTCATAACTCACTTTGTCTAATTTTGTGTTTAGCTCATCAGGAATTACTTAATCATGATTGTTTTCAAAACATGTTTGCTTCATCCTTTCAGATTTTTGTGCTACGAACAGGACAAACGTGGGTTGTTGTTTTTCTGAATTGTATCCAAGATTTTTTTAAGGTTAATTTTTAATTGTGACTTGGTATTTTTGTGATAATAAGACTTCTTTCACTTAAGACAACAAAATTGAGACAATGAAATTTTTGAAGATAGTTGAGTGTTAATAATTATTAAACAGTGTTTTAGGGACTTGCTTGCACTTTGAGGATTACCTTTGACTTGTTGGGTGCTTTACCTTACATTTAGTTAGGAAAACATGAATTGCTGGTTTTTATTATATACTTTTTTTTAATCTAAATAATATGGCTTCTCTTTATTTTTTCAAAGACATTTAAACTGTGTGTCTTCTTAGTCTCTTAGTGTTTAATGTTCCAGCTATGCTATTGGGAAGCCTGACTGGTGTGTAAGTCAGACTTCTTAATTTTGAAGTAGCTAGCTAGCTTCCTTCACTACATACTTCCAACTTCTTTTTTAGAAGGCTTTTTTCCTTGAATTTTGGCAGGTTACGATGAGTACACCAAATAAAGCGATAGAACTGCAGCTGCAAGTGAAACAAAATGCTGAAGAGCTGCAGGATTTTGTGAGAGAATTGGAGAGCTGGGAAAAAGATATTAAAGAAGTGGATTCTGAACTCAGGAAACAGAGTGGGGTCCCGGAAGAGGTAAAAAATAACCAGAAGACCAGTGTCAACTCAGCTGTTCATATTGTGGTAGTATTTGTAATAATTATGTTTTACTTTAGCGAAATTACATTTGTTGACTTAAAATATTTGAATAGAAGGCAGGAACTGCTGACCCATGATATGTTCTTCATCCGAAGTAAACCAGAGATTCCTCTGTAAACTGCACTACCACCAGAGCTGCTTCAGGGACAGTAGCCTCTGAAGGTGATGAGGCCAGTAAATTTTTTTTGGTTGTGGATATCTTTGAGAATATTTCTGTTTGCAGCATCAGTGTTGCTAATTTACTTCTGACATTTAGTATATTGAAGTGATTCTTCATTGATACTCTGAAGAGAGTTTTCTTTTAAAACTCAGCTTCCTGTTGTACATGTAATATTTACTATTACGTGTTGAAAGATTTATGCTTATTGTTTTTAGTGGTTTTGTAGAGTTCATGAGAACAGCTTGCTGATAGATGGATGCACTGTCTAGATACAGGTATTGTAGATTCTTCAGTGCAAGTGATTTTCACACATCTGTTTAATAATAAATTACTTAATTCAATTTAGAATTTGCCACCAATTCGAAACAAGGGTTTTAAGAAAAAGAAGAAAAGCAAAAATAAAGTCCCTTCAAAGATAACCTCTGAGGAAAACAAGAAAAACAAGATCAAATCTTACGATTATGAAGCATGGGGAAAACTTGATGTGGTGAGTGTTAATATTTGCTTCATTACCCAAATCGTGTCCCCGGTCGATTCTCTGTTAAATAAGATTTTGTTACAGTGCTGAGAACTCAGTCCACCAGTCAGTATCTTTCTGTGCTGGGTACTGTATGAACATAGGGTAGCTTTCTGCCAAAAAGGTTACCTGTTTAATGTTTGGAATATTGATAAATACTTGGTTTTCTATTAACTGTGCTTTCATCCAGCAGATTGAATTTGAGTTTAAGGGGACAAATGTGTTTTAACAATATGCCTATTAAAAGGTCATAATTTTACTAGAATATGACTAAACACAACTTTGAGTATTGGAGTACGCATTAATAATTCTCCTAAAATATTATTTGTATTATTTTGCGCTGTTAAATTATAATGAAGACAACAGTTTTGGGGGTTTTTCTGATTCCAGGATAAAATACTTGAAGAACTTGATAAAGAAGATAGTACTCATGATTCTGTATCTCCAGAATCAGACTCTGAAGAAGATGGCATTCACGTAGATTCCGAAAAGGCCCTTGCGGAGAAGGAAAAGGTTATAGATTTAAAGATGTTTATTATTGATAAAATAGCAATTTAAGTATAGGAATATTTTCTATTAAAAGATCATCCACCAAGGCCACATATCTGGTAAAAGAATTGCCTATTTGGAAGTCTTTCTGTCTGTTTCCCTGCCCATTATTCCAAAATAGAAAATTCTCACTGCAGTTCTATTCCTTCGCATTGTCAGTAGCAGCAGCCCTGGCAGATTGTAATTCATGAATGCTTGCGATGACAAATGGATTGGTGGTGTTTTGCTTTGAGAAGTTGAATGGCTGTATAGAATTGCTGTATAGAACAAACTGGTTTTTACCTGAACACAACATCTGAATGCCCTAATCTAAATCCACAAGAATTTAAAAATACTCCTTTTGTGAGGCCGGTACATCTGAGAATGATGGGTGAACTTCTTTGCTGTAATAATGGCAAGTTCATACCAGTTCAGTTTTACGTACTAAGGTAGGATGTAGAGAGAGATCTATGTCAGGCTTTGTTGCCATGAGAAAGAGGCTAAGTTGTGTAGCAGCTTCTGTGTGTAGGATAAGCTTCTTTGTTTGTAAGCAATCACCATCTGTCAGTCAACACTTGATTTCGGTCATTTTAGTAGCTTTGGTTTAGGTTTTTTGTAGGGTTGTTTGTTTTAAACTGTCTGCATGGTGATATTTGTGTTCTGTTTCGGCTGCTGTGGAAATTCCTTGACATGTAATCTGCAGTCTACACTGAGAAACTGAGTTGTCTTTGGCCATTATTATCTTGGCTGCAGTTGTTGGGGGTACATGAGATAAAAGTTGTATCCTAGAGGAGGCAGAAATGAGAATATTGACTTGGAAAGCAAATACTCCAAAACTAGTTACTAAGAACCTTAAAAATATAATCAGTAATTTAGGTAGCTACGTATGTGCTTGTTTCAGGTTTCTGGAATTGACCTAGAGATTCTGAAAATCAATATTTTATAGACCTGTGTTATAGAATATGTAACAGGAATTATTTAATACAGTGCACTTAGAATATATTAACTGAAAAGCATATTTCATGGTAAAGCAGGACTTCATGAAAAATGTTGAGCAAAAATATTTAAGCATTTCTAAAATACAATATTTGATTTTTTATTTTTTTTTAATTAGCAGTCTGCCAGTGTACAGTAACTTGCTGAAAATGCTCTTTTTCTATTCACAGGGCAATAAATACTTTAAACAGGGAAACTTCGATGAAGCTATAAAGTGCTATACTAGAGGGATGCATTCTGATCCATACAATCCAGTATTGCCCACAAACAGAGCATCAGCTTTTTATAGAATGAAAAAGTAAGGCTTGCATTGTTAAATCTCTAATATTTTCTTACTTGAAATGCTACCTTCACGTTTTTGGTCTAGTTTTAATCCTTGATTTATACATCATGCTGTGATACAGTCTGTGTAAGGCCATTGTTGCAACCTGCCTTTGAGTTTCAAAGTAAAATAGGAACCGTCAGGATGAGGAATCTGTGATGGTCTCCCCTCACCAATTTTTCCTCAGCTTGCACTCTAGAAGTTCACCATCTGTGGTATATAGTGTTAAGTATTGAAGAAAAAAGAGACAGTTTTAAATTTCAGATTCAGTGAGCTCTGTTTCTAAGACTTAAATTAGTTTTGGGTGAAGAAAGGATACAGGGGAATTGGTTATTCTTTCTGTGCCAGTAGAGGTTCTTGACTGCTGTTTTCCTTTCTTGTTTTAATGTATTCTGAATCAAGAAATATATAAATACTTGGTTTGTGCTCCTTCTGAAGCATGTAGGATTTCCATGTTATCAAGAACCTGGAGAGGCTCAGAGTAAGAGTAACTACTGAAGTTTTGGGATTTGTTAACTTGATGTGTCCAAACTACTCATTTGGTTTTTTGATAGGTTTTCTGTTGCGGAATCTGACTGCAATTTAGCACTTGCTTTAGATAAAAATTACGTAAAGGCTTATGCGAGAAGAGGGGCCGCTCGCTTTGCTTTGAAAAATTTTCAAGGTGCTAAAGAAGGTGGGTCTTTTTTCAATTCTTTTCTTAAAATACATACAAACTAGTGTGATCTGCTTCTTTGATGTTGGAATTTAATTTTCATTTCCTATAAACAAAGAAATGAAATACCATGTTGCATATACCATCTGGCAAGGTAAAATTCAGATAGCAAGTCCAAATGATAGCTGTAGATGTTAGTAGTTTAGGAATAATTCAGCTTTAACTGTTTTGGAATGATGTATTCCTTGAAATATCTCAGGCTTCTTGGGTAACTACAAAAAGGGTTTATCTCAAAAGAATGCTCTGCCTGAAACATATTTTCCTGCTTCCTACTTGAAACATATTTTTCCGGTCTTCTGATAGATTATGAAAAAGTTTTGGAGCTGGATGCAAACAACTTGGAAGCAAAAAATGAACTGAAGAAAATTGATCAGGTAATAAGATTAATAGGCCCTAACATAACTTAATACACCCTGTTCAGTTTATATCTGTGTCAATTTTTATTTATAACAAGAACTGATTCAGCAAATTCTCACATGCTTTTTCTGTCATCTGAAGTTCACTGAGGTCAAAATCTTCAATGGAGTTCTTTTGGAGAAACTCACACATATGCAAACATCAATTTAACAGTGGATCTGCAAACTAAGATTCTGTGCATGCACCATCTGGGGTTTTTTTGTTGTTGGTTGGTTTTCTTTGGTTGGTGTGGTTTTGGTGGGTTGGTTGGTTGATTATTTTATTTTATTTTAATTTCCCCCCATTTTCTACTCCCTGTGTTATTGCTTTTTTCAGTCATGCTTAGTATGTTGGTATAAGAAAGCACAGCACATGAGAAAACCTCTGTGTTCTCTTGGCCATAAAAATGCTTGCTTGTAGTCCCACTGATTTCTGTGGTCAACCAAACCAGAAAGTTGTTCTAAGAACAGAACAAAATAATACTCTTAACAAAAGTCAGATCCCTTTCATGACAGGGAGAATGTTGATTACGATGACGTTTGTAAATATAGGCTCACCTGTCACTTATGTATGAATGTACTTACACCTCTTCAACTGTATTTTTGAAAGTGTTTGAAAAATTAATTTTCAGAATGAAGATGCAAAGTCTCTCCAGTAATTGAAATAAACCATATGTGAATTGGACTGTATACAAACAGGTTCCATGAATCATTTCCCATTGTGCGTCAGAAGTTACATATGTTTTATGTACCAAGCACTCTGACTTGCAATTCCTCATAGAAATACATTTTCAAGAAACAATTTCAAATTGTTTTTAAATTATCTCTTCAATTCACGTTTAATTTACAATACAGGCAATTCTGTTAAACTTGGCAGATTTTCTTATCTTAAAAGTTTAGAAATTACTGTAATTTATATTCTGAAAATGTTGAAGTGGGGAAATACTGAGGAGAAAAAATTATGTCTTTACAGGTTCTGTCATCAAAAGAAAGTCCAGAACAGAAAGAGTTTGAAAATGGGGCCAGAACAGGATTAACAGATGAAGAGAAGCAGCGCATTGAAGACCTGCAGCTCAAGCAGAAAGCTATTGCAGAAAAAGATCTGGTAAGTCACAGGCTGTGGTGGAACAGGAGAAACCTAGCAAGGAAAAGGGTTATGTTGTGCTGTTAGTTATGCAAATGTAGAAATTAAATCTAATATGGCCTTGAACTTCATACATGGAATGTCTTTGATATTACCTTAAATGTTTCCCACTGGTTTCTGAGAAGGTGAGTGAGACAGTGAGTTCTGTTTGGATTTGTTTGGAGAAATAATTATAAAAGGTAGCTTTTACAGCCCAAATTGTATATGCAAAATTTCAAATACATGGTATTTATTCAAATACTTGTCAAAGACAAGTAGAACTGAAACTGCGCTTTACAAAGATCCCACTTCTCCATTATTATAAGCATCTTGATGCTTCCATGTCAAAGCCAAGTAATGGACTTTGTTTAAAAACCTCTGATTAGTAGTTATAAAGAGGACTTCGGGGTGCAGGCAACAATGACAGTAAAAATGTGTTTCTGGATTCACAGTCTTGACTCACAGTAGTTTTATTGATTTCTCCCTGTCACTACTCTTTCAATAAATAAGTAACATTACCAACTAAACCAAAATTTTTCTGTTCACTTAGCTAGCGATGCAACTTACCATTATTCAGGTTTGGTATACTGTTAAGAGGTAATTAGGTAATTAGTCAGATAAGAATGAAGGTATGCATTAAGGAACAAGAGTTTGAATAATACAGAAGAGAAATTTCAGTCTAATGCAATACTTCATTGGCAGCAGAGCTGACTCACTGCAGGTTTGTTCCTCATAACATGGATCCTGTCAAGTCTGAATTGTGGGCTCTTTTTTTGTCAGTCAGCAGGGTAGTAGCAAAGGAGATGTGTGGTTTCAAATTAGTACAGAGACACAAAAGGTAATTTTAGCCCCCCCAGAAACAAACAAAAAAAAATGTTATTTTCTTGCATGCAGCGTTAATTAAAAAGCAGTAACAACATTTGGACCCAAGTAATATTTGAGGATAAGTCTTACGGAGCAGGATAAAGATGAATTTGTGCAGTGCAACTTATCATCTGGAAAGGGGAATTGTAAAGGTTCAGCCTGTGTTTACAGGGTAGGTTGTCCTGCACATGAAGCATAAATTGAAGTAACAAGTTGTAGACTTACAAGTCTGCATTTGAGCTATGTGTTTGGCAAAGTTGGGTTTTTTTATCCTTGAAGTATTAGAAAGTATTAAGATACTTCTTGTGTTCTGCCTTCTAACTTAGATAGGAAAAAGTACTCTGTAACTGTTTGTCCTGGTGTGGGTGTTCTTTGCAATTCTTCTTCATAATGTAGTCTGCTAAAAAGGGTAAGAAAAAGTTCATTGCACTAGATTTCCTCAATGCTGGTTTTCTTTCTGACCTAAATATTCCAGGGTAACGGTTATTTCAAAGAAGGAAAGTACGAGGCTGCAATAGAATGTTACACCCGTGGTATTGCAGCAGATGGCACCAATGCACTACTGCCAGCTAACAGAGCCATGGCCTACCTGAAGATTGAGAAGTAAGTGGAATTGCACATGCTATATTGTTTGTTTGTTGTAAGTCAGGAGGAATAATGATCCAGCAGATTTTTCACTCAACTTGAGTTATTGTCACTCCTTCTAATTTTTGTTACAATTCAGTACAGGATAAATCACGTTGAAAGCAGTAGAGGAGAGGCAACAAATCTGAATGTGTGAGCTTGAAATGCAATTTGTAGGAAAAAAGTTCTGAGAGAACAAAATAGGACCAGTATGAAATAATGATTTCTGAAGTTCGATTTTTCTTCAAAATATTCAAATTGGATTTCCTTCTGCAAAATTCAGATATTCACCTTTCTGAAAGGAACTGCCCAGAGCTTTGACTATGAAACCCAGTCAGCTACTAAATGTTGCACTGTAAGAAGTTAATTATGACTTTTGACTTTGAGGAGGAATGAATACAAGCTTTTTCTGGAAATTGTTGTCGTTTTAAATGTTGGGGTTTTTTTTTAATCTAGAGGCACATATGTGTTGCTTGTTTATTTTTAATTAAGTTTTGTCCAAGTAACCCAGAAACTGTGGGGAAACTCATGCTTTCTAGAAAATTGGATAAGTTCCATAAGGCCAGTTTTTAGGTGTGAACTTCTTTTGACTCTATGATGGTGTGGTAATTTAAAACTTGTAAGCTGGTAGCATGAGAAGCAGGGAGTAGAGGATTATGTTGGTCATCTGTTTTAATATGACGTGGCTGAGTATCTGTAGAGATAGTACATAGATCTCAAATTAGAATAAGATAGGTTGCACGGATAGTATTTCTGACACTTCACTTGTAATTTAAAGGACATCAATGCAAATAATCTTCTGTGAGACTCAGAGGAAGCAGTAGTTTAATTGAATGACCAAGCAAGAAAATTGATTCCCAATGATAAATCTTGTGTCATAGGTCTTTATATTTCAAAGAGCACCAAACATAAAATGCAAAAAAAAGCCCATTGGTATTCTTACATACTGCTGGTACTGATGGGAACTGCAAATAAAAATTAATTTGCATAAATTTAATGATAATTTGAATGTGGAGTAGAGGAATGAATGAAAATATTTTAATAAGCACTTAGTGGAATAGTGGTCTAACGTAACAATATAAATGGGATGAGGAAGTTTATTCTTAAAATGAAGCAAATGACATTAAGCGTATACTGAATTCTCATTCTGAAATAGTTAAGGACAAGTCACAGAATTCCAAATATACAGAAATTTATTCTCATCCGTACTTGTTTCTGGTACATTTTCTGCTGTGGTATTTCTGGTTCTCAGAAGTACAAAGCCATGGTACTGACTTTGATTTTAAGGCTATTGTTGAATTTTGTAAGTGGACCCTGCCTTTAAGTTTTGGGGTTTTTACAGGTGATGTGAATTTTCATAATGCTAAAAAGAGTCAGCACTTTGTTCTGGCATACCAAAAGATACAGCTTAAATTTCAAGGTGCTGAGAAACCATATTTTATGGGAGTTTTTCATTTTACATTTTAGCTCAGTGATATGGTGGTGTATGTAGGTAATGAAGATATACCTTCATATTTAAATTGGTTTGGGTAGCTTTATTTTTTCAGTTGAAACTGCCTCTTGAAACTGATTATTAATTTTGTACTTCATTTTGCCGAGGTACAAAGAGGCAGAAGATGACTGCACACAAGCTCTGCTCTTAGATGCTTCCTATTCTAAAGCTTTTGCCAGAAGAGGAGCTGCCAGAGTTGCTCTCGGAAAGCTGAAGGAAGCTATTCAAGGTATGATACTGAGTTAGCCTAAAAGTGGTAGTAAGAGATCAGTATAAGAACATCCTGATATTTTTCTATCTGACTTACTCAGATTATCAGTGTTGAAGTTAAGAATTAAGCGATTTCTGCTGGATTTCACTAAAGATGTATAAAGAGTTGTGTTGGTACCAACATAATGAGAAGACAGTTTCTGTGAAGTTACAGCTCTTGCTGTTTATGATAAGTAATAAGAAATAGTTTGAAAAGGTTGTTTAAAAAAGTAGGTCATGATACAGGCATTGGGATGACTTACAAGGGGACAGTGATTGAGAACTGACTGAACCAAGATCCCAGAGAGTCTTAATCAACGGCACATGGTCTAACTGGAGCCTGTCGGTCGTGGTGTCCCCTAAGGTTCAATACTGAGCCCAGTGTTGTTTACCTTGTTCATCAGTGACTTGATGAAGGGACAGATGCTTCCTCAGCAAGTTAAACAATTACAGAAAGCTTGGAGGAGCAGCCGATACCCCAGAGGGCTATGAGCCTTCAAGAAGGACCTTGACAAATTGGAGAGATGGCCAGAGAGGAACCTTCAAAAATTCAAAACAGCAAATGCAGTGTCCTGTACTTGATGAATAAAAACCCCTGCACCAGCATAGGATCAGGGCTGACCTGCTGGGAAGCAGGTCTGTGGAGGAGAACCCGGGGATCCTGGTGGACATCAGGCTGTCCATGAGCCAGCAGTGTCCTTGTGGCCAGGAAGGCCAGTGGAATCCTGGGCTGCATTGCGGAGAACATTACCAGCAGGTCCAGGGAGGTGATCCTGCCCCTCCCCTCAGCCCTGGTGAGGCACATCTGCAGTGCTGTGTCCAGCTCTGGGCTCCTCAGCACAAGAGAGGCATGGAGCTCCTGGAGTGGGTCCCACAAAGGGTGACAAAGATGATCAGAGGAATGGAGCATCCTCTTGTATGAGGAAAGGCTGAGAGAGCTGTGCCTGTTCAGTCTTGAGATGACTGAAGGATGACCTCATCAATGTCTATCAGTATCTGAAGGGAAGGTGTCTAAAGGATGGAGCCAGGGTCTTCTTGGTGGTTCCAGCAAGAGGACAAGAGGCAATGGACAGAAACTGGTGTATAGGAAGTTCCACCTGAATAATGGGAAGAACTTCTTTACTGTGTGGGTGACAAAGCACTGGAACAGAGTGCCCTGAGAAGTTGTGGAATCTCCCTTGCTGGAGATACTCAAGAACCATCTGGATGCAATTCTGTGCATTGAGTTCTAGGATGACCCTACTTGGGCAGGGCGGTTGGACCAAATGACCCACTGGTGCTCCCTTCCATTGTGGTCCCTTCCAACCCTGCTCATTCTGTCACTTACCCACCTTTAATTATTTTTAGAGCTATGAAAGGAAAACAGAAGGTTTAAAGATTTGCCACATGTACACAGTAACTTGAAATATATACAGTTTGTGTTGTTTTTCACTCAGATTTTGAAGCTGTTCTGAAGCTGGAACCTGGAAATAAACAAGCAATAAATGAACTCACGAAAATAAAGAATGTATGTATTCTTACTCGGGTATAGTGGGGTTTTGTTTGTTTGGGAGTTTTTTGTAAGGCTGTAGTACTAAAAGATTTTTATTCTTTATTACATTATTTTTAACATACCTTATATTTATTCATCAAACACCCGATCTTTTGAGCAATTTGCCATATTTTTCAGGAATTAGCTGAGAAAGAGCAGCGGACTCAACAAGAATATCCTGCAGTATTGATAAAAGAAGCGGAAATTAAAAATGTAGTGAAAATGATTGATAATCCATTACAGATTAAATCAACAGTAAGTTATGTGAATTGCTTTCTATAATGATGGGAAAAGTAGAGCTTAAAGTTAAAATCTAGTTTCTGTATTTTAGACTAACCCCTGATAGATAGCCGTGAGGGTGGAAATCCAAAAGTGTACAGATTTACTCGCTTGATATTTTTCAAGAGCATATACACACATGGAAATGGTTAAGTTCATAGCAGTGGTGGTGAAAGCATTCAGACTGCAGTACCATCCTCAGCAAACACGGTGTATGCATACATTTATAACGTGGAATAGGCAGGCAGCCCCACAACCCTGTCTCATGTCCATAGGTAACATCGCACTTGAGAGTAAATGGGAGAGAGTTGAGAGCACTGGGTAAACTTTCCTTCACTTCTACTGCTGTTTACAGTTCTTACAGCAGCCATAATGGTTATAAGACATGTTGCCTACTTGTGTCAAATGCTGCTGCCACATAGGGGTCCTCTCAAAGAGCTTTGAGCATCCATTTTCATCCATGTAAACTGTAGGACAGCTGGATATTTGTTTTCAATAAGCAATATATTTGGACTGTTAATTACCGGTGGTTATAGTCAGATAAATGAGTTACAGATGAAAAAATGTAATACCAGGTTTGTTTATGTATTAGTCTTCCTCTTTTAGTACATTTAATCTTTAGACATTCAGCAATGAGTTGTGTAAATACAAAGTGTGCTCGTACCTTGTATGTATACGCCCTCGCTATTTGAAAACCTTTCTTTACCCTCATCAATAATACAACTCAGATGGATAGTTTTAGTAGAAAATGTGTGATTATTTTGTTCCTTTGGAAGGAGGGAGTATTATATCCTCTTTGTAACTAGATACAATATTTCTTTAAACCTAAACGAACTTATGAAGTAGCTGAAATTCTATAGACAGTTATATTTATTAGGTGTTCACTTTGGGTGCTAAATTAAGTGAAGATGCTAGGTTGGTTGTATTCCTCTTGTTATTTTGTTAAGGTAGAATAAGTGCTTTTAGTACTGCCATTTCCTAGAAGTCTGAATTGTTGCGTATGTTTAATCATGTACATTTACATCTCTATTTCTAGAGCAATATACACTATGTTCATGTTCAGGAAATGAAGTCCTAAAGTAAGAAGTGAGGAAGGGTTTTTTTTTGTAAGACCTGTGAAGGTGGCACTAGGTGATGGTCAGAATTAATGGGCATCATGCAGAGATGAAACAAGCTGAGGCATTTTAGTATGTGGTAGAATTAATTACCTTAGGATTAATGTAATTTGGTCAGTCAGCAGGTACTTGTTATATCAAAATTTTAAGTTGTGGGCCAAGGCCTGGATTGATGGAAATTATTTTTGCTAAATTACAAAGCTTGACCACATAATGGGACAAAGTATGCAATAGATCTTGCCGGTTTCACCTCAGTGGGGGAAAAGTATACATTTTTAATTATTACTTGGAAAACAGACTGCCTATGGAGATCCTCTAGGGTAAGGATATATTGGTTTTGAGGGTAAAGCAGTGAAATTATCATAGCAGGCTTCAGGTAGTATTTTATGGTTTCCTGGTTTTGCCGTTTACATTTATTCAAAGTGTCTTCTCTGTGCACCACCACAGAGATAACTGGTTATGATACAACTATTTTAAGTTACACACAGCTGTGTCTGGAGTTTGTGTAAACACTTATGTTGAATCCACACCTGACATGAGGTCTGTGCTCTGTTTAGAAGCCATTGCGAAGAATAGATATTGAAGAAGTTGATGATGATGCATCAGATGATGACTTGCTCAGCACTACTTCTTTAGGCAATAACTGGAGGAATTCAGTGAGTGCTGCAACAACAGAGACTCTAGATCAGGATGATCTGTTGACTACAGTTGATATTCCAAAAGCAAAGCACTTGAAAATAGAAGAAATCAGTGACACATTACCATTACAGTAAGTATAATAATTTTTATCCTTTTTTAAACGGGTAAATTTAGTTGAAATGTAATCTTCATTTCCAGATCTCTGCATGTGGTGAGCTATTGAAGATACTTTGGAGAATCTTTGGAGAAAACTGCAGTTCTTGCACATCTGGCTCTTTGACCATGCAGTAGTTGAGATAAATATGATCTTTTTAGTGTCAGATGGAAAACTCAGTCTCGCAAATATAAAGAAATACATAGTATTTTCCTGCATGCTGTACTCTTTCTTGGGCAATCTTTCTTACTTGGACAATCCATCTTCCCTAGCTGTGTTTACAGCTTTTATTTGTAGTGTTTTATAATAGATTTTGAACAGAGTTCAAGCATTCTTTGTACCCCAGTTGTGTGAGAGGAGCAGATGAGTGTCACCACCCTTTCCTCTGGTGAGACAGAGGTGGTGGCTTCAGATGTGCTCAGTTTCTAAGTCACACTGTATTAATTAAGCTTACTCAAGTCTGTCTTGCTGAAACAAGGCTGAAGTACAGAAGCTTTATCCTTGCTCAGTCTTAATACTCTGCTTGTCCACTGCATTGTCACTGCCTTGTTCTGTTAATAGTAAATACTTTTTAAGGAATTCTGATCAAATAATTTCTAAAAGTAGCACTGGCCCCACCCACGTTTTCCAGCTCAGTTTGAGGAATTTACTGTGAAGTGAAGAAAAACATATTCATAGCCACATCTTAATTTCTAAAAGATAAATGGACATAAATGATCTTAAATGGCAAATTACAGGACAAAAAAATAGATCTGCTGCTGTCAGTATTGAAACTAGTTTATCCATTTGATATTGTTTCTGTTTTGCATTTTTAAATTGCAGAAAATGTTATTTGGTTTTTTTGTAGGTATATATGGGGAAAACCTGCTATAAAATGCAGTTATTTCCACAAACAAAGTAGAGAGAGATTGAGTAAATCTAAGTATTTGCAGATGTGGTTTTTTAGAAAAGATGAATTGAATATAAATCTTGTATAATTTGAAGGGTTTTAAAAATATCTGCTTAAACTGAAATGTATAATTTTTTTAAAAAATTCAGTATTTTACTTTTTAATGAATAGAAAGATTTCCAATTAGGTCTCACTAGAGGATTTCCTTAAAAGTTGATTTGATTATGTGTTTCAAAATATCTTTGCAGGCTACCTGTAAATGTGGAAGAAATTTCGTCATCATTGCATCCATCTTTTCCTGCAAGCAAACAGAGAGAAAAAGAAATCAGAATGTCATTTATGTCTGCTTCTCCAGTTCCTCCCATTCCTGCGAATTCTTTCCAGCTTGAATCTGACTTCAGGAAGTTGAAAGACTGCCCTGAAAACATGTACTTGTACCTGAAGGTATGAAACACAGAGTATCAACAGTATTTGGACAGTTTCTTCAGCATCAGTTGGAGAAACAGTACCCTTAGGTGGAAGGCATTGCTATGTTTAAAGTGCCTCAAGTGTACCATAGTCCCTTTTTTTTTTAATTGTCTTCACATAACAAGAAGTAGTCTGATGCATATTTGAGTATTTCTTTTGTGCCTTTTTTTTTTGTTTTAAATGGAGTCTCTGCATTTTTTTTCAAACATAGGCCCTTGTTCTTTAAAGACTTAAATATATTAGTAACTATTAAAGTCTGATTTTTCAAATGAGTGCCTCTAGGGTAAGTAGACATAGTGACATTTATAAACTGAGCAAATGCTTGATACACAGCAATCTACTTTTACTTACATATATTTTGAAAAAAAAGTCACTTAGAATTCTTTTAAGAGAAGTTAGATATTACCATCACCTAAAAAACCCAAACAAGCAAGCAAAAATTGTTGTTTGATGTCAAATAGTGTGATTTGGATTTTTTGCTTTCGTGCACTTCAGCATTGTCCATGTGATTCTAAAAATGCACATGTAATTCTCATGAGTCAATTGTATTTTTTGTAAAAATAACTTTTTTCATGTTTCCATAGCAAATAGAGCCTTCGCTTTATGCAAAGCTGTTTCAGAAATCCTTAGATCCAGACTTGTTTAACCAGATCCTGAAAATTCTACATGACTTCTACATTGAGTGAGTTGAACTCCTTCTTTGTTTTACATTGCTTATTGCTGTTCTGAGAGGTTGGGGAGTTCTATGGTGGGGGGAGGTTGCATTTTTGTTGGCCAGAAAAAAATAAAATTAACACAATCTAAGAGTTCTCTGTAGAGGTGAAAATTTAGCCAAATAACTGTAATTGGCTCAGCTTTTTGATGAGCTTCCTATGGCTACCGGTATTGTATCCTTCCACACTACCCCTGATGTGTGTATATATATATATATACACACACACACACATATATATATACACACACACACACACATATATATATATATATATACACACACACACACACACACATATATATATGTGTGTGTGTGTATATTTATAAAAATGGTGATGTTACTGCTGGGTGTAAGCATTAAATCATGTAGCAGGTATGCTGTACGTGACCAGCATATACATGCATCAGACTAGGTTTTTGTATTCACTCTTGCTCAGTAGGACAGTAATACCTGCATAAAGATTTCTGGATACAGACTTTTTGCTTTGTGAATGGACAAATGAACAGGAAAGACAAAGATAAGGAATATGAAAGAGAAGGGTATTCTATTGGTCCTTTAATTTCTTGTTCCTTAATTCTTTAGTATTGCTTGTAGCTACTGAATCTTTCTAATCAACAGTAGTTATTTTTATATTTGTAATAATCTTCTTCAGGAAAGAGGAGCCATCACTCATCCTTGAAATCCTCCAGAGGCTCTCTGAATTAAAAAGATTTGATATGGCAGTAATGTTTATGTCAGGTTCAGAACAAAAAAGTAAGTAATTTGGTAGTGTCTTCGTAAACTTGCTTTGTGATACTGTAGAATCTAGTAAACAATCTGACTTAGCGCTATTCTTTTTTATTCCATGGAAAAATTACTTTAGTTGTCTAGTTTTTTATTGTTTTAGAAGTTAATATGAATGTCATTTAATTTCTCTTAATCCTTTGATTCCTTATTTATTGGTTAGACTAGAAAACTACAGCTAAATCCTTGTTTTAACCAGTAATACCACTGCATTTTATTCTGATAAAATGAGCTTTGCCAGCATGTCAGTTTGTAGCTGGTAATGTTACAAATTTATTAATTTCTATGAAATCCTACATCTGAGATCCAGGGCATCTAGATTATACAGTTTCCTCAATTTACAACTATTTCCTAACAAATCCTGACTTTCTGTTGGCAAGAGAATGCAAACATCTCTAAAGCACTCAGCCTGGTTGTCACCTTATTTGCAATTTGCATTGACATTGGCTTGAATTCATGGTTTATAAAAGTGGTTTTTCTCTCAAACTTCTTTATTTTGCACACCAGACAGACTATGTAATAGTGAGACACAAGCAAAACATTTTCTTGGGACCATGTAAATTTAAATTTACTATCTACAGCTGATTCTACTAATAACCATTATCCTTTAAAAATTTTGAAATGTAAATCTCCTTAAAATAAAATAACCTGATTTACTGAAGTGCAGTGCCTCTTAAAAATGCCATTCACGCCTTCACTTGATGTAAGCTTTATCTACCATTAGCATTAACTTTTGTCTTCTGCATGTAGTGGCATAGTGTCAAGAGAGTAAACAAACTAAAAGCTGTCTGTTGCCTGGATTATATACCTATTTAAGGAAGTGTTGTTAGGCAGCTCCTGGGCATTAAAATAAAGTGTGAGTTTTGCTTTGCCACTTTTGTTCATCCCCTCAGTAGTTCTAAAAATGTATTCATATTTCAGCTGAATAATCCATACATCCCTTACTCTCACCAAGGAAAGAACTGGACTAATTTACCTTAAGAGTGTGAATCACAAGAGCAATAGTTAATGTTGGGCTTTTCTTTTTCAGTTACACAGGTATTATTCAATCATGTGAACCACATGGGATTAAAAGATGCTTCTGTTGAAGAATTGGAGAAGAAATATGGCATTTTCTCTTAGCAAGATGGCTGATGTAAATGTCTGGATTTGCACTTTTTTTTAATGTGGAAATCAGCTAAGAAGGCTATAAAGACTGGAATTTTGTTGCTTTTTATAAATAATGAGACTCTTAAACTTGGGTTAGCCAAATGGCAAGTGCCCGAAGAGGTCATTATTTAGTTCTGCAGTTGCTTTCCAGTACCTGAAACAATATGGATCTACATTTCCTTCAGTGGAATCTGTTTGCCTGAAAAACAATAGGGCAGATTGGCATTCAGGATTTGGACTGTAGATAGAGATCTTTATTAAAAAGAAAAACTATTTATAAACATGTCTTTGGTAATAATCAAATACTGTATATTAGAATTATGCATGAGTTTTTTATTTTAGAAAATAAACTGAAGATTGAATTGAAGATACTATATTTTTAAGGATTTTTTTAAATTGAGGTGCCTAAATCACTTCTGTAAAGATCCATCACGCTTGTACTGTGCAAAGCGAACCTGAGGTATGACAGCAAGAAAATTCTGGAGTTTTTACTTGAGTTTATCTAAAAGTGGAGTTTTAGCATTGGTAGCTGAGAACCTCTAAACCTATTTATGAACCTCAACTGTAATTGCAGAGTAGAAGGAAGGCAGGTGCTGTAGAATTGAACAAAAAGTTGAAAGAAAAACACTCTGTCTTCTTTCAAGAGTACTTTTAAAACAATCTGGTGAAACTTTACTTTGTGGGTCGGTTGTTCCTTACCAGGTAAACCTCTTAAGATGACTCAGGAGGCCAAGCAAAATACCTCAAGAGTAGAAGAAAGCAAAAGCATCATTTTAACTGAAATTCTTAGATAAGACCAAGCTTTAGGCGTAATAAATTATGGCCAAAATGAAATAAAAGCACTTGTCAAGTTTACTCTAGTATCCAAGTGGAGGTATCTAAAAATTTGCCTGTGTCTCTGAGCTTAACTGCTGGCTCTTTCATCCTGCAGATGCTAATATCCTGCCAGGTTGCTTTCATCCTGATGAATCCCTTGTACTGTACTGATGCTTTTCTGAAAGTTTTAGTTTGGTAGTTGTGCTGTGTTTCAGAGGAATGAATAAACAGCTATAGCGTTCAAAAAGACTTCAAACTCCCAACATGGATTTGTAGGAAAAGGTGTAAATGTTGTCTTCTATGTAGTCAGTATTAAAAAATTAATTTTAAAACATTTGCAGCTGTGTTATGTCCTAGTTCAGATATAATCCAGTTAAAAGAAATATTAACTGAGCTACATCCTCGTGCTTGGTAGCATCTGCCAGGAATGGCATTAGCACTGGATCCCTTAGGTAGCTTTGAATTAGCCCTGGGCCTGAGCACCAGAGCAGAGAGTGCTACTGCGGGAATAGAAGAACTCTGCTTGCAGGCTACCTGCAGTAAAAATTGTCACTACTAGGTGTCCCAAGTTACTGATGACAGATACTTATTCCCCTTCAGATAAGGTATTAGGGATACTGTTGTAACTAATAAATGGTGGGGGATGGAGTAGTTACCTAATAATTTTATAGGTGCAGATTTTGTAGATACAACATACCTTCCTATGGACTGTTACAAGTCGTTCAGTGTAGAGCAGAGCTGTTTGCTTGACTAAGTTATACTAATAAACCTTTTGGTACATTGCCAAAAACTGGTTTTTGAAAGCTGTTTATGAAAACAGGTGATAGGTATAGGGAGGGATCTTCAAAGGTAAAAGCAAGATGATAGCTGGAAGATTTGAAACTGTAGGCCAAGAGTCACCTACAACTCCACTGTGCTGTGCTCTTAATGAAAACAAGCTGTCATGGATTGAGTTTTGTCCACTCTACTACTTTCACAGAGATTTCTGTTCAGGATTAGTGCATGTTGAGAAGGGCTGATGAAGTTTTTCAGGCTTGTAGAACTTGGTGATGTGGATGATTAGACCTGATTTTATGTTGCTACTGAACTTAGACTGCCAAGATTAATCTTGCAGGTGATATGCTACTGTAGACTTCTGTTTTTATTTTTAAATGGAACAGCTGAAGTTACTAAAGTTACTTTTCAGTGCATAGAAAACAGTGCAAGATGGAGAGCAGAATGCAGGTATTCAGAGAACTGCGAGCTCCACATGCTACAGGAGATGGCAGTGTTTTTCCCTTCTAAATTGTTAAAGACTGCCAAATTTCTGAAGTGCCAGGTTTGATAAAACATGGGGAAGATTCATAGATGTAGGTAGAGGCAGGTAAAAAATCCTTTTTGGGGAAGGAGGTAGATTTCTTTTCCTTTTTATTTTTTAATCCAACACACTCTACAGTGGTTATAGCCCTGTTGTGTTGGAGAAAAAAGATTACATAAATAGTGGTAAGCAGTTAAAATGTGAAATACATCATAGCCCTTTGCTATGTTATAGCATTCAGGGTGTCAAAAATCTGAGATTGTGTTTGCTGCAGTGATGAATTCAGGCTTGAGTTTTAAATTATTCTCTTATCACTATTATGTTTTTCTAGATAACTTCTTAATTCATCAAGATAATTTTTGTAATTTGAATGTTGGCCTC
The DNA here is from genome assembly GCA_025920805.1 of Petroica traversi. Lineage (NCBI taxonomy): Eukaryota > Metazoa > Chordata > Aves > Passeriformes > Petroicidae > Petroica > Petroica traversi. Next base: position 16,053,458 of record JAHLSL010000009.1, read on the forward strand.
TAATAGATCTTCAAGATACTCAAACTCCATATTGTCTCTTGATTCCATAACCTAGGGTGTTAGAATATTGAGGAAACTTATCCTAGGACTTATTTTACAAAACATCCTTACAGCTTTCCCTTTTGACAGTAGACTGGTTTGGTTTTTTTTTGCTTTCCAGCAACTCTGGGTAGCTCTGCATTTGTAAATTGTTTATCTGAGCTGTGTTTGTCTTGCTTATCAAGATGTCCAGTCACACATCAAGAGACAGACATTTGATTTACTGCTTTTTCGTTACACTACTGTCAAAAAAAATATTTTAACATAACTTATACTTGTGTCAGTTACTCTGGAAAGCATAAGTTGAATATAGTTTGAATACTTGTTCCAAAAGATTTTTTAGGACTCAAAATTAATGGTTGTGACACTGCTCAAGAAGTTCTTGCTGCTTCTCTTCTCCCATCTCAGCTTGCCAATTCTCACATCAATAACTACTGTTGATTTTGAAGCTGCTTTTAAAATAAGTTTATTTATATATAATTTAAATAACTTTAATGTTAGTATAAGGTTAACATACCAGTTTTTAATATTTAGAGTATAAATCTTTAGGGTCCAGAGAACCTGTGAACGTCAGTTTCAGGAAACTTGGGTTCTAGCTGATTCTAATTTACTAGGCAGAGATCTTTCTTTGTCAGTAATGTGAATACAATTGCTTGTAGGTGCCATCACCAGGGAATACTGAAATGGAAACAGATACGGAACAGTTCATTACCGGTGTCATCAGCTGTCAGTTGTTTTCTTCCATCTTGCATGACTTTTCCATTGTTCAGGGTGGTTTTTTTGTTTTAATGCTGGTGCATTTAACAGTGTAGTCTCACTCCTGTCAACTACTGCTTATTTTATTTTCCTCTCTTCTTCTGTTTTCTTGTTACTGCTCCTTAATAAACAAACTCTCCTCATTTCCATTACTTACATGCTTCTCTTTTTTGAGGTCATTGAAGAGCTCTGTTGTTCAAGTTGGTCCCTTTTCACGCTTGCTATCTTTTCTTTCCATTGCCATAATTTGAGCTTGTTATCTTGATATTGTTTATTGCCATGTGTACCCTTTCCAGCCCTTGTATTTTTCTCCCATGAAACCTTAATGATCAATGTTGCAACAGAGGAATTAGAGAGAAGATGAAGTAAATGAAGCTTTTAAAGTTCTGTTTAGGTGCTGTGGTGTCTAGGGAGCTTGGGATTGCTCTACTATCAGTATTAGAATCCAAGAGTGTGGAGCATTAAATACACATCTTCTCTTCTTCACCTGTGTCCCATGTAGGAGCAGCTGTGAGGCAAGGAGTCTGTGCCAGTCTCCTCTGCCTTTAGGTTTTGTTTGTTTGTTTTCAGTAAATCAGTCCTTTTCTAGGAATAGCAAGAAGGACCTTAATAAAAGCATAGGGCTGTACATTTATTGACTCTTACTTCTCCCCAGGTAAGATCCACCCTGTAGCTTTGCTTATAAAAGCAGTTGTCAGACTACTCCTTTCTGATGTCTCAGAGAGCAGTTAGTGTTTTGAATTGCATTCTGTCTGCTGCTTTTACATGGTGCTCTTCTAACTTCTTTAAGATGTATTTCTGAGGGTTGTGTGATTCAGAGGACAATATTGCCCTGCAAAGTCCTTCGTTAGTGATTATCCTTAAGAGAGCAGGAAACCAGCCTGACCTGAAAGGAACACGTTCTAAGCTGGAATCTAGACTGCATGCAAGTCTGCCAAATGACCTAGAATTGCATTAGTGATTGATCTGACCTTATTTTCTTTGCTGGTTAGGCTTAGGGAAGGTACAGCTTTTGGGATAAAAGGTGGAAGTGTATTTTTCATTGTTGTGTCTTCTTTAAGCATGCAGTTCAGACTGATTCCAGCAGTAAAGTTGTACAGGTTTTATTCATCTGTTGCTTTTTCTTTGTACCATTTCACTTTAACCATTTGTATCAGATCTTTCTTGTTACATCTGTCACTATGTGCTGATTCCCTCTCTGAATTTGTCTTCATTTTCCCTATGCCCTTTCTGTTCAAAACATTGTATTCTCCACTGTCTTCCCTCTCCTGTCATTAGTTGCAAGCAACTCAGCCTCTGAAAGTGGCATTTGAAGGCTTCTTCTAGTTTTTAGATATTTCTGCTCAAAGCTCTTTGTTTCTGGAAGCTCCTTCTTAGAACCTTGCTTCTTCAGGCTCCATTTTATAAAAATATTCTAAAGTGTCTAAAGTCTGACTTTATAAACTGAAGCTAATTCAGCATAAAACCCAAACAAATTCATTTTTTCTTTTGCTTTCTATTTAAGGGATTGCTGTGTTCAGTTGTTTTTTGAATATTTCAAAGTCTTTTGCTTCCTAATGCTAGCAGAAAGTAGTGTTTTCTTCAAACTTCAGACCTTCCAGTCTCTCTTCTGGCAGTTGTTGCATTAATGAAGTTTAAGACGACAACATAAAAGATAGACTTGATTCCTTGTCCCAAGTGAGTCTACCTGGGTTTTAAAGCTAGAAATGTACCATGAATCATAAATGGTGTAACATTAACCAGCAACTGAATATGCAAGTCTTCCTTGTCCTGTTGCCTGAGAAGGTAGATTAATGCTCTTTCTAAACTACTGAAGTCCTGTTTTGTGGCCCCTTATGTAGACAGGTCTTCCACAATGAGCTGAACATCAGATCAAAGTGAGGAGATCCACAAAACCCCCTATGGCAGACTGAAATGTTACTGGTTAATGTCTCAAACAGTTGGCCAAGTGCAAGGGTGCTTTGCTGAGGCCAGGTTTGCATCCCCCAACCAAAGGGGAGGAGGAGAGGTTTTGTGTGTGTTGGGGGAACCTCTGACCTACAACAGAGAGGGTGCCATCCACCACCAGAGAATGACCAGGACAAACCAAACTTTGTTTAGCAACAAGCTGGATTTTGAGCTGGGTAAGGGAGAAAAAAAACTATGAGAAACATCCTGTGAAAGTGGGCTGATGCTTTTTATCATACCAATGTGGTTTACACAACTGGCTCAGGTGTAAAGCTCCCCTGAAGGTATTCATCCCTTCTGACAGGGCATACCTGGCTCAACTACAGTGATGTGAGAGGCAGCTGCCGTGTCTTAGAATGTGTCATAAACTATCAAAGACCCTTGAAGTGCCCCCAGACTCATTTCTGGAGCCTTCTACCACAGGGATGATCTACAGGGTTAAAACAGAGAATGGTTTATAATGAATTGTTATAACTTTTGGAAAAATCCTGTAACACCTTGCTGACTTGAGAAAAATGTACTCCAGAGCCTTTGTTGGAAAGTGAAAAAGCTGCCAACTCTTTCTAAAATAGCCTGAAGTTCAGATGTTTGAAATGAAATAAAAAGTAATAGCTACTGTAAACTGGAGCCTGTGTGTAACACCATGTAGCACAAGACCCTTGAGGAGTCCAATTCTGTCCTTAGTGTTAAGATTTCTTTGCTTTTTGTGATTGGATTCTGGTGATTGTGAAAATTAACCAGGCTGTTACCAGGTTACCTGTTATTAAATGCAGTATTTAAGTGACAGTGTGTGGTTGTTTTCAAAAGATGGGTAAAAGCATTTTACAGGGCACCTCCTGAGCTGAGAGGGGCAAGATGATGGACATTTCTCCGAGCTCTTGTGGAGGCAGGTCTATCATCTGGGATGCAGATGTAGAGTGCCATGTAATCCTAGAACTCAGTGACTGGCAGCTGAAGAAGTGAATTTCCCTTTCACAAGACTCAAGATCAGCATATTTTTTCAAGCTTTCAGAATTTCAGTCTCAACATTTCTCTCCAGTAAAACCTAAAAATTGCTGAACGTTTTTAACATGGGATTTGCAGAAGCTATGAACAGGAGAACAAACTCCACTGAACCTTTTTTAGTAACTTCCACTAGTTTTCCTCTCAGAATTACATTTTGTCCTAGTCTTTGTCCTTTCATGCTTGTGCCTGTCAGGTACTGGGTTTGTGTGGAGCCAGCTGTACTGAGGACAGATTCCTGCAGTCAGTGCTTTATTACTGAACTTTGTCAGGACAGCTCTGCTGCTTCAGACAAAAGAAATCTGGCACAATAAGAATGCCCACACATGGGATATAAAACAGCCAGGCTTTGACTGAGTACTTACCTGGTCTGTGCTGGTAGAGGCTGGAGGCCATAGTACCACACAGCCAGAGCTCCAGTCATAAGGCTCCAGTCTCAACTCCTTTCATAAGGCTTCTTCATCCAGCTGCAGTATTGCCAATGCAAAATATTGTGGGAATCAGCTGCTGTGCTCAGAGGCTGTTGAGGGGGCTTTTTTGTTCCTTTTCAGCTATCTGGGGTTACAATATATGGCTCTTCATCTGAAGATATCAAGCTTAAAGAGGCTTATAAAGGAAGTTTGTTTATCATTCCCTGTTGCCTAATGCATAAAACAGAGTTTGTTCTAATCTTCATTACTTTCCCCTGCTAATTCCCTGTGCTAATAATTTGCCATCCTTCAGCCTGCCTGTGCTCTCTGTCATTGCCAGTTCCTGACTGAATACGTGTTTGTCAAAACAAGGAAGATGTTTTGAATGGGTGGAATTAAATCGGAATAATATACCAAATATTATTTTCAGGTACCTCAATGTATTTAATATGCTTGTGTACAAGATTCCCCCACATGCAGTAATACACACTGACAAATTTTAAAACTTAACAAGATAAATATTTCCAAACTGATGAGCATCTTCTGGGACATTGCCAAATACATGTGACAATTAAATGTCCGTGTGCCTCTAAATCTCAGGAAAAAGCAGCTGCATTATAGAGCCTACGGGAGCAGTGCTACATCCAGTTTTACAGCTTTATTACAGGCCACAGGCACACTCCACTAATTAGTGCTTGCAAAAAGAAGAAAAACTGGGCAATGAAGTGAGTGATGAGACCAAGCTGCCCATCATTATATTCCATGATTTTTGGGAATTGCCTCATGTTGAGAATTGTCCCACTTTTGTGCACAGCCTCAGGTCTCAGACAAATTCCTACCCAGAAATTAGTTGTCCTTTAAGTTCAAGATTTGGATATTTTTTGTCACCATACTGTACTTTTGAGCTATGACTGCTGCATTAGAAGCAGATTGTCACCTGTGACATTTATCATAGAAACACAGAATAGTCTTAAGTTGGAAGGGCCCCAGAAGGATCCTGAAGTCCAGCTCTTGAGCAAATGGCCAATATGGGGATTGAGCCCAAGATCCTGGTGTTATTAGCATCATGCTCTGACCAACTCAAGTGGAACATCTGAGGCTTTCAGAGATAGTTAGGAGAGTGTTGTCCAAGTGTAGAGAAGAGATTCTCCTTACTGGCAGGAGAAGGTAAAATGTTTTCTTCTGACAGGGAAGGCAGCTCTGGGACTGCAGGAGAGTTGGGGCAGAGGGGGGAGCACTGAAGTTCTCTTTTGGGGAGAATTCTGCAGGAGTCAGATGGAAACTGAGAATTAGAAGGAAAAACCTTAGAGCGAATTTTGGGCTCTTTTTACAGCTAAGAGTGCTACTCATTGAAGATTGTATCTGATGAAATTTACATGAAACACCCTTTTTCCTTCCTAATTACACAGCTGGTATAATGATTCAAGAAAATCCATGGACTATTTACTAAGTGAATTTTGTGAAGGGAAGTCTATGAACTATATTTGATTTGTTTAATTTATTTGACAAGCTCTGAATCTGACCCAGCTTGGGAGAAAGGAAATGCTGTGAGGGAAAGAGAACACAAGGCCTTTATCTTCACTGAATTATTTCTGCCAGCAGAGAAAACCTTTGGCTCTTCAATTATTTCAGTCCCATCCTGGCATTGGTTTCCTATCACCCAGTCCTGGATCACTGACTTGTCATATAGGATCATGGTTGCTTTTCCCTCTTCTATCTAATGCTAAAAATGAGGATCTTGATTCCCTCCTTACTCAACAGCCAATCAGCAAGACATATTGGGATAGGAAATTTTGAAACTTCACAGAATTGCCTAAAATCCAGTATCAGGGGAAACTGATACCAGACAGCTAGAGCACAAACTGGAAACTGGTCTTCCAGGGGTAACATATCTTGGGACATGGCAGTTGGTATTAAAGAGCAGCACAAGAGGGTTAGGGTTGTAGGGAAGGTGTGAATGCCAGCACAAATAGAGAGAAAGAGACAGGAGTGGCCAACTGTTGGCTCAAGGGAAGATTTTCTTCCCTGAAGTGTTTCTCTGGCATTATTCAAAGGCAATTAAAAAGTCAGTAGAGAGCCACAGCTTTCTGCTCTGACAGAAAGAACAAATTTTGCCATAGCTCCTTGTTCTTTCTGCCCTGATTTATCCCAGAACTCTCAAGATGCCACACTAGCTGATGCAGATTTCTTCTGAACACTGATTCATTCTCTCAATGTAAAGTGTGTTGATTTATGGATAAATAGGCTGCATTGGCTGCCTACTGATCATGTTTGAACACAGTCATGGAAACAATACTTCTTCTTAAAAGGAGAATGCCAAAGTCTAGCACTCAAGAGGCTCAAATTGCCAGTAATGCCCAAAGTGATACTTAGCCCATTTGTGTATTTTTCATATGATGGTATAATCTTTAATTACACTTTGCACCAAATTTCTTACCTTCAAGCATCCACATTTGGAATGTATTTATCTTCCAAACGTGAATGGTTTGTTTTAAACACTGTAGGTTCTTTTCCAGGAAGATTTTTGGTGCCTGCATTTAGCCATCAAGAGGGCAGCCTCTCTGCAGCACAGTCCATGATTTTAAGCTTTTCACAATACAGTTGTTCAAAAACATCTAGCTGAGTTGCAGGCACCGGAAGCAAAGTGAAATGAAACTAGTGGTCCTTCCTCAGCTGGGTGTTACAGGTTTCTTGATGGCATCAGTGACAGCCATGCACAGTTGCCCTGTTCTCCCTATTGAAGTACTCCTCTGTTTCCTGGCTGTTTGGCACCAGAGAGGCACCTGTGTGACAGACACACACACACACACACACACACACACACACACTTAGATGTGTGTGCCAGTTCAGCTGGACCCCATGCCATATATGTATGTGCGTTATGTTAGGCTGGGAATGAAAAATCACCATAAAATCTACATCAATATATTTTTTTATTAATTTCTGAGTGCCATGCTCCAATAGACTGGTTTTTTTTTTCTTTTAAATTTTATTTTCGTTGTTCTCACTGCTCTAATTTTCCTTCCTACGTTTCTTTTATTCATAAGTACTAATTAACTGTGCCTATGAGCCATAAAGCTTTCCTAATGAACAAGCCATGAGCTTTGTGAAAGTACCTCAAAAGACACGGAAAAAAAACCACTTCCAGCTGAGGCAAACACAGCACATCCCTCATGTCAGTCAGGTTGAGAGCAGCTCCACTGTGTAGCCCTTTGGAGAGTTGCTGGAGCTGTACAATTAAAATCAAGCCTGGAAGCAGCAAGAGCAGAGGTGCTCAGACACAGCAGCCACGGGTGAGTACCTTGCCAGGAGAAACACAGGGGAGACTGAGCCAGCAGGAGAGGGTCTTCCTGGGGCCTCCTGAAGCTCTGCCTGCGCTGACTTGTGACGTGGCCCTCCAAACTCCCCTAAAAATTCACCACATATGAGAAAAAAGAAAAAACACCTGAGGACAGAGTAAAGGGAAAATGTTTCAGGGGAGAGCCTGCTCAGCAGGAAGATGTGAAGCTAGTGTAATTGGAGGTCATGCAGCTTCACAGGAAAGGCACTGTAAATGGAGAGGAAAGATTAGTCCTTTCTGGGAAAAGGCAAAATGAGAGAAATGCATTGATTTACTGCCTCTACAGTAACAGAAAATGAGATGCATCTGTATCTCCATCCCTTCTTTTTCAGGCAGATACAAAAACAAAATAGCTCTTCAGTGCTTTTATGTTCTGCAACATAATAGGCAAAAGAGATTACTTTGAAGAAATAATCTAGTTCATACTATTTCCTTAATTTTTATGTATTTTCAATGAAAGATCCTACGTTGAACTCTCTTTACAGTGTTAACATAAAAGTAATGGGAAAGAAAGAATAGAAATGGACTTCGATTTTCAGAAATTAAAATCTTTTAATATAGTTCCAAATGAAATTGCTGTTGTGAGTCATTGTGTAGCAGAGACCAAAACAATGGATGTTTGATTTGCAGAAGTCCCTGCTTTTCATTCAAGGCAAGTGAAGCAGATGCAGTTCTGTTGCATGAAAGAGTTTTCTTCATCTGACTTGAGCTATTATGCACTTCATTTAGACCAGATATGCCACAAGCATGAACATTATGTAAAATAGGCATAGGTTGATGGAAAGCTGAAAGAATGAACCTGCATGGAGCTGAAAAATGCCTTTCTTAAATTTCTGCACTTCTTGCACATTGTCCATGGAACAGAGCCTGGAAGAAAGCCATAAACAGCATTTTTCAGGCTGTGCTTGCTCTTCTCTGTGGAGAGCATCTCTTGTGCCATGCAGCAGCAAGAAAGGAAGGCAAGGGATGGTGGGGGATAAAAAAGGATCAGGACCCTCTCTGTGGCTGTCAGACCAGTGTCCAGCAGACCAGTGTCCAGCCTTTTCTACATCCCACTACTTGTTGAAATCATAGCGATTCTTCCTGTGCAAAGGCGAGTTTGTGAAACACAGAACTAATGACAGCCCTGCTTTCAGGCACAGAGCTGTGTCACCCATTCCCCTCACCAGCTGAGAGTTTCCAATAGCATATGCAGCACACATATTTTCCTTCTGGCTTCAGCATCACCTTTCCTCAGCTAAAGACACAATGTGAAAACATGACAAATATGAATCTTTCATGATTCCTTGATGCTTCTTTGGACTTCGCACTTCAGTCTTGTTCGTGACACAAAGGAAAACAAGGTTAGATCAACACTGATTTTTTTCTCATAATGCTCTTTTATGTGTGAACATTATTGGAAGAAAAGCAAAGCAATGAATAACTTTGCAGAAAAGCTTCTACCAAAGGGAAATTAAAAGAGGAAGATGAGATTAAGAATGTGTCACACTTGGTCACACCAAGTATACTGTGACTTTCCATTTGATTGCTATGCTCACTTGAAAAGCCAACATTAAACCTGGTGTAGAAAATAAACACACAGAGAAGAATGTCCAGTCCCAGCAACCTGACTGCCAGCATCAGAACTGCATTTGTAGCCTGTAACTTTTTTCTAAATCTTCTTCAATAAATATATAAAAATAAATAGAGCAAATAAATAAAAATTTCAAATAAAAACTAGTCTTGACAACAACAACAACAAAAAAGGGGAAAAGCACCAGCAGCAAAACTGGTGTAATGAAAACAGCAATAAAACCAATAAAACAGGCTGAACACAGTACAGTGTGCCCAAAATCCCAGACTTTGAATGCAAATTAAGGTAAAAATAAAAGTCTGGCTTTTTCCTTTTTAATCTGTTCTACACTCTTGACTTGTACAATTTGCACTCATGAGCACAACTCTTGCTATTTCACATTCTTATTTAAGAGGGCTTTTTATCCTGAGGCATTAAAATTACAATATTCCTGCTGGAGTCTCTCAAGTTGTTTAATAATTCTGTGGTTTAATTATTTAAATGATTGCAATTTACATTCAGCAAGTCCAGCAGCATTTTGGGGATTTGAAGGGTACGATATATTGTATATTCTCAGCAGAAGACTCAACAGTCCTCAGTCTTGTTGGCTTCTCTACATAAAATAATGACAGGAAGAGAGGCTTTTTGGTGGTTCAACAACACAAAGAGGGTTTGGGACCAAAATCACCCAAATTAACAGATTTTCTTCTCTTCCACCCCATGAGCACATCAACTTCGCTACTGAATTTTCACTGTCAGCTTAAGTTCCTCACAGTGGGTGCATGCAGACCACCAAAACCTAGGAAGAACAGAGCTGCACAACCCTAAGGCTGAAACCACGGTACATCTTCTCTACCAACATGGCTTAATCCTTTAGTTTAACCACACCTCAAGAGAAACATTGGCGTCCCCACACACTTCCTAAGATAACAGTGGATGAACATCAAAGGGAAAAATCCTGCTTCAAATACTTTTCTCATTCCTACAGCACAAGCCAGTGCCCTAGAATATCCTAGACCATGGGTCCTAAATGCCTCTGAAAATTCAACTTTGAATGACCTGATTAGATCATTGGATTATTGTCTGCTTTGAAAAAAATGTGGAAGCATATGGCAAAAAGCGATAGAAAACTTGACCTCCCTTCAGCTGCTGGGAACAAGCTTCATAACTAACTTATAACTGCATAAATACTGGATTGATTGCTACAGGAGCAATCTCCAGCAGGTGGGCCACATATCTTGTGTAAAGTCTAATGCTAAAACTGAGGAAAACAAAACATGGTGTTATCTGCAGAACATTCCCTTGCCTTAATGTTAGTTGTACTTGTAGCAGTCAATCTTAGTGTGCATATTGCTTTTTGACTTGGTTGTGGATCATAATCTTTGCCTCTTATCTCACTCCTTCCACCTCCTGTGGAAATAAAACCCAGATTCAGGGGGAAAGGAACATGCAGTAAATTTCAGGCAGACCTCCAATCTGGATGGTCAAATCCCAAATTTCTAGCTGTGGTGGTCCTCTGCTGGAAAACCTGTTAAATGATTTCCTTAGGGAAATCACTGAGGTCTCCACTTGCACTGTAGTGCAAAGTCCACATTCCCATCTATCTCCAAAAAAGCAAAGGAAGAGGATTGATGAAAAACTGGAACATTCTGGAAACAAGAGTTTGTGCTGCCCAATATGTTTGTAGGCACAGTAGGAATCCGCATAGACATAATTTACCAGAGAGAGAAAATACCTCAGCATCAAAGCCATGTTCAAAGCGTGGGAGAGCATCATTATAGCTCAAATATAGCACAGTGAGCAGATGTCCTTACTACCATAAGTGTACATAGACCTGCCTGGTTTTACAGCAATAGCACAGAATCACAGTCTCTTTCATTCAAAAATTATAGCAAAAGTCTATTTTGCCAGTCACCTTTCATATCAGACTTGGAGACTACAGCACACCCACAGTAAGAGATCTGCAGTAAAGACAAAAAGAAACAGGAGAAATTAATGGAGAAAAGATGCTATTTCCATTTCTCCTCTTGAAGCCAGACTTCCTTAAGCAGAGAATGCAAAATTCCTTGTAGCTAGACTCAGGAGGTGTAGTCTGGATGGTAAATCTGCAATAAGTGGATGTGCCTCAAAAATAGGCATAATTCACTTGAGCTCAGTAGGAAGAATTATTTTCCTGAAAGGGTGGTTAAACATTGGAAAAGGCTGCCCATGGAAGTGGTGAAATGACCATCCCTGGAGGTATTAAAAAAAATTACTTAGTGCTCTGGTTAAGTTGACATAGCGGTATTCTGTCAAAGGCAGATTATCTCGGAGTTGTTTTCCAACCTTAATAATTCCATGATTCTATGAATCTATGTCTAATTTCTGGAAAGTATTGTTCCTGACTACCCCCCTGACTTCGAAAAACTCTCCTGAGTCACAGATGATAAATACATAGCGGCAACAATTAATATGAATACAAAACAAGATAGCACAAGAAGCGGCTATAATGTATAAATAATAATCCCTCCTAGCACCCTTCCTCTCAGACATTGTAGGAGAGGTTTAAAATGAGTGGTTTAATTTTGTTGAAAATAATATCTAAAACCTCACTGAGTATGGCTACTGTAGACACATTTGGTTTTTTCCATTTTGCCTCAATTCATTGGACTCTTGGATAGACAAACTTAATGGAAAAGGTTTCAAATAAAACTCATGGATGATTTAGTATTCAAAACTACTATTAATGAACCCCTAAGAACAGGACTAACAAATTCTTTATGATGATGTCTTTTAAAACTATTTTATTTCCTATTTTAAATCTGGATTTCTGGAAAATAATATTGAAGTATGAAATGTTCCCGTTTTATGACAATTCTGGAGCTATAAAAGATTTTTCTGACAGATTTACTGTTTTTAATTAGAGTCAAAAGTGCAGACAAAAGTTGTAGTTATATGAAAATGTTTTATTTTCATTAATATTTTAATAGAGACATCTGAAGCAGTCATTTTGCCCAGAAGAGTAAGTCAAGTCTCCGAATATTTTATTTCAAATGTAAGTGGAACAAAAATATTGATTTAAATACAAAGTATTAAGTATGTGAACCAGGTACTGCCCTAAGGAAATAAACTGGTGTGGAACAACAGCAAAAAAAAAAAAAAGAACCAATTTTTATCTTTTTATTAGACTGCTAGCAACAAATATATGAAATTCTGGCTGAATGCTGAATTCAGGTCTCAGACAATTTCTTTCTGTAATGTAAATAAAAACATGTGATTAATGTAGCATTTTCTGAATGGATATTATAATTAATTCATCTTTTTGATTAATCTGTTAGGGATACACTGCAGTATACATTGAAAAAAAAAATCACATACAAATGTACTTGTAGCCAAGAATGCATCCCTCCTAGTAGTTAAAATGCATGCTCTGTTTGTATCCATTGGTTGTACCACATTGTGAAGAGAGGAGGAAGGTTCTAAACTGCACTAGTAGCAAAAACATCCAGCCTCTCTCTCCCATTTCCCACCATTACTTGTCACACCTCTAAAAATACAGATGGGATTGTGGGTGAAATTTAGTCTTCAGCCGAGTATGAAAAATAAGCAGAGGACTTTCACTTACTGCTACATAAATTGATTTTCTAGCCTCTATTTACACATGATAAACAATATAAATTCTAGATTTGTTTTATCTATTTTTCTTTTTGCACTATAGGGGGAATTTGAAGACCTTTCTAAAGAAGTCAAGTCTCCTGGTACATGAGTACTTTCCAAAAGTACTCCCTTGACCCCTGAAGCTGTATAAGTGCAGCACTCTGACCCAGGCAGCCAGAGGCTGTTGCCAAATTTCTCTCAGCAGTGCTAACTATAGGTTTAAGTGTCTATCTCTGTGTTGTGCACCATTACATAACCATGTCCATCATCACACCTGGCTGGAGCTGGTTCTCACAGTTCCCTCCCACAGCTGCAACTCATTCCAGTAAATCTCAACCACTAAGGCTGCAGCTGTGTGGCTCAGGACTGCTCTTGTTTTTCCTATCTCCCCATGAGACATCCCATATACAGGAAACTTGATTTATTTTTTCTGTCTCTGTATCAAAACCAATAATTGCAATCAGACAGAGCAGATGACAGCATCTGGATGTGATCTGGAGATTGCAGCATGGGGAGAACTGCTTGCTCTTTGGTTGTGGTTTCTAAATTCCAGTTCATTACTGAAATTACTAAGTTCTAGCAGTACTTAAATTCTATCTGGAAAACAGCTTAACTTCCAGATAGTAGTTTTTATTAGGGTAGGTTAATGAACTCTTAAGTATCTCTTATTTTCATCTCCCCAAAATGCTTATTGGTGATTTTTAAACTGTCTTGGCAAGTTTGGTAAGCTTCACAGCCTTCTGCAGAGTTTCCATGCATCACCTTTTTCACATTTTGATATTTAACATATAGATTGATTTGTCAAGGGAAAATAGAATCACAGAATCATTTAGGCTGAAAAAGACCGTTCAGATAATTGAGTTTATTGTATGAGAATATAAGGTGAGAAATTAAGTAAGGTATGAAGTTTAAAGCATATTTGATTGCATTCAGTCTTAAAAGCCTCAGGACTAGTGTGAAGCCTATCTTTTAAAAACCACTCTTAGTTCAAACCACGCACAGCAGCGTAATGCTTAGGCTGACATATATCATGGGACAGTGTGCCTTTAGTCTCAGCTGTGTGTTGAGCTTGTCTCCCACACTAAGGGCCATCACTGTGTCTCTTCAGGTGGGGTTAACCCCCAACACCCCCTCTGGCAGGTGTCCACACCAAGCTGCAGGGTAGGACTGCAGGCCATGTGCTAGCAGAGACCAGGCAAACACCACAAATGGGAGCACTGGCTCTGCATCCCAGACAATCATCTTCACTGGCAAGAGCAGCCAGCTGGCATGGACGCAGTCTTCTGACTGAAATCTACCTGACTGCACAGTGCCACATGGGTGTGGGATGTGGGTGTGGATGTGGGTGTGGATGTGGATGTGGATGTGGATGTGGATGTGGATGTGGATGTGGATGTGGATGTGGATGTGGATGTGGATGTGGATGTGGATGTGTTCAGCTGGCTGGGGCTGGCGGGACGTTTCTGAATAGCTGCTCCTGGATTCAGGATATGGTCCAAGAAGGAGCAGCTATGCTCAAGCAAGAGCTCGGTTTGGAGTGCTCTTGACAAGTGGAAGTTGTTACAAGCAATCCATTATCACCCTTGACTTGTTTGGCTCCTTTCTGTGTCTTCCTTGGGGGGCACTGCAAAAGCCAAAGTTGTGTTTACATGGCTCTGTTCCTCTTTGGCAGTCTCCTTAATCTTTTGGAAACTGAGTATGGCACAAAAATGACACACTGCAGGCACAGGTCTAGTAACCCTAACTCTGCCTTTCCATAAAACAAGCAGTATAACAAAAAGTTCTGTCTTCAGTCTCTCTTTTTTAAAATAGTACTGCAAAGATACACACATTCTCTTTCAACTAAATGACCAGCAGATGCCATGAACCAACCCAGAAAAAGACAGTACTTTACTGGAGTTCTCTGCTAACATCAGAAAAAACTACAGTATTTTTGCAGTCAGGGCTTATTGTTCAGTGTCTTGCAAAGGGTTGCAAAGGGATCCTCAGGAATCACAGAAAAGACCCAGAAAACTTTTCCCTTCTCACCCCTTCTCCTCCATTTGAAGGTTTGGTTTCCTCACCATGAGCCTCTTTCAGGCTCAGTTTTCCCACAAGGCATGGCAAAGAAAAACACAAAATCTTCTTCGGCTGCATGTAGAGAAGAAGCTAAAATCTTTCCTCTGGCCTGGGAGGTAGAGATGGAAAATAATTTCTCATGGTTTCCAGGTTAATATCCTAGTTGCTGTTGAGCGGTTCTCTCCTCCTTTCATTTAATAAAACTTCAATTACTCTGTTTGAAAAGGGATGCAGTTAACAAAAGAGATGAGGGATCTCCTTCTCTGCTCTCTTTGTCAGGGTGGTTCATAGTTCAGTGATTAGATAAGATATGGAAACTGAATTTCCTCAGAGGAAACCCGGAGTAGTCTAGAGATTTCATGTGATGTGTGACGCCTCTCTCTTTGGAACAATTTAAAAAAAAAAAAAAAACAAAGAAAAAAAAAGAGAAAGATAAGGTCATCTTTGCATACTTCCCACCCTGGCTGGAGCTTTTCTCCAGTCAGATGATTCATTATATCCAGATCAGACCTGAAACTGAATATATTTGTTCCAGTCTTCCTCACAAGAGCAAATTTCTCACTAAGACATTCCCATATGCTCAGTGCTCTAATATAGTAATTATTGAAAAATCTCACTGAAGGAAAGTCATTCATGAGGGTATTTTTAGAAGAGAATCCTGCTGTTCTCTTGCTATCCTCAATTATTTTAGGTCTGAGGATTGTGAGACAGGATAAGGACCCTCTGCTTTCTGACAGAACAGTTCTGTTTAATTAAAATAACATTATTTGGAGGAACAGACACAGATCAAATTATATAAAAAGAAACCAGACCACAAAACAAAAGAGTAGGCTCATATTTATCACCAGATTTGATTTTTTCCTCTTATCCTTCACCAACACATAGTTTACCTATTTGAAGTGGTTTTGTATTGCTGTTATATGTGATGCTATCAGATCACTTCACGAGCAATTTTCACATTACAGCGTAAACTGCTCCCAAAACATATCAGAGACACCTTCTCTGTATATTATTTTCACGTCAAAATTAATTCTTGCAAAAATAAGTTGTGAAGGGAGCCTTACAGAAATTATTCTGAAATATTATGCTGTAAAAACGGAAACCTTATTTCCTAAAACTATCATCAAGATTCTTTAAAAAATCAATATTTTGCTAGATGGAAACCCTGTAATATTGGCCAAAAAATACTTAAGCAATTCCATAGCCACTTCTTTTACTTTTTGAAAGTTATTTTCAACCCTCACATTGCAAGTCCTTTAGCATACTGTTGAAGGAGTAAATCTCATTCCATAGTTATTCCCCACAACTCAGAATTTTTAATGGTCTCAGTGGGAGCAGGTTTGCTCTCAAGTAATGTATTGCTGTGCCAACACAAAATATACTTGGATGTCAGTCTTGTAAAATGTGAGAAATTAAGCCAGAAAATTTATACATGCTACCAAACTTCTTTCAGTCAGATCACCAGACCTGTCAAACTTAAACAAATGTCACCAAAGTTTGTGATGCCCTTGTGAGTACCAATGGGATGGAGAACTTATTTGTAAAGGATTTCAGATAATGCTGGGAGGCTCCGAGTTGTCCAGGAGATGTTAGACTGAGTTATCTTTCAGCAGAAGCTTCTCATCATATGCAGAGCAGCTCCTGAAGCTCCTCAGCCTACAGAATGGCGTGTTCACACACGATAAAAAGCTTTGCTTTGGTTGTGTGGGCTGGCAGTCAGGAGCTGCACACACGGTTCACTTGTTGCCATAGAGGTGCTGTGACCACAAGAGGGGCTGCTGAGTAAACAGGCACAGTACACAGCCATCTCATTTTAACCTGCTTGGGCATGTGCAAATCCCCACCCACACTCACAGAGGGAAGGGAGAAGGAAGAAAAATAGCAGAGAGATCCTTGGTTACTTCCCATCTGGTAGGAAATGCCTGGCACCACAGTAGACTTGGTGGCAGCAGAGCAGGAGGAAACCCTCCATCACTCCTGGATTGCTGTTACAGAAAGTTAAATCAGCATGCAGGTTGGACTGCATTTATTTTGGTATATCATGACACAAACTACTGGAAAAAGCAATCAAGAGCGATTACATAATAGAGGGATTGATCTAATGGAAGATTCTTTGTCTAAAATTGTGGTTATTAATTCTTGTACTCCCACGATCTCTATCAGCTATGCAAGATATGCTCATTCAGAATCCCAGTCCTGTCCAGACAAAGATATGCTCATCTCCTGTGATTTATTTTAGCTGCTTTGTCTCAGTATTAAGCAAGCTCCTTGTTTAACACTGCTGGAGCAAGCGAAGATAAAGGGAGTGCTGGTTTTCCCCCTAATAATCTTTCATTTCCTGAAAATTGTAAATGTTGGGCTATTGCTTTCATACACTATAAGATACTGTAACACGGACATTATGTCATTAGGTGATCATTTAAATCTTCCTCTAGCTTCTATAAGTGCATTTTTCAGGTTACAATTTACAAATCCTATTTATGGTGAAGTAAGCCAGTCCTCTGCACTTCACTGAACTCTTTGAAGTAATGGAGTTGCTCTTCTGAAACTTTGCTGCTTTACAATTAATTTGTCTTTATTCAAGAAGCCTGCAGATACCCAGGTAATTTTATTTTTAAACCTTTAAACTCTGAAAACTAGCCATTTCCCACACCCTCTTCCGTCTCATGTAACACATATTAGCTTTTTAAGGGAATAATCCTGAAAATAGTATCTCCTTATATCACCCAGAATAAATTTCCCACATTTTTATATGCCAGTGTTGAGGGAATTACATTTTTAATGTGGGATATGTGTCTAGTCTAAACATGACTAAGAAATAGCACACATTTCCATAGCCATAAGATGCATAAGGTATTTCCTCTTTGACATAAGATATGTCTTAGAAAGGGATGCCATGAAATACCAAATGCAAACTTTACTGATTACATTATTTTTTTGAAAGAGTAAGTTACATCAGCTAGTAATGAGAAATTACCCTTGAGCTGACAGCTGCTAGGCAGTGCAAAACTAATATTATTTTCCCTTTTTTTATCTTTTTAAGAAAAGAGACAAGGCTCTATCTTCTGAACCCTTGAAAATAGCAGCTGTTATATCAGTTGGTTTCACAATAATACTTTTGTTGTTAGAACTCCCAATGGGGACTTCTAACACTGAAAGGGAAAGAAACGTACTTTCCATTTATGTTTCTCCATGGCTGGGGAGTGTAAACAAGTACAACATTTCCAAAGTGGATTGGTTTTTTTGGTTGGGTTTTTTGTTTGTTTGTTTGTTTTTGTTTGTTTTGTTTTGTTTGGGGGTTTGTTTTTTTTTTTACCTTTATGGGTTTTGTTCTGCCCTTTGAGAACTGGATACCTCTTCAGGTGAAAATAAAACAAAATTGACTGCAAAGTGTGTTTGAGTGATGGTGAAGGCTAAGAAATGCCTGTTTGATTCAGAAGATTGCATGGCAGCTGGGCAGAGCCTATCAATTTAAAACTCCAGGCACATATAGTTTTGCATACTACAAAATGCAAACTATTTTTCATTTATGTTGCTGCAGTATAGTCTGGAGACTGTTGTTTGCTATGCAGCCAGATGATACTGGAATATGACAGCTAAATTCTCTTCCTCCCCAGTAGCCTGGCTACTTTCAGGCTGCCACTGACAGCTCCATTTGATGCTGTCCTGGGACAACATAAGTCACCGTGTCTACACCAAAACCAAGCCAAGAGCACTGTCTAACAGCACCTCCTCCTTGCTGATATTTTACTAAAGCAAATTTATAGATATAGTCCTACAGACCCAAGCTACAGGACTGGCCCTAAGCTCTTCCATGGTAATGCAAACCCTGTTGCCTGAAACCAGCATAGCATCTGATTGGGAATTCTGCTAGGTGATGGGCTGGGAAAATGTCAGGTAAGAAGTCTTGCTGTGAGACCTCTTTGTTTTCTGTTCTGACTTCTTGTTGCAAATGAGCCTTAACTCTTGACAAAATAGCACCTATCCTCTCTAATATGGATAAGAGTCACACAACAAAGTTTTTTCTGCAGCAGAAACAGTAGGATTTGGAGAGACATGACTTATTCAGAAACTATTTTTTTTCCACTTTTTTATTTCTTAGTTCACAATTCCAGTTGCTAGCCAAAGAGGCATCAAGGATATTTCACCAAAAAAAAAGAAGATTGACTTTCAATTTCTATTTCTTTTGTGGACTACAAACAATACGTTTCTTTTAAAAGAAGCTTATTTTTATTGGAGCTGTTTGAATTGCATAAATTGCCTTCTTACAAAGGAAACCACAGGAGTTTTGATCATGAAAGGTAATTTGTGTAAAGATCAATATAAACTCAAAAGTTACATTTTGAGATGCACAGGTTACAACCATTGTTGGATATTTGCTGTAAGCAATTTGGCCAGTGCAGAAAATGTTTTTACAGCCTTACTGAAGAAGTGGTGCCATGTGGCACTGAGGGAGCACTGCTAGAAGAATAACAGATGTGAGAAATAGCTATTTTGTAAAGTGTAGCAGATTATGAACTGGCAAAATGCACTGGACAAAGAGTTTGCTTGGTACAATACAATTGACATCAAAATTTGAGTTTTCTTGATCCATAGGAAAAAAATTAGACTCAAAATATTTTATTCAATATTTTTGATACTGCATTTAAAAATCATGTTTAATTAAATATAATTAGATACAACTATGAAAAAATCAAAATATATTTTGATTAGTCTACCATGGAAATCTGATTTTCAAACTGATCATTGTTTTTCAAGGAACAGGGAGAAAATATAATTTATAAGCAAAAGGGAAAGAAACCTCTTTATTTAAAAGATTGTTCTTCTGTTTTGCCATTGATTAAAAAGAAAATAAAATTTTAAATATTGGGACTGATAACGAGCCTAAGTCTGTCACCCATAGTCATGCTATTTCCCAGAATAATAAATGAGAGCAACACCTGGTTCTTAATCAAAACCTACCTTGTTTTGTTCATGCAAATCTGTATTGAATTTTACTCAGATCTGTGGCAAAAAATAATCAAAAATCATATTCTGAGATACAGTCCTAATACCACCTACTTTAAAGTAAGTGTAAAGAAACATATAATTTTTATTTACGTATATTTTTAACATATCCATGTACTTATTTAAATCATACAGTCTTAATTAGAGTTCCATAAAAATGAAAGAATTAGGATCTTTTGACCATGAATGCAAGATGCAAAATAAAGAAAGAGGGTAAATAAATTAGTATCTCAATAAACTTCTTCATTAAATGAATCTTGCTAAAAGCACCAGATGCAAAAAAGACAAAAGACTAATTGTCAGCATCAGTGGTGCTAATTGAGTGATTGACTTGCTGATTATAATGAACAACTGCTGTTTGACTTCTGTGAGAATTGTTTGCTCTTGAATTATTTTCACAGGTTGAAAATGCTGTTTGGTGGCATATTTTATATGCAATTTAATTTGTCTATTGATATAGAACACATTTGCCCCAGGAAAACATTTCTTATTGTAAGTTGGGATTTTTGTAGTATACAAGCAATTTCTCTATAAACAATATTGACTAGAATAATATTGGTGGGTTTTATTTTTAAAGCTCTACAAAATGTCTAATTTGTCTACGTTTGTCATCATTTTTGATCCATTAACTTCCTCTAATCTCCATTGAATGTCATTTGCAATCTCATAGAAATTCATAAATAATAAGTGAAAAATCAGAAGCTCTTCAGCTAGTGGAAGTTGTGAAATGTTCAGGACTTAGCAGAAGTTCATCAAATGACATATGACTGAATATTCATAACAGAAAAACCCTCTAATTAGACTTAGCTGAGCTCTGGGAATATAATCAACAACCTCCCATTGCTAACAATACTTAGTTTGAAAGACCTTCCAAGTATATGACTTTGTCATGTCATGCGTTTAATTTATGTAACTGGAACAGAAAAAAAAATATGAATAATTATCAAGAGACTTACTGGATATGGCTGTCATGTTCTTAATGGTACTAAAAAAAATTAAACTAAAAGCCATGAATGTTTTCAATAACTGGGAAACAGCATGACTTTTCTTGTAGATTTTGCCTCGTCTTCTATGTTGGTGCTGTGCAAATACCTAGGAGTGTTCCTGAAGAGAGAGAGAGGGGAAGATTGCTGCTTTACTGCCTCTGTGCTTCTGAAATCCATTTTGTCACGTCTTGGTATATATGGATTTTTGTGCTCCATGAAGCTCATACTGGCAGGTGTCACCTGTGTAAGAGCTAGATGGGTCATCAGGGGGAGACTGAAGGCTCTGAGACCCAGTCAAAATATTAGCAAACTCTGACTTGATTTTTGGTCCTGCAGCATTTTTACACCTGAGCTCTCCGACCTAAATTACCCCATTACCAGCTCTCATAGCTTAACTCGTCCTTACGCACATCTGGGGGGGAGAAAAATCTTTGAACCAAACATTTTTGAGGAGCAGTCAATCATAATAAAGGCAAGGAGTAATGGCAGAAACCTAAAGCAACCCATTATCCCAAAAATATTTGTCTCCTCTTTGTGTATATCTGTTCAAGTGATGAGCTAGATTTGATGGACTTAGCTCAAGGTTTCACTTTGCACCTCTGCAACCCTCTCTTGGATAGCTTTGCTCAGGCTCACAGGATCCTGAAGGAGCCAGCTAAAGAGTTGTGTGCAAAGAGACTCAGCAAGCAAGACATGCACAAATTCAGAGTGCATTTTCTCACTGGAGAAAGCTGTGGTTACTTGTTTTTTAAGGACAAAAGTGCTAGTGAATTTTCTTATTCAGGCTAATCCAAGGACTTTGTGTCAGTCATGGAAGACTGCTTGGGGTGGATCCAAAATAACACCTTCCCACCTACTCAGCATTTACATTTACTGTGTGCTGTGCATAGGAGTACAAAATAAACATGTATGAAGTTAGCACTTTAGTTACTCTGGTATCGCTAAGAGACAGAAAGCAAAGGAATCCATCACTGTCTTTGCTTGTGGTGTCACATATGTGCCAAACAGAAACACTCTGTGATCAAAATGTTCTTTCACTTTTACACACTGAATGTGCTGAGGTAATTTCCTCAAAAGTAGTTTTTTAGGAGTTGTTAATTGTTATGGCAACATGTGAAAGCTTCCATATTATGCAAAAATGTTGATTTAATAGCTGGACTATTCATCACTCACAAAGGGGTCTGATGAGTTTACTGACATGCATAGAAAAAATTTCCATTTTCTTCCAAGAGCTAAGCATCATTGTTGCTAAGCTAATGACTACTTTGAGGAAATGGCTACAAATGACAACTGGGGCATTTCTGAAGCTGACGTCTGTTCTTGACAGAAATCAATTACTTGTAAGGCAATTACGGTAAATAATAAATACTGAATTCAGGAAATGGAGGTATTGTTAGCCTGATGTGGCCCACACAACTGGAACATTTGATTCAAGGAAGTAATACACAATAATAGAAATTACCCTTCTGTAAAGCCATTGTTACTACGTGTACAGTTTCTACAATGCTAATTAATTGCTAAGGAATTAAGTGAAAAATACTGTGCTTTTTACAAAGGGATACCTTCATCAGTATTCCAGCAGAGACTTTCTGGAAATAACTAAGTGGGTTTCAATCCAATCCTAACTCTGAATATCACCAAATTTTGGCTGAAGATATTGTGAATTTTCTCCTCTGGGAACAATCAAGTCTGTCTTCAAGTTAGTTTAATAAGCTTCTGCAAACTGAAGATAAAATGGGTTGCAGCTGTTTCATCAAGAAGCAACCTTGGTCAATTTAGTTCATTAAGACCCTATCAAACTTTCATTATTCCTGTTCTCATACTCTAGATATTAAGGGAGCAGGAGGAATTGTTTTAGCATTAACTTTGAGATTAAAAGTAATTGCTGTAAATCAAGGAAATTAATTCACATGCACAGAATATAACATTTTTTATCATCTGGAGCCTGAAGTGAGGTTTCTAGATTCTTTGAGCTATCACACAGAAAAAATCAGGGGTCTAAGAATGGTTGTCAATATATTCTTTATAAAGCATTGCAAGACTCCTATCTAGAATGTATGTGAGACTTTTCAGGATATTTCGATGTTAACTTGATCCTTTTCTGCATTTTTATTCCAGAAATGCAGGATGTGACCACAGTGAAACATAGAGTAATTTAGATCTAGCAGCAGCAGAGCTGTAGCCCTGCAGTTACACTGCATTGCACAATGTGTGCCACACATGAAGAACAGGGCCTGGTAAAAGTGAGTCTTAAGAAACATTAGACTAGACAGATAACTTTTAGATGGCTAAAGTTAAGGCAGAATTTATCACAATTTGGATATCAACTCCAAAAGGATAATCCTATCTCAGATGCTAGACTGAAAACAACAGTCCTCAGTACCTTACCTAAAGGCACTGGGAGCTCTCCTTGCACCCAGAATCTCTCTGAGCATTTTGAGGGTATAGCAGCTCCCACTGGGCAAATGAGGCTCCCAGTTTCTGCCCAGTTTCCCATTAAAGGTACAGTTCAATGCACAAGAGTAACAAGAGTCTGTCTTTCCGAAATACTGCAGTTCCACCAATAAATTTGGCGCTTTGAATGAAAAACAGCAAACGATGGAAAGCATGTCACAGTTTCCAAGTCCACTTGCTATTATGCAAGAGTGTATTTTATGGGAAATAAATGTCAGGTTTTGTTAACTGAAGGCTGAAAAGCACTTGTCAGTGACAGAATGTGCTCTGTATTATTTTATGCTCTCAGTATAATAATGAAATGGGGAAAGTTAATGCAGGAAACATGTGGTGGCAGCCAAATGTATTCACAGGAGAGAGAATAGATGCAGATGCAGCCTCTTTCTAGAAGCACCTATCTTGCAGTGCTACTTCAGTGAATCAAGAGGAGGTCTGACAATCTGAAACCCCAACACGGAGAATACTTGGACTTTATCACAGTGTTTCAGAACATTTCTTTCATTTCATTTTCTTTCACAAGCTAATGAACATGCTGTATCACTACAGATTCCCTTCCTCTGTCCACAGTGTGGCTGCATCGAACTCCTGCTTCAAAGGGATTTTGCCAAAAGACAATTCTCTGATCCTTGCAGAGGATGGAAGAATGATTTTTGCACTGTTTGGCTTTAATTTTGGAGCAGAGGGGATCCTGCTGAACGTGTCTTTTCACTAAATCAGAGAGGTGACGTGAATTGTCTGGGGGGAAGTTTGCACTGGTCATTGTAAAAGCCTGGGATTAGCCTTGCAGGCTTGTGGGACTCTGCTTAATTTGAATTTTGATTGTGTTTCATGTTCAGACAAAACATTGGAACAAAGGCAACCCATCTGTAAGAGCTGAAGCCTTATCAGATTGTTTTGATCTCAGGTTACACCACTGGGCTCTCTTGGGTTTCCCTCACAATATAAAACAGCCAAGTCCTCTCAGTCACAGCCCTTGGACAGGATGAAAGTTGACAAACTTGAAAGAGGCCCACTAGATCTGTCCTGAGTTTCAGTTTTTCTCTGTCTTACGGTTTTTGACAGCTTTGGCAGCCTTGTCTTCCTAATGACCTCATCTCTTCTTTCATCTTGGTAAAGAGTGCATTTGCTTTCTGTCTCTCCCACTGGTGCACAGGGCAGCACACCCACCTTGTTTGCTGCTGTAGGAGTCTCCTGTGCTTCCCCCTGCCTTGGGTGCCCTGTCAGAGGGCAGGCCCTGTCCATCCAGCCTCTGTTCTCCAGACCTTCTCAGTCCACTGTCCCTGCATATCCCTCAAGTTATCAGTCTCAGTTAGAGCCCAACCAACCCAAAACTGGAATCCACAATAATTTGTTCATGTCTGTCATCCAGTCCCTCCATTTTCTCACCATTACATTTAGCCAGACACCAAGGGATGGGACATCTTGTCATCTGAGGGGGAGAGGAGAATCGTGGGGCATGTGTGATGAACCCCTCAGAGCCATCCTCTACTTGCACCTCAGATCATGGGTGGCACAATAGGAATTTCCTTCACAGGTGGGTGGGCATGGGCACATCCCCCTCTCCATGGACTCATGAGCATTCTGTGGCAAAAGGTAGACCATGACAGACTTGTACTCCAAGGGCTTCAGGTCGCTGCCACTCTTCCAGCTATTCCAGATCCTCTTGCTGGGACTTTGGCTGCACATGTCTTCTCTCTCTTTCTTCCTCTGTCAGAGGCCCAACCACCTCAATCCATCTTCTCCTCCTATGCTGTCCATTCCTACCATCTGGAGAAGGGAACGCAACGTGGAAGGGGAATTTCTAAAAAAATTCTTCTCCCTTGCTAATCTCGCCTTCAAGCAGTTCTACGACCCCAGCTCCATGGACGCCTTCTCGGACAAGTGGCTGTTCTCAGGTGTGTTTTGCTGAGTATCACATACCAGCTCCTCTGACTCCCATGTCTGAGGCCCCAGCCCTCACACGCCTGTTTTTTTCATTCATTGTCCTCTGGGCTTTCTGCCCTCCTTGTGTTTCATTTTGCATTGTTCTTTCCCTTACAGCATCACCTACAAGACTTCCACAGCTCTTTGTTCACTACTTTTCACCCTGCTCCAAGCTCCCATTTTACTTCCACTACTGCAAACACGCCTTTGTTGGCATTCCTACTTGTTTTCAACAGAAAAGGCTATCACAGGGAATCCAGAAAAAAACATGAGAAATAATTTATTACCAGAGTTAAATTATGTAACTACAATAATAGATGTTCCCAAAATAAGGCAAAACCCTCCACAAACAACTATGCAGGAAAATCCTTTATCTCTGCATGACTTTGGTTTGAACAAGGACTTGCACCTTTGTGGTTTTGATGAATGTTTCTTTTAATTTAATTTCATAAAGAAACATAACTGGTTTTAATATAACACAATGCTGTAGAAATGATGTTAAACATAGTGAGTTTACTGAAATTGCCTTAATCTGTATTTTTTAATAATTACAAAAAAATCTCTAAAGTCACATTTTTATTATAATTAATATTTTAAAATGGAATTTTTACACATTTGAGATAAAAAAAAAATAATTCCCATTTCTCCTTTTCTTTTTTTCTTCCTTTTTTCAGTTTGGTAGTCAAATATTTGAATTACTAAATAGACTATATAAAATTTATAATATAATTTAGGAATCTCTTATGAAAGAAAACAACACCTACTATTATATTATCTTTTAAAAATATTATCCTATATTTAATATTCAGTATGTTCTTGAGTCTACAGTACCTGATCAACACTTCAAAGTTAATTGAATTAGGTTAAATTCTTGTTTCGTACTTTAATATTTCATACCTGGAAGTTCTAGAAATTTCTAAATTCTACACCTCAACAGCTAGGAAGGTGAGAAAGCAAACTCCATGAATTTCTGAACTTTTAGCCTATTCTTCTTCTGCTGCAATTTCCATCTTGATGAATTAGAATTACTTTTGAATTGCCTCTTTTTCTCCATTAAAATCTCAACTGTTCTGAGTTCCCACATCCATGTACTTCTGCCATCTGTGATTTTTTAACTTCCCTTCATGATATTTTGCTGTTAAGGAATTCTTAAAGATGCAAAAATGTGAGTGCAGGCTTAATTTTTACTTTTTAGTTACTTTTTGCATTAATTTAGCATGAGGTAAGAATTTGACACTTATTCTATAGAGCAGCTTTCCCTAAACATGGAAAACTATAGGTTTACAAATTGTCCTGTCCTACAGGTAAGCACTTCTGTATTCCTGAAAGATACTTCATTAAAAATAACAGTTTGCCCAGACAGAAGGCAGAAGCCAAAAGCAGACAGCAGATCACGGCAGTAAAAGAATAGGAAGCAAAATATGAAAACATTTTAAAAATTGTCTGTGTGAGAGAGTATATGGATTTGTGAGTCTGAGGAAAGTTTGAAGAGAGTGGGGAAGAAAGGCATGTATCTTAATGAGGAAAGGTTGACCTGGCAGATCTCTGGTAATAGGACCACAGGTGGAGACAGCAGCGTTTCCCAGGATGGGGTGGAAGTTGATCACAGGTCCAGCTTACACAGCAGCAACAACAAATGTAGAAGCATCAGGTAGCTTTTCACAAAGCCAGACACTAAAGACCACAATCCCTAAGCTGATGAGCCAGATGCTCCAGAGGGAGAGGAAGACAGACCACAGGCAGGACAATAGTTAATGTTTTAATACAAAAGGAAGTTCATGTGATGAAATTATATTGACAAGAGCAGTTTAACCACAGTTAAATTGCATTCCTAGGCTTACCTTTCTTCCCTTTTCCCAACAACCTTTTATTAAAATCAAACACTGAGAAGCTAATTTGTCTGTGATTCATGCAGATCTTTTCTTCTTTGCCTCTCATTTTTATTCCCACACAGACAGGCACAATACTGCTCACAGTGATATAATTGAAAACACTGCCACAGAATTCGGTATGAGCAGCATAACATAGGTGGGTTACTCAGTTTCCATGGGATATCCATTGTCTCTATTCACTGCTACAGGAGCACAAAGTACTGTATGACAATTATAGTGTTAAAGACCAGTACATTGTAATCACATCCAAATTGTCAGTCCTAGAGTACAGCAGTGCTTAAAGCAAAAACTGCTCTGCTGCAGATTAATGCTCGAAGAATAGAAGTAACAGCGTGGTTTTGTTGTACTAGAATGTATGCAATGTCCAATTTTCTATAGGAAAGCATCATCAAGAATTATTTGAATCATCACGTTCATTCAAGACAGGGCTTCATGCAGCTCAAATTCATATAATTCTTTTTTGAAGCTACCATGTGAATTCCATAAACTCACAAGTAACAATGCCATCTTTCAAAGCAGTTTCATAAAAAGCTGTGTAGAGTCCATTTCAAGCCACAGAAATGAATGGCTATATTGATAGCAAAGAAAGAGATGCTGAGATATTAAGAACTACTTTCCACATCATTAAACATAGCCTTTACCCCTTGCTAGAGTAGCTGGTAGAAAAAGGGCAGGCTGCTTTTTGTCATGACAGCTTTTCAACAGTTCATTTTGTAGGGTATTAATCATGAATGTTTTTTACCTTTCAAAAAAATAGTTTTTGTATGCATAATGGACCAGGCATAATTTTTGCCAAAGTGGCATACTATGATAGACACCTGAATTACTGAAGTTTATTGAATTTGAGATGGATATTCTAACCTTCCAAAAACTTCAGCTAGTCCAAAATATACTCATTTTCTCAGACAGAATCTCTCCATAACACTACTCAGCAATCAGTGGGGACTCCCCAGCATACCTCTTCTTAATAAGAAATGTCAGTTAAGAGTCCTCATTATTTATTTACCTTCATTAGAACCACTAAAATTATCATGAGAGCTCATGAGAGCTTTCCAAGCAGATGATTCAAACCTGCAGTTCTTAACTAAGAATGAAAATCATTCTGTGAGTCTAAGACCTTCATGTGCAAAATTCCCCTGTTTGGTCTTGTCATGATAGAGGGAGGAGTGCTGAATATCAAGACCTTTATGTTCAAACATGCTTTGAAGCACTGACTGCACTCACAAGTTGACCTTGTCTGCCCAAAATTGAACAGTCATGAGAGTCTATCACTACCTCCCAGTCATTTTCACCTCTATTACTATCTGTTCACTGGAATTGATTTTCAGTGTATTTGGCTTAGGAAAACCCCAGGGCAGAATAGGTGCTCCAGGATAGATCTTTGTTCCATATGTAAGTGACCAGATCAGAGTGACCTGCTCCCTGTGGCACTTGGACCTACACTAGGACTCCAGGGATAATCAGAGCTAAGACTGAATCTTCATCATGTGCATGTATAACAAAGATGGAGTATGAAGAAATAATTGCACTGCAAACTTTGGCTTACCATTCAAGTCTTCAGAGCTTTTTCTTTGGAGGAAACATCATGTTTGTCTATAGAGCTCAGCACTGGATAATGAAGACAGACAAAGAATGCATTAGGAACCTAAGGCCCAGGCAGTGTGCAAGCTGCACTATGTGCTCAGAAAAACAGTTGTGTTGTGGAAGCACTGGCATGAAACAAATGATTTTTGCTGTATTTATTAACATAGGAGCTTGGTTGCTAAAAAGAAATCTCAAAGGATGATAAATAGGTTGGTTTTTTTGTGTTATTATTGAGTATGGTACAGTTAGTATTGTAGGCTTAGAAGAACATAGGAGGTCTGAATTTCATTAATTTCCTGGCTATTGTAATGGTACAAATAAACAGAATTTTCTACACCAGGGAGCACACTTGGCAGAAGGGTCAAATCCACCAGGATATGTAGGTACTGATAAAGAAGATATTGTAAAAGCAGTTTATCTATAGTCAGGCTGAAAAAAGACATCCAAAGGAAAGAACGTTTAGTACCATTTTAAGCATTAACTTTAAAAGGTTCGAGGAAGTGCTGGTGTCCTTGAGGAATATAAAATAAAGGCTTACTGTAATAAAGAGTCTGGGATTTACTTCACATCTGCAGAAATTGACAATTTTCTCATGGGGAAGATTTTTTTTCTTTTTAAGAAAACAAGTGAAATTTAAGCCAACAATATTGCAGTTCAGAATTTTCATCAAGAACTTTCTAAGGAGAATTACATGATATAAGACTGTAAGAGCATAACCATTAATTATCAAAAATATACAGGCTAGAACTCTGCTTTTCACGCAGCTACACTCCTGGTAGATCTCCTAAATGCCTCTCAACTCCAACATTCATTTTTATTTAAAAGCAAATCACTTATTTACAGTATTTTTAATGATAAGTATGCACTAAGTGCAAACAAAAAAATACTGAAATTCTTACTTACAAAGTAAATATTCAGATATCCAGAACAAAAACATCATCCAGCCATGCGCTGATCCTCTGAATTCTGAAGCATAAACTGCAATTGTCTTCTGGTATTATTACTCTGTCATAATCTGACTCAGTAACACTTACTGACAGGTTTATCATCAGATTCAGTGCCTCAGTGTTGTGCTGTGCCCATGTGCATTCTTGGCCTCCTGGTAGAAAACAGTAGCTGGTGATCTTCACAGTGATGCTTGGCTGCAGGGGTGCTGGGGCTGGTGACTTCACCTTGGAGAGACAGCCCAAAATTCAAGTTGGCAGAGGGCAACTGGCTATATTTGATCACAAATCATTTAGCTTGTTCTTTAGAATTTTTATGCAAATGAAATCCCATCAAGATTTATGGAACCATCTAGATGTAAAATAAAACCCCTTATATTTTCCATCTGGAGCTGCCAACCTCAGCACCTTGTGAACAGTTCTGAAAGCTGTGAACCATCCCTCAGTCAATAAAATGTGAAGGGTGGGAATGTTAACTTTAACATTCACATAATCCATTCACCATAATCCATTCACAAGCACTGTGCTAGCAAGGGCATAGCTCCCTCAGCCCACTCTCAAGTCAGTCCTGCCTTTTTCTACAATATAACTAGACAAAAACTAGTTCCATTCTGTCTGAGTGCTGAGATGTGGAATGAGAATAATAGGGAAACACAGGGAAATGCTCAAAATATTCCTTTCCTTTTGTTTCCTTGCTACATAGACGGATGAAATATTTGAGGCGAATTAAAATCCTCTTGACTGGCAACTTTTAAAACTGCTGATGATATGCACAGCAGGATAAACAGTTGCCTGATTATGCACAGTATACATTGCAAGGCTTCTTACCCAAAGAAAGTAGATTAATTTCATAAAACATCCCCCACTCAAATACAGCTTATAATTCATGCTCTATATGCATTATGCATAGTAGTGGCATATCAGTGAAATACAGAAATTGGAATATAAGTGTTTATTCATTCAAATTAAAAAAAAAAAAAAATAAACACTACTTTATTAGTAATTACAAAGCCATCACATGACAAAACAAAACTGCATGCATGTCTTTCATTCCTATTTTAAGTGATACAGGAACACAGTCAAAGTATGTATTCGATATCTTTGAATATACAGCTTATCCAGACAAGCAATAATAAAAGCTAATATGTTCTGAATTTTACACAATACTATGTCTGATTGACCTGGAAGATATATTTCATTTCTCACAGAAAATTATGAAAACATCCTATACAGCTCTTTACATTAAGAAATAATTATTGCACTATACTTCTGAATTCACTAAAAAGCATGTCAAAAGTAACCAAAACCTTCCCAGATGGAGATTAAGCTATGTAATACATCAAATCTCACACAGCAGGAAAGACAGGGAATAAAGATAATTTTATATAGTTAGATTTAGCTGTAAATTGTAATGGAATTTTGAGATGAAAAAAAAAATCTTGAATTAACAGGAATGAATTGTATGGAAGAAATTCTAATGATTTTATTACTAATGAGAGGATTTGCAAGTATGGGAATCATGCAACATGCTGCAGAAGGAAGGTAAATGAAATTATGTGCTAACCTCAAATGCACTTATTTTCAATGAGTTTACAGTGGATCACACTTTAAAATGTGTCATTTCTGTTTACAACAAATCACTACCAGATTGCAAACCTGAGGAAGCAGTAAATATTCTCTTTTATTATTATGTAAAAGGGTGTTTAGCATATGAGAATTTATAGTGTGATAAGGATGTAGGCAGGCACATCCAAGGGGAGAAAAACACACAAATGAATTGCTGGGTTTGTCTATTTATTTACTTATTTATTTTGTTGATTTTTGGCTGTCATTTGTTATAGTATTATTCAATCAAGGAAGATAGCACTTTTTAGCTACACTCAGTGAACTTCCAGATGAAAAGTTTGACTAAAGACATTCTCATGGAAACCAAAACCACTTAAGTTTTCATTATATTCAGATCACTAATCTGCAACATTCACTTGACTGCCAAAACAAGAGACTACATTAAGAAAGTAACTGGTATCTGCAAGGATACAAGGATACAAGGAATGCCAAAATTATGAGTAAGCCAGAAAATGTTGAGGTCAGCACCAGTACTGATACTCATTATAATCCACCATGCATTTGAAATTTATATATTTTTAGAAGATCAATCAAAAAAATTTAAAAGACAAATTTGTCTTGTAAAAAAATCTTAATATCAATTTGATCCAAATTACTTCTTTTTTTGAGATCATGCTTAGGTATACTATAGAATATGATGATGGCACCTACTTTGAGCTCTTTAAGATTTGTTGCAACTGAACTGAAAATTCCTGTCAGTGGGTGTCCTGGGTTGGCTATATGACCTGTTTGTATCCCCAGTCGTCCTCTTGCTTATGCTGGACCTTAAGTTCTGCAGCTTTAAGTTGTCCCAGAAAGAGTGAAGGTGGAGGAAAAAAACCCCACTCCTATGAAGCAAGGCTACATTCCAGCGGACAGCGTTATCTCTTTGTTTATTCTATTTTTTTTTTCCGCTCTCTCTGGTGTGGGTGCTGGAAGAGCTCACAGCAGAGGGTTTTTCCTCGGATTTTTCCCGGCTTTTTGCAGGGAGAGACTTTGTTCTTTTGCTGGATATTTTCTCTTTTTTTCCTCTTCCTGGGACTGGCTGGCATCGCGTGGGCCCAGGACACCAGGGAACCCCCCCCGCCCCGCTGACTTCTACAGCCGGGCCCAGCAATCGCCCCCCTCCCCCCCCCCCCCCCACTGGAGAACTGAACCGGACTCGGACGGACTCTGAATCTACCATCTCTTCAGAGGAAGGAGAGGTTTCATTGTTCTCATATTATCCAAATTTGTTTTCTATGCTTGTGAATATTCTATTTGTTAAATAAATAGTTTTTTCCACTTTTCTCTAAGGAAATTCTTCCCGGACCTGTAGGGGGAGAGGTGATTGGAATCGGCTCTCCCTAGAGGAGACCCCCCCCCCAGAGGTTTCCTCCTAAATATTTGCCCTAAACCAGGACAGTGGGGGATGGTAAATATAAGGTTACACAAGGACATCAGCTCATATCTACCAGTACTACTGTATGGCAGTCCAGAATATTACCTGCTCAGGAATAACAATTATCACCTCCTCAAAGTTTTTTTGTGAAACTTTCTGCCAATGAAGAAGACTGGGATGTTTTCCAGAGAAGAGAGATCTTTTTTTTCTTTTCCTTTTTTTTTTTTTGTGTGTGTGTAGACAGAAGGCAATAAATAATTTTACAATACTTATTCAGACCTGTTGAAAACAATTTTCTGTACTCAAAGTAATCAGTGGGTAGTGTTAACATTGAAGTTTTTCAAAGCAGATACCAAATCGTCACCTATATTCTTCAGCATACAGTGAGAAGTGATACAATCAATCCTTATATCATTCTAATACAGAAAAATTCTTCCATTTAACATCTTAGAGACACTCAGCTGCTGTCATCTTTCAGCACAAGAGACTTATAATACTAGAAGTTAAACTGGGTTTACTTGTCCCGGTCTTGGCCGGAGAGGAGGGTGGAGGAGAACAGCAGAAGTGGTTTGGTGAAGAGAGAAAAGTGGTTTTCCCCACTTCAGACAGAGCCAGCTCCCTGAATCTCCAGGACAGGCCCACTGCCTGCCAAAGCTGAGCCCATCAATAATGTTGGTGGCACCTCTGGGGTAGCACATTTAAGAAAGAGTAAAATTTCTATGCAGCAACTGAAAGAGAGAGGAGTGAGAAAATGCAAGAGAAACAACCCTGCAGGCACCGAGGTCAGTGAAGGAGGAGGTGCCCCAGGTGCCAGAGCAGAGATTCCCCTGAAGCCCATGGAGAAGATTATGGTGATGGAGGTTGCCTCCCTGCAGCCCATGGAAGACAGCAGTATAGCGGATGTCCTCACTGCTAACCCTGCAGCAGATACACCCTAAAGAAAAATGCAGCCCATGGAGATAATCCCACACAAAAGTGTGCAAAAATATGAAAACTTTTCAAATTAGAGATATTTTGTCGGATCATGGGACAAAGTTAAAACAAGGTGATTGAGAGGCAGGGTTATAACAGTTCAGCTTTCAAAGCAGTAATACTGAAGCTCTAAGAAAATCTGGGTTTCTTATGAGGAAAAATGAAGGCATTAGTTTGAAGTCTAATGCCTCGTTAATTCTGATGCCACCCTTTTCAGTGTGTGGATTTGCATGCCAAACATGGACCCGGAAACAAGTAGGATTACCCTAAATAATGCTATAGTACTAAAATTGAGTGGTCTAGATTAAGGCAGTCTTACATTTTTTGGAAAATCTCCCATTTAGAGAGACAGGCAACTCTTGAAACAAACAGCTCTTCTACATTGGGCCCTTGAGTGTAGGATGTGATGGGCCACCTACTGAAAGTGCCTGTCTCTTCTCATTAACTACTGATGGCAAGCAACTAGATAAGAGTTTCATACCTTCCAAATTAACAAATTTGTTTAGGTGAGGTGAATCCTAGACTGAAATGAAGTATTTTGGGATTGCTGAGGCTTGGAGAACGTGAAAATGCAGCAGTTCCCCGTGTGTGAGCCATAGACCTCTGACTAAGAGTCCAGTGAGCAAAGAGTATATTCCCTACGCTATAAACAATTAAGTGTTATCATAATGGTGGTAAAGTTTTCTTATTTGTCTATTGTATTGTACAAAAATGTATTTGACCAAAGTTTCTTCTGCCTCCTACTTGTTCAAAATTGTTTTGACATAGAGAAACTCCTTATACTATCATGGGAAGAATTATCTGAGGTATCTATTCTGATTTTGGAGTGGCAGAAAGAGAGGACAGCCCTGACATGGATCCATCTCATGAGGATCTGTTTCTGTCAAAATCAAATAGAAAGTAACTTGAATATAAGAGGTACAGACCCATTTTACATGTTTGCTTATCAAACTGCTATTATTCTATGAAATTTTGGATCATTAATCATTAGGTAGCTTTAAAAAGCTACTTTTTTACTGAGAGTGTGAATCAGATGTCCAAGTGGTTTAAATTTGACACAGATTCAGAAGAACTAAACCAGCAGACATGGAATTCTGAAGTGCACATATGCAGTGAGTATATGAAAGTCCCTGAAACCAAATCTCTCACATCTGCTTTTTTTTCTTGAAACTGTAAAGAATGTTTATGGGACTGAACCTTTTTGATCTTTACAGTTGTTTTTCCTAGAAGTTAGTTCCTAGAAAGACCACTGTCTCCCAATTTTAATTAGTCTCTGGTGTACCAAACTCTGAATTAGCAAATTCCAGCTCTAGGGAAAAAAAAAATATAGGAGCGAAATATCTTAATTGTTAGTCTTAATATAAGAAAGTCAGCAACTCACATATGATTTTTCTTTCCAGATTGCTGCCTTTTCCCTGGGGAGAGATGAAACAGGACATCCACTTAAACAGATGGTTGTTGCCTCTGAATTATTTAACAGCTAAATCAATGAGAAGCTTCTGCTGCCATGAGGGGAGTGTGCTGGAAGCATTCCTTCTCCTCCACCTTCTCCTGTTAGTAGTGGCCAGGAAGACACTTTGCAATTGGCAGCACCAAAGCCTGAAGGGGTGGAAGTGGAGGATGCAAAAGTGAAACCTGGATTCTAGAGCTACCAAAGAGCTTTCTTACTTAGGAAATATGTTTGTCCTCTTCAAATGCTATTGCTTCCAATTTGGTGCACATATATATTTATTTGATGGGTTTATTGGAACAGGGGTGTTTTGAGAAAAAAAAAAAGGACAGAGAAAAGAATAACTATAAAAACAGAAGAAGCCCCAAAAAAAACCAAAACCAAAACCAAAAACAAAAACACCAGAACAAACAAACCAACCGAACAAATCAAAACCAACCAAAAAAATAAGAAAACACAAACCAAAAAATCCAACTGAAACCCAAACAAATCCTCTCAAACCCCAAAGAGACAAAAAGGCTAAGTAGCCTGTACTATATATTCTTTTAGGGGTTCATGATACATAACATATACTCATATCTCATTTTAAAAACACTGTGAGACCAAAGGTTAATTCCTTTGAGATGTGCACTTGATGCTGGTAATATGGAAAAACACTGTAAGGCCAAATTTCTCTTTTATTTTGAGATGCTGGTGTAAAATCCATTCCAATGCCTAAGAATTGTCCTACTATAATAAGAAGGAACAGTCCTTGGCAAGAGTGCCATCAGGCTTACAAAAGCCTGATATTTCTGTGAGAAAAGGAATCTTCAGGCAAACTTTACGCTTAGGCTGTCCAGTGTACCTCAAATTTCCAACCTTCGAATTTTGAAAATAAATATAAAACTTTTATCAAAAAGACTCAGAAAGACAGGAGCTTCTCCTCAGCCCTCCATATACATTTTATTGGTCGAAGCCATGAATTAGAGCGGATAGAGTTGATGACAGCAGGTAGTGGAGGAAAAGGATACCTCTTCAGTTGAAATCCCTCCTCTCAGGTGGCCAGCGGCGGAGCTAAGGCATGAGGCGCTGTCCGTGGTGCTGAATATCCTCGGCGCTCCCGGGGTCTCCGGGATTGCCTTTCCACCCCCAAAATGAGAGTCCCCCCTCACGCCCCTCAACAGCGCAGAACAATTTATACCGCAGAGCGAGGGGCTGGAACGGGCTACACAGTGTGAGGCAAACGGGTTAGTTTTGCTTGGCTTGTAATCAATCCTCATTTCTGTTTTTTGCCTTAGGCAAACCACCATCAGCCGCTGGAATGAGTGCTGAGCCAAGCAGGCTGTGCACAATGGTAAGTATTTAATAGTCACAGGGTAAATGAAAAAAAAAAAATTAAAAAAGAAAAAGCAAAAAAAGTCACAAACTACTGTGTGGTCACTACCTGTGAAAGCGAAAAAAGTCACAAACTACTGTGTGGTCACTACCTGAGGGGGAAAAAAAATAAAATTATGCAGCTGTAACTCAAAAGTCACCTGGACAGAGATCTGATAAAGTGGTAAATAATAGTAAAATCACCTTTAATTATTTGTCAGTTAAAATAATTTTGTGATCCTATAGTATGGCTAGGTCTAAGGGAGGCAGAACCTTAAGGCATCTCTGCATAGACATAAGGAAAACTCAGCCTGTCTTGTTAAATTATCATACAGATTGAAAGTTTGAAGTCTTTTGAAAGCTTATCTTCTGGATCAACCATGTGTGGTATTACTTTCCATTTAGTGCTCAGATAAAATGAAATAGGGCTCAAAACTTTTACCTGGCTAGATAGTAGCAACTCTTCCTTGCAGAATTTGTTGCATATATATCAAACAGACAAATAACAATCTTCTTATTTGCTGGCATTCTGCAATATTTTGGACCTTAAATCATAATACAGAATGTGTTGAAGTGTGGGAAGATCTTGAGTGAAATATTGGAATGAGAGTTGTTCAGAAGTAGAAATAAACAGACTAGAGACACTAGGTTTCTGAGTATGGAAAGCATAAAGACAAAAACCTGAGTATCATGCTATTATTAATTCACCTGCCTGCAAATTAAGTCAGCCTACACAGTTACTCTTTTCTAATTGTAGAAAAATAAGGCTGCTTACTTTCTCACAGTGATGACTTATTTTTCATAATGAACAACAAAGTAACAACAGAAATTTGGTGTCAAGAAAATGAAGAATCACAACCAGAAATGGTCTTCTGGTACCCAACTCCTTAATGCATAGTTTTAAACATTAGCATGAGGTACAACCCTTGCTGTACACTAAAGAAATTAAGTACATTCTGAATCTCACTAAACTAGCACACATTTAAACTGTTTGAATATTAAAGGTGTATTGGTGTAGCTACTTCTAATAGTTACGTTTACACTGAGCAAAAGGATAAATTAGTAAATGGCATAGAACTCACAGGTTCTCTGTAAACAAACTTCAGTTGGATAATACATGGAAAAAATGTGTGTGCAAATATGACCCTCTGATTTTCTTAGCTACACATTTCCTTGTTAATTTGTTTTCATGTTAAAACCAGCTGACTGTAAATTCCGCTTGACTCTAAAATTTATCATTAATGAAAACAGTTTGTCTTTCTATATTAATCTCTCATTATTGTAGTACTATCTATAAACATTTATTAAACATTAATTTTTTGTCCTGCAAATCTGTTTGAGAAAGAGAACTATTTGCCTTATTTTACCCTTGATAGTTCCATCAATTTCTTTGAATCTGAAAGGTGTGAAAGTGGAGCACACTGCTTGAAGTTTCATATGACCTTCTTTTTCTGTATCAGATGAGCAAAGAAAAACCAAGTTTCTCTTTAAGTTCAGTAGAAAGCTACCCACTAGATATGTGGACTGTCTGGAGGTTCCACAGATATTGTACACACAGCCAAAAAGCTATGGTCATTTCTCTGGCAAGCAGCATTCTACAGAAATGGAGAGTCTCAAGTACACTTTTAGAGACTGCAAGCATAAT
Source organism: Petroica traversi (assembly GCA_025920805.1). Classification (NCBI taxonomy): domain Eukaryota; kingdom Metazoa; phylum Chordata; class Aves; order Passeriformes; family Petroicidae; genus Petroica; species Petroica traversi. Next base: position 16,091,394 of record JAHLSL010000009.1, read on the forward strand.
TTCTAGATGAGATGTACTAACTTATCTTTGTACAGGCACTAGGAAAGCTACCTATTCAGTTCCTCCTATTTTTCTTTTAAGATTCACTTACAAGACTAAATTTAATTATGTAGTTTTAGGTCTTAAATGTGCAAGACTGTAGGCAGCCTTACTGCTGTCTCACTGGAACCTCCACCAGCTACAAGAGGCAGGCATGTGATATGTGTAGGTGTGAGTGTGTGCACATGCAGCTAATGATGGGCTGGATGTTCTTGAAAATAGGATATTCACCCTGAGAAATCAAATAGAATCATGGTAAATGAAAAGCAATGTGATCTTTTCCCCTCCCATCTGAAACATAATAATTTTTAAACCTGATCCATGACTTTTGAGCAGGTAGCCTCTGCAGAGTAATAGAAAATATACAGACAAAGAAGCAGGCATTTTTTTTAGGTTCCAAACAGTCTGTAAACAGCAAGGTTTACAGGTACTGGAAGAACTAATAATTTTAATTTGAAGGTATCTTTTTCTAGTAGAGAAATAACAAGCAGAAACACAGAAGTACAGATGGGCAAGAATGATTTATGAGTATAATGCAAGAGTCTGACATGAATCACAGTTGTACCACTGATGGACTGAGAGCTAACATCCTTCACAGCCTTCATTCTGTTTTAAGTCACTAAATACACAAGCAAAATTTCAGACTTCAGTGTATGCAACACATTTTTGTACTAATATTAAAAACATCCTTATTGAAAAATATAAGTACATGCCTAGGAACATCTATAAAATTTTAAAAACTCAAACTGTGGACTTCCAATTGTCTTCCTCACCAAAGAAAAGAAGTTCAGCAGCCTGCAAAGCTGTGGTGGTTATGTGATTCATGTACAAGCTCAGTGTGGCTGGGATGAATGCAAAAAGTATGAAAAAAAATATTTAAAAAATAGGACAATTACATGTAGGGAGGACTAATTTTAGACTATGGTCTGCCAGATTTACTCATATCTCCACTGGGACAGCTGCCAGTACTTTGACATTGTAACAAACATAATCGAGGAAAAAGCTCATACATATTCCATCATCCTCTCTCCCACGGAGTGGGAACAGTCAGCCTAAAGGCTTAAGAGGTGAACATCTGGGGTATGTTCCCACACATATATGGCAATGAGTCTGAGAATGATTATTTTTATGTATTCCACACACATACATGCACACATACAAAAATAGACCACTACACTCTATTTACCTCCAAGATATATACTGGCTCTTTTCCAAAGAGGAAATGGATGAAAATCAGCACGCATCAGAGCTTCTACATTTCTGTTTTATTCACCAAATATGCATGTCACCTTCATACTCATAGACATATACATGCATATTATATATATATATATATATATATAATGTATGTATATACGCACATTGACATATTTCTCTAGAGTTATCAAAGTCATAAGAGTAAAGATATGCACACACTTGATTTTGAATACAGTAGTGTTTTTAAGTAGTAAACTATCTCTTATGAAAAATGCTACCTGCTATCAGTTAATGCTATTGCTACCTTCATAGTCCAATATTAAATAAAAGGCTCTTACTATCTTTGTCTTTTCTAAAAAATACCCATTTTTAATGCTCTCATTCTGTCATTTTCTTTCAGGTAAGCAGATGAAGTCAGTTTTCATGAAAATAACATGGTACTTTACGCAACTTCACATGACAGATCCAGCTCATCATGTTCCATATAATTTTCTTAGACTGTCACAGAGGAGGGCATTGTACACAGGGGGTATCACAAAGAGCCTCTTTCTCATCCTTCCCACAGCGATTTGCAGAGCCTTCGAGAGGACATCCAATCTGCTGGCCTTTGCAAAATTTTTCAGTGTGTCCTCCCATCTGTAGAGAGAGTTCTCTGCAGAACACCAAGCCCAGGTCACCGAACAAGGTTGATCTTCCTCCTGAAAGTCCATAATGGATGTTTATAATTCAAAGACAGAAGAAAAATTTGTAGCAAAGAATCACAAAAGAGAAATGGCTCTTTGTACCACCTGCCTTTTTTACATGACTAGAGCACAGCCTTTCATGTTTAAGTGGCTTTTATACAAATGTCAGCTAGCACAAAGGAAGTTTTCATAAAAATATTTTTATGTGCTAGAAAAATCTACTGCAGTCTACAAAACTCTGAAATTCTTGTTTCATGCAACACTGACAGTTTGACATTTAGAGATTGATGATATGACTGATTCTCCGAGTCAGACAACGACATCTGTGCAGAAGGTTTTGTTTGTGTTTATCATCTGGATCCATTTTACAGTCCCTTTTGTATCACTTACAAAACCACCACATTAACATGAGGTTGTTCCTGCAAAAAATAAGGAAGCATTATTTTAATTGTTTTACAGACAAACAAAAGTAAAGAAAGTGATTTGCCTAAATTAACATAGACATCTGAGGCAGAGCTATGGACAGAAACCAGAGAAGTTGAGCCCTGGCTCAGTCTCTCATCTGTTGGACATCCATTCTCCATCTTAGAATGATGTTTCACTCTTTGGAAAGCTCAGCATTCCATCTTCCAAGGGTCTGTAACCAGCTGCCAGAGCTCACAGCCAAGAGAAAGAAAAAGGCACTAACAGAAAATACAGAACAGGACCTGCAGAACAACACTCTCCAACCCAGAAAATAATTCCTCAGTGTTATGATGTGTTGATATGGTATGTTATATCAACCTTTGGGCAATAAAATTGAAGAAATATTGTTAATCTTGTCAATTATCATCAATAAAAGTTTGTTCCCTAAGTTTCAGCAATGAGAGGAAAAAAATTATTTGCAGTCCTGGCTTAATTAGTCATTTGGAAAAGATGTTATTAATGGCCCTTCTCCTTCTTGGGAAATGACTGGGGTAGACTTGGACCCATTCTAAGTACAGCACAGAAAAACGTGCTCATTTTTACATACAGATGCAAGCACTTTATTTAGTTTTCCAAAGAAATAAACACTAGCTGATAATTCTGTCAGAGCAGAATAGAAGCTGGCCTCCAGTCTCATTACACAGAAGAGGATACAAAAAATTCCCTAGTTTCTTTCTAATTATTTCAAGTTATGACAATATAGAGGAAATTTTTTTAAAAATACTATTTGTTCATATTTGCTTTGGCATGTTTGGTATTGGCTTATATTTCTTTTGTTCAAATATTTATACTACCAAATCACACTGGTAGAAATGTTTTTCAGAATCACATGCACAAGCATTCACAGAAACTGAATATTCTGTCCTCCTACATAGCATTTATTTTAGAAAAGTTCTTTTATCTGTCAAATCAGAGAAAAGAAATAGCAGCACATGACTTATTTGACCTATCACTACAACTAGAATGGCAAATAATCTGAGAACCAGTCACAGACAAGCCACAGAATAAAAATTTTTATCACTAATATGTTGTTTGAATAATCTCAAGTTACAAAGAAATCCTCCAAAACATGATCTGATTACAAATATTTTTTTCAGGAGCTGAGCAGTACATCCTGTAAATTATTCATCTAAACCTTATAAATATGTATTTTATAACAGCAGGGTATTCTAATCTATAACTTCCCCTAACAACCTGAATTAAATGTGAACTGTAAATAAAAAATTGAAGAGGTTTTATGGCCTTTAAACGTTTTTGATCAGCAAAATTTCAAAGGGCCTTTTCCTGCATTTTAAATTTTGAAATACCATCAAGTCTAAGCTCTGTTTTGTTCAAAGACTTGATGAAACTCTCAAAACTGTTGTGAAATATTACCTTATACTGATTGAAGGGGAAGGAGAAGAGATTGACTTTCTTATTGAGTGTTTATTTGCTGGAGTTCAGTAAGACAGAAACACTGAAACATGACATGTTGGAGACATGGCATATGAGAGAGGCATTTGGTGTTTTGGCTACTTCCTTGTCCTTTCTCTTCACTGAACATGAACCAGCTACATGAGTATTATGAAATGAGTAGTGGCACATGACCTGAAAAATGCATCCAGTCCCTCAGTGGGCCGCACGTGTGGACCAGGCTGTGATTTCCACCTGAAGCTGCTTCCACGTGCACATGCTGGAGCTTTGGCTGTGATGTTGCCTTGCGTGTCCAATTGTGTGCACGTGTGCTGGCACGTGTGAGTGCGTACATGGGTGCCAGGCAGGGTCAGCATCCATTTATCCAACACATTCCTCCTGATGGAGAGTTGTCCAGCCATTTCCAGCAAAGCAGCAGCTACTCTCAACACCTTAGGAAAAACTGGCAGGATAAATTCACCTGCTGCGTTTGTAAGGCTTGTACATTGAATGTCCCAAGAGGTCTCTGAGAAATAACATGCAGAATTAATTTAATTCGGTCTTTCTGCCAGCAGCCAGTTTGCAGAATGTAGACTGTGCTTGGTAATCTTGGGCAAGAAGGAAGGAAATTACCATTTTGGCAGGTAACCTTGTTATGTACCTCACCATAGTACCCTTTGGATTCACACTACTTACTAGAAATTGTTCTAGTAAATTGTGGCTGAATTTTATAGACCTCTCCATATCTGTACATTTTCTGGACAGTTTATTCTAATAAGTTACGTAAAACCTTTTACTTTAGCTTTATTGTTCTTTTTCTGTTTTCAAAGTTGACTCATATATGTTCACTTCAGAGAATAATTAAACTCCCCTTAAGCAGGGAAACTCAATAATTGAGAAAAGTCAAAGTTTTGGGATCACAAAGATACTCGGTAATGTGGGATGCTTTGGCACCATTTAGCCATGATAAGGTTCCTATGGTGACAGAGTAATTTCAAGGGAGGGTTTGAGAACTACCTTGAAGATATATAGCTTTGGCTTATCTTTTCATGTAAGGATCTGCTGGCAGCTGTTCACTCTGATTCTTCCTAAAACATAAACTCCCAGTCCTCATTGGTAAAGTGCCAAACAATTATGTTGAGATTTTTTTAAGATTGCTATTTAAAGCTCCCTAAAATCCTCATGACCTTTACTATTCTTTTTCCTTTTGCAGTCTTCTTTTAAAACCAAACAAGTAGTTTCTAATTCCCCCCATCTCCTCATCCACAGAAAGATGTTTCCACATGAGAATGGATATCTTTATACCTAATTTGTATTTTAATATGTAACAATTTTTAGAAGGCTTTGAGATCCTTTTCAAAACAAAAGTACTTTCTTAATTAAAAATACATCAAAGCTGAAATTACAGGGAATCATGGTAGTGCTGCTGTGACAGGGATCTGTCAGCTATTTAATACAATATTCCCCGCCTGAAAGAAGGAGATGGAAATACTTCGCATCAAAATATCATATTCAGATATCTTTCATAGGAAAAAAAAACGCAAGAAGAATACTCAGAACTAGCCTGAATCACATATCCTTAGCCGTAAATATATTCATTATAATAAATTTTAGAGTAAAAAAATAGTCAGTAGTTATTTGTGATCTATTTGGCTCCATTTTCAGGACACAGCCTGTCAGAAGAGGAAATTTATCAGTATTTTATCAGTTCTGATGTGCAGTGTTTTGCTGACAATGGTGAGGACACTGGAGATAAACTGAGCCAAAGGAAATTACTCCAAATTAGATCCATATTAAAATTTTTTCTTCACAAAGAGAAGAAACTTTGTGATTTACCAGAGGGAGAAAAAGGATTCATGCAGCAAGGAGGGAACTTTTACTCTGACTTTTGAATTTGTTATCACTAACAATGCAAGGTACCAAAATTCATCATTTCAGAATCCCCTTCTTAATATACTGTGCTGCTAGTTTGCTATGTTTTCATTGCAACTGGTGAAGCTCTGAAGGTTATTAAGCAGCTGCTCTTCCTTTGAGGACCTATGATTATAATAAAAATTAACGGAAACACTTGTGAAATAAACAAGGCCATTGGCTGAAATTAACATTATCTGCAGAAAGGCAGAATATGACATTCCGTAACTTCTTGAAATATTCCCACTCCAAGTTCTTAGAAGAAAAGAGGTGTTTCATTGTGTGTATGAAAATAGATGTTTCTCTGATGCACCTTCCTTAGGGCTAGTGTGCTTCTATTTCAAGATTTTGGGGCACAAGGTTATTTCTAAAAGTTTAACCAGGGAATGTGGGAAGGAGCTGAGAATTTTTTCACTATGTACGATGAATCCCATCCCATTTTGGGTGTTCTAGAACTGCTATACTCTGTCAGATTAAAGAACCATCTAGAATCATCTTTCTGAGATTACTAGGCACAGATACTTTGGAAAAGGCACTAAGAAAAGGGGGTCTTTGCTAGTCTGTCCTTAAAGTTCTTAGATATAGGCACTTAATCTGAAGCTACCTTGGTGTATTTTTAAATGTCCTAAAGTGGCTCTATCCTTCAGAAATATGATTAAAACTATTTCTAGCTCTTAAAAATATCACATTATAATGATCTGAAGGAACTAATTCACCTGCTCCATAATGTGAAGTATGAAAAAATGTTGATTTCTTCTCAAACTCAGTTTAGACCTGGCTCTTTCTAGTTGGCTTGTAAAAGTAAAAGAGGATTTATCTGCTTAAATCTGCTAAACTATGAATTTAGACTTCTCAGCTGAAAAAGATCCTAATGCAGAGAGCTCACTTGCCACAAAACCATGGGAAGGATATCTCATTAATTGTTGAATGGCTACTAACCATAGAAATCGTGGGAAGGGCTTGAGGCATGGGCAGGGTATGGTTCTGCAGCACCTGACTTCTGGTGGGTAGGTGCTTTCTACCAGTACTTTTTCCTGGTTATAGCACACCCCTGCTCAATCACTCTCATTGGCTCTGGCAGACAGGGACATCCTGAATATTCCTGTCTGATCTGTGAGGTCCTGAGGTGGGGCAGACACCAGGGACTTTCATGGGAAACCTGCTTGATCTGTGCACTGTGAATGAGGAGTGTGAAAATGGGTAAAACATATTGAGTCTCACATTCAGCATGCAAAACATGACAATGGAATCTGGGAATCTGCTGACAGAAGTGCTCTCTAAACTGGGGCACAACCCCAGCAACACTGAGGAATTAGAGGTAGTTGGCTAAATTTTAATGCTCATATAGAAGTGACCATATGGAAATGGTCTTAGGGATGCTGAGCAAAAATGTTCCTACCTACCTTTGAAATGGAGTTGTTCTGAAAAAAATCACTCTCTATTCAGATTGTTTTCTTCTATCAGATACCTTAGAAAACCCCAGTGCCTTTGCTTTCTCTAGAATGACATTTTTTCAAATTGTTTCTGCATCTAGAAAGAGCTTTTGAATAGATACATACTATAGTGATAATGTAACTAAAATTATCATCCACCCATACACTAGCAATTGATTTTCCTCTAAAGCTGGTCTTTTCTCTATAGTTCTTGCATCTAATTATCATCAATTTGAGCTCAGGAAGGAAATGATATAACAATGATGAGATCAATTATCTTAGCAAAAGGAAAAAAATCAAATTAGTAAACTGGCAATTTTAGATGGCAATTTGATCTTTGAGACATGTGGTGTTAAGAAGAACAATGCAGAAAACTTATTTTGTGGTAAGTCAATTGAATTCAGTATAACAGTATCAGAGGCTTCCGTCAGTGAGCTGTCAGAGTAATTAATTTCCATCCAATACCTGACAATAGCAAAGTGTTCTGTATAAAATATTTTGAAGATAAACCAAGGAATTGTGATTATACATTGATCTGGAAGAGGATGACGTTATCCTCTGAGGATATGGTCTGTTTTGTTACACAGGAAAACTTCACCAGAGTCAAACACAATGATTTATTAACACACAAGAAGTACCCTGGCAGGCGTAGTTAATATTTTAGTACTGCAGGCAATGGAATGTGACAGCTTCACCTGTTGTTCTGACCTTTATTTTTCTTCTTACTATAATTTCCTAGAACTTCCATTTATCTTGAGAACATGCAATTAGAGAGATGCTTTTAGATAAGTTTGGATTTTTTCCCTAAATGAAGCTTGTTCTTCACAATGCACCTTTCAAAACAGTTCAGAGTGGTTTACTCAGAACAATAAAGTTATTAGACAAAACACAATAAAAGATACCAATTAGGAAGACGAGTATTTTAGACTAAAATTTTATTTTGAACAGTTCACTGTTTCAGGGAAGACTGTATACCAAAAAAACCACAGACAAACCATGGGGAGAGCAAATATTAATTAAAAACTGCAAGTGAAAGAAGAAGAAGCAACTGAGTGATGGATTCATTAAATTTGAATGGATTGTCTCTAACTTCTGCTGTCTAAGTTTCAGGAGCAATTAATTTTCTTGCTACCAGTAGTGAAGATATATCATAGAACAAGAAATAAGAGAACTGAAAAAACCAACAAGGCTGCAAATCAAGGAATCTGAAGAGCTAAATCCTATTTTGGTAAAAAAAAATTGTTTTCCCTTTCTTTCTTGAATACTATTTTATCATCTTCCTTCAAAATTATAACTAATTTGACAAAAATGTTTATTTTCTTGTCAAGTCGGTATAATAATTTAGTTTCTTGTAGAGCTGGGTATGACATTTTCATTGCCTTCACACAATAATCTTCATTTTTTTCGTGTGCATGTCCAAGTCTGAGAGGTGACTGCTCTGTTTTCCGCAATAAAAGGAGAGATCCACATTACTGAATTTACCAGAAAAAAAAGTTTTAAATATTTAATGAAACCAGAAGAACTGAACTCCCAAGAAAGATAAACAGGTAAGATCCATGCAGGCCAACTTTAGACTGGGGAGGTAGGTCCATGAATTCCATCTGGAGTCACCCAAGAGAGTTGCCCTCCTCCAGCAGATGAATCAGAGCACCTAAAGTTAGGCTGCTTCTCTGAATCACTCTCTGCAGGTATTTCTTCTCTATTCATAGGGAAGAGGAGCCTCAGAAAACCACCTCATGCAAATAAAAGCAAGTGCCAGTGCTGTGAACAGTCTGTTCAGGTCTGTCAAAGGTGATAAAAGGTGATGCATAAACTCAGAATCTATGGTAAGATTTACCAAATCACTAAAATTAATTATAACCTTCACTCTTATTTTCAAGAGTGCTTTTGAAGCAAATTAATCAGTTCCTAAATATCACTTGGCCCATTTCAAAATGTTACTATAATGATATTTCTCTGAAAAAAATATTTCCTTGAAAAAAAATAAGTGTTGTGATTTACCTTCACATCAATGAAAGTGTGTGTAACCAAAGTGAAAGCAAGTTTAGAATGGAAAGCTGAGGGAAATACTTAGAACAAATGTTTCTCAAGTTAAAGAGGTGACTATCAACTCAGATTCTGGTACTCTTGAGAGTTTACTTGGCATGACCCAAAGGCAAATAGTGACATCTCAAAAGTCAGCAGCTGGATATAAAAATTTATTGTTTGAAAGTGGAATCTTGAATTGTTTCTGGAAATAAACTAAGTATGCCATTGCTAAGTATTCTGTATGGTCTTAATAATGTTTCAGGTACAGCAGACAGAATTATTTTGCCAGAGACTTTGTGTCTCTGACTACTTTGAATGAAAAATGTTTTCACTGTGTTTCCACAGTGCAGATTTAAAGACAAATTTGAGGTCATACTTAGTGTCTGAGCAGTCCAATGTGCCCAAGGACCCAAAACATTCTCCAACAGCAGAAAAGACACTAGCACTGTGGAAGCAGCCGGTAAACAATTTTGGCAAAAAGACTGGTGCCTCTTTGTTTCTGTCTCCATTAATTCTTGACTAACCAGCAATAGCCACTTATCCAAACTTGAATTCTGACCTATGTGTTGAAACATTGTTCTATTACATGAACTATTTTGAAAGAGAGTTGAGTGACATTGTTATGGACCAAAACCATAACCATGCTTCCCCTGGCCTTCTTAAGCATCTTAAGCAGCATGATCTTTGGAGAGCTGAAGTGAGTGCTGCATATTTTAGAAATAAAATATCAACATTTTTTATGGAGAGAAAAATAAGGATTTGAGATGCTGCAAGGAGTTCTACACCAATAATACTGAAGACTTGTAGTGCTCACTTATCTTATTTGCTCTTAAAACTGATAGTCCTTGCCCTCAGAATTGTGCTTAATGGGAGTTCTGAAGAAGTGGAAACTACTGTGTTAATTTCTCACCCTGTTACAACCATACAGGCAAACTTGGCCTCTAGATGACACACTATTGTAATGCCATTGCCTTCTGCAGTTGTGTGCTTTGGGCAGTGCACCAATTTCCAACAAGGGAACATGGGAAACAGGATCCCACAGAGAAATGTCTTAGAACTGAGGGAAAAAGGACCCCTGAAGTGGCAGCCTGGAAATTAAGGTACTACTACCTCATTTATAGAGGTCAGGCTGAATCTTTTTAATAAGATCAGACTTCTTTCCCAGCTTCATTTACATATGCTCATATGCACCTACTCTTATTTTAAACAAAACCCAGGCCATGGCATCACTTTCCAGCTGCCACCCAGCCTTCATTGACCACAGGAGTCTCCCAGACTTTTTGAGAGAAGTGAATTTACTTTGGCATGTCCTGAATATAGGGACAAAGAACTCAGAGAAAAGGCACAGTTTCTTCTGAGCACAGCAAAACATCCTTTTGGGGAGTCAGTGTGTTGAGGTATTTTTAAAAAAACCTAACCATAGTAGATTCCATAGGGATGCATCTAGCAGATCTAAGGCAGAGAGGTGCCCGCTCCTCATCACCACATGGGCTTTCCCTGACTCCAGGCCTCAGCTGCAATTTTCTGGGAGCAGCACTTAGCATGTTCTAGTGCAATTTCTATTCCATAGGTGTCTTTCAAATGAAAAACAGGATCTTGAGAGAAAAAAAAAGACAAAGGAAATGAACTTATTTTAGGATATCTATCTTTAGATATCCTAACTTTGTTTAACTTCTAACAAAATCAGTGGAATTTTGTTTCACCTGAGTAAATCACTCCATTTGAGAGTTTAGTGTTAACAGAGTCACTGTTCAGATTTCATCTGTACAAAAACAAATGGACATGCCAGTGAGTGTCGGAAACAGCACAGCTCAATGCTTCAACTAAACAAAAAATAATTAGCAATCCTTCATTCTAGAGAACTTAGTGAATTAATTGCTTTTTTCTGCTTCCTAGCTATTAAGCTGCAAATTTGAATCCGTCTGTCACACAGCCACTAGACCAAAAGATGATTTATTTGCCATCTGAATGTTGCAGTTGTTCTTTTCTGAAGCAATACAGGCAAGACTGCAGAAAGCAACATATTTTCTTAGACTTCTGTGTCTTGTTTCTTTATAAATGGAGACTAGCATTATACTTCCCTAAACATAAAAATCAAAGCACTACACTGGAGACACTGTCAAGGATAATTTTTTTATCATTACAGATCATAATTATAAACCTCACCCTATGGAAAATAATACAAAGATCTGATAACACTGCCAAGCCTTAGCAGACTTAGCAAAGGACCAGCTTACCTAATATGACACATGCCATTATCCTACCCTAGTCAGAGGTATGGGAATTAATTTGGAGTGAATTTTCATTTATGAACACTATCACTTAGATAGTTATCATCTATTACTGCCATGTGAAGGCTTTTTTTAATGTACTCTACACCTTATCTTTAAGCTGCAGGTTAGAGATTTTAATACCAGGTATTTAAGAGTGAGATAGTACTCAAAAAATGCTATTGGCTTATGATAATTGACTTGAATTTACTGGAGGATAAAATACTATTGTCTCTACCAGGAAAGCTTAGGAAGTATCCCGTGAGTCATATTTTTCTGTGTTAGAAATGGGAAATTTTAATTTTAATTTTAAGGATGGCTGTTTATTTCCACTGGCTAACTGGATTTCACTAAGAATTTTGTGGTTAGACTAAGCTCCATGTTTACACTTCATTTGCTGTGAAATATGTGCTATTACACCTCCCTGAGTACTGAATAATTTTGATTTGTTCTGAGTGTTCATGTTTTGGAGTAATTGCACAACTTGTCTTTCTAAATGTCACTGTGGACCTTGAAGAGGACTGGATAATCAAGAATTTGAATAACTGAAAGGCATTGCAATGTAATATGTATATTCTGGATGACATGACCTTCTTGTAGAAAACAGATCTGGACCATTATAATATGCCTACCCCAGGGCCTTTCCAAATTATTTTCTACTGTAGAATAACTACTTTGAGAAAACTTTCCCCCGGGCAAAATAGATTTTGGCTTTTTATTCCCTGCCCATAGCCCAAATTAGTCTGCACATGTAACAAGACTGGTGGTGTGGTTTGTCTTGGATATTTTCCTGCACACTGATGGAAGTCTCTGGGTAAGTACGAAAAATTTCAGCCTGGACAGCCATAAAGAAAATCTCCCTTGGAATAAAGCTCTTTCTAAAATAGCTGGTCAGTGCTCCAAAAATTTTAGACATTTCCCTGGCTTCACTGTTCCTAAAATCTTGGAAATTCACCATTGGCTTGTGGCAATGATTTGCGTATGCACAATTAGACAGTTTATGGACATGAGGGTCCATGTAATGTTGGTACAATTACTGAATCAATTGAGTCTACCACATGGCTTTAAAAAAATGTTTAAATGAACCTGGCATAACCCAATCTCTTATGTCCTTACACACCTGAAAGGGGTGATCTTTACATATATCCCAAGACTTCTTTGCCTGAATATCAATGTTTTATCAAAACCTGTTCAAATTAATTTTTCAGTGAAGATTTTTCTGGTGTGCAGAAATGGTGCAGATTTTGCATTCTTTATAGACACTGTGTACTTCTTCACCAGATAAAACATTTTCAGTATCCCTTTCTCTCTCAGCCTCAGGAGAATTAGCCTGTTTTCTAGACAGACAACTGCTGGCTTAAGATATCTCTTTTCCATGGAGTGGCTCAGATGGAGGCAGTGAAAACCAGCTGAGCAAAGAGCAAGACTGATAGGATTGGTTTGTCACACAGAAGTGAGATTTAGTTTTAAGCTCCTTAGTAGAACAGCCTATTTGGTGCCAGACATTGTACAGTTTCTGAACATCTTCCAAGCAAAATCATATTTACCGGTAGAGAATGATCACTTGGGTTATTGATGTATTTTTTAAATAACCATCAATACAATTATTGATGTATTGTCTTCATAGATACCACTAAAAATGAATGAAATCTCCCATGAAATATTTTACTTCCATGATTACCCAAATATATTCAATTCATAATGTGCAGCTACATTTTTCACTTGATACAGACCATAGTAAGGGAGGCGGAGTGTATGCCCTTTAACAGGGGAATGAAGTCAGGCCAGGTCAGCTGCAGTACGTTTTCCAGCTCTATTTTACCTCAGGACAGAAAAATATGCCAATTAAAAAAGTGCATGATTTATAGACCTCTACAGCCATTATTAGTCCTTAAATCTTCCAGCTAGAGACAAATGAAGCATGGAATATCCAGCATTGACATTATAATATAGTAAAGACAATCTGTTAAATCATACATATATTGTAGTTAACTCTAATTTGGAATATAAGTCTTTGTGACAGATGATTGTGATATCACCCTTCCCTGAGTTTCATTGCAAGTAACTGGAGCTTAAAGATAATGAAATGCTTTCTGTCCCAGCAGCTCTCTTAAGGTCAGCCAGGAGAAGTGCTTGTACACTGCTGAGTGAGAGCACTATGAGCAAGTTCATCCTGGCTCAGCACTCAGTGTTAATAAGCCTATTTTTCTTCGCATGATTGGAAGTTTTCTCAGAAGGCTGTCTGATCTTTTTATTTCGGCAAATTTTCCCTCTTTTATTCTTTCTCACTGCAAGAATCTAAGTTTCAATTAGTTCCATGGTCAAGAGATTTTGGGATACTTTTCTTCTGTGTGATTGTAATACTGTAAATTCATTATGCCCGAGTGCAAGAAACACTTAAATTGCAATGCCAGTGTTAACTCTTGTCAACCACTTGGAAATAGATAAAATGAGCATGATATAGGTGTACTTTGACTATCAAGTGAAAGAAAAAATAAAGCATGAAACTCCATGTTGTTTGCCTAATTAATAATTAATTAGCTAGGTAGAATGTATATATCTTATTTGCCTATTGAGGAGATGCTTCTGTGTACTCTGTACTTAATTTAAATCATAAAAGCCATCTAAAGAATCAGACCGATGTTCATTTATTACTGCCATGCACTTTGTTCTTTGTCAACTTAACACAGACGTAATTTTGCAGAATATTTTTCAAAGCTGTTTTTCCCCTTATAACATGAATATAATGCTAATCAAGAACGAGGACAATTACCATGGAATAAATGATAATAAAATTTTTTTCTTTACTTCTTGCATATCAACTAGGATCACAGAAGAGACAAACATCACTTTTGAAGGCATTGTGCAAGTAACAGGCATATTGTTAAACTTAATGTTCTATCCAACTGATATAAGTGAAAAGCAACCCAGTGAAAGTCAAGGGATTTGCACTACTGTAAGACTGACATAAATGAGAAAGTAGGCCCAGGATCCCACTCACATTCACAAAGCCTCATAAAGACACATTGCTAACAGGAAAAAAAATAGCAGGAAAGAATTGGTTCATTGCAGGACTGATTTGAAGTTTATTGTGAACCAATCACCTTCCACTGACATTGCCAGAACTTCCAAATGCTCATAATTAAAAAAAAAATAAATCTCACTATTAAGGCTTTCCATTAAAACTGCCCAGTTTTTTTTAAGCACATTGTAAACAAAGTAGAAAGTGCTAGATGAGGCTAAAGAGTTAAGTGCTGAGATTTGGGTGCACACATTCTGCCATCTTCCTTTTTCTCCAACAGGGAATGAATTTACAAGCCATATAGGGTTTATTTTATTACACTCTTATTTTTTAACCTCAGACAGCCTCTTTCTTATCTAAGGAAACCAAAAGTGAATGCTTTTGCAGCTGGATGAAAAATGTTTTTAAAGAATAATCCTCTTGTAGTGAATTTGCAGTAACAATCTGTTTTCTGGTGATCTGAAGGCTGGCAAACAGATCTCAGCTCTCTTGAAAAGATAATTTCTGCCCACTGTTATGTAAGGATTAGGACAAAAAAGGAATTGAGGTCTTTTGCTTCAGCAGAAGGGAGGCAAGGCAGGGCAAGACTTTGTGAAGAAAATCTATGTACTTCTGTAACACTGGATAGAAAGAAAACAGTGGAAATCAATAGAAATGTTCCTGACTGCAACCCCAATTTTATAAAGTGATAAATGAAATTTGTCAGTCTTTATTCCTAACAAAACCACTGAGATCAAGAATATGGTGAAACATACACACAGTCACCATTAACTCAAAAGAAATGACACCAAGAATGTTAAGGTCAGATTGGAAATCCCATCCCCAAAACCTCAGGTTTTCCTTTTGTTTATGCTCTAAAACCATGAGAACTATGGCCTAGGCAGGTATAAGCCCTACAGACAGAGTCAGACATCATCTCCTCAAACCCAGCACTGCCAAACACATGATGGGTTCCTGATTTGGTACAAATAATCTGTCAGGTTTGGGTCTTCTCAAGCTGATGCTGAGTGAGAAAGAGGAATTGAAAATCTATAATAGTACAAGCATGGCTACTCGCTTATGCATGAAAACCAAAGATGGGTACTTTAGGTTTTCTGCACCAGCTCTGCTTTTATTGGAATACTTGGTACTTAAGTCCAGAATATATTTATGGATTTATATTTAAACCTAGAAAATAGATAAGTTTTTTCTAGTGATGGGCACACTGTGTTCCACATCATTCAACTGATGTTATAAATCTCTTTCTGTGGAATCCAATTCTTAGGGAATTTGAGCTCTCAGCAGGGAAGGATCGTTTGTATTCCTTGAGACTGAGTATATCAAATGACACTTCAGAGAAATCCCCAAGGCATTCAGGCTGGGGCAACATGTGAGAAGTGGGATGATCAGCACAAGGTGTGGCAGATGTTTCCCTAATAAAATTGCAGTTGGAAAGAAGGCTAGAGTGTGTTTGACTGCCAGCTTAGGATTCAGGTGCCTATGGTTGACCTATATCTTGCTTTACACACCAAAGTCCTCTCATAAATCATAAAATAATTTGTCTCCTTAAAAAGTCGTCATTAAAAGGATGGTATTATAAGGTTCATTATTCCACACAAATTCTCCAAATGCCTGTCCCAAGTCTTTTAGGCTATAGGATGCACAGGCAATGAAGGAGACTTACCAGTTTTCACCTTGGATATCATTACCTTTGCAACAATTAGTAGAGATTTCTTTGCAGGCTTTTATCATCCTCTAGGGTATCATCCTGGTTCTCTGAAGCTCTCTATAACTCTAAGTTTTGTGTGTCTCTCCTCTGAAGGAAAACCTCTGAACCCATTTTCACAAGAAGTTTTACTCAAGCACTCAAATATCTAGGGGAAAAGTAATGAGTGTAAATCCATGGATTCTGAAACCTGTGTATGCAAATGTGTAACCTACTGTATCACAGTGAACCCTGCAGATGGCCAAGGCCAAGAATCAGCTTACAACAGGAAGTCTAAACTGATTAAAATTTACACAGATTTTTGCTATTAACTATCATAAATGTTTTAGTTATATTACTGAAAATTATCCTATTAAACTGTGTCTTTATAATCAGCCCTGTCAGCATGTTTTAAATCCAGTTGAAAAATAAATTATTTCTTAAACCTACAAAGTCCAATTGTCCCTCCAGTTATGAGACCAGCCCTGACAACTGCTCATAATTTTAAAAAAGTCAAAAGAATTTCCAAAGCATATAAATATAAAATCACCTGCTGCTAGTTCAGAGACTTGAGAGCAGAAAGAAAAATAGTAGATTTTAATAAGCTGCCTTTCAGAACTTCTATTCCTGCAGTCTTTTTGCTGTTTTAGAAACAGAATAATGAGAAATGAACATCCTTGGTACCTTATGAAATCACTACAGCAAAGTCTATAAAGACACCAGAAGATTTTATTCCATATTTTCTTTCTTCCTCATGTTTACATATGTCCACAACCAAATAATTATAAGCTATGTATATTGAAAAGTCAGACATTCAGAATTAGAACAAGCCAAAGTTTAATATAACATGTAGGAGCAACTCTCATTTAACTCCAGCTTGTGTGTATCTTGCTTTATGAATTGAAAGTCACTTTGGGAAAAAAAAAAAAAAAAAAGCCAAAATGGGCAATCCTGCAGCTGAAGAATGCACCATAATATGTAGGCGCAGTGGGGGCAGGAACAAGGAGGGAAGCTGTGGCTCATTTCATGGGCTAAAGGTGTACCATCGATATCAGGGCTGACTCTTTTCTTTTGCTGCTCTCACACTTCTGAGAGATTCTTAGTACAGCCTGTTCTGCAGGGGCCAGTGATTTGGATTAACAGGTGGTAGCTCCATGGAATTGAAAGAGAATTTCCTGGAAGAAAGACTTTCCTTTTTCTTTTTAGCAAAATTTCAAAGCCTTGCTTCAAACAGTGGACATGTTAGCACTTCTCAAAAAGAAGAATAAAAAAGGTCATTTGTATGTACTACTAGGGAACACTGAAGAACTTTGCTTTTGTCAGTAAAGAAGAGATTTCAGAATGATTTCAAGGCTTTCTTGCCTGATGGGTTAGCACAGAATCAAGCATAAATATCAGCTCAAGGATGTTCTTTCTGAACATTATTTGTCTTACTTGCCCATCAGTTGGTTTTATCTGCTGCAGGCCATGAAGTCTTTTATCTTTTTATTATCAGTATGCCATTTGGGCAATGACACTTCAGATGCTCCCTCCTAAATGAAACAATTTACGTATTTAAAATAGCTATGCACACATACACACAGATGTGTACATATACATGTACATATATGTGCATATAAGAAGATTTATGCAAACATGTTAAATTTATATGTATATACATACATGTAATAACAGCATGTATAGTTTTAAAACTATATATATATATATATATATATATATATATAAACTTTTTTCCAGGCCAAAAAAAATCCCTATAGTTCTGTTAATTTCTTAAGGCTTAGCTTGTAAATAATTTTGCAATTTATTTTTATTTGACACAAAGGAATGTAACAATAATTCCTTAATACTTTTAGATGTAATTTTGCTGGGTTTACTGCTCTCACTTTACAAACATGGCAGAAAATAGCAACTGTCTGCTGTGTGTGACACTTTGCAAAGATTAATCCAGAAAGTTTTTTTGATTGCACTTCTCTCGTGGAAAGCTTCTCTGAAGACATCCGAAGACATGCCTGCAGGGCACACAGAGGGATGGAGCACAGTCAGCTCTCAGGATGCAACAGCATCCTTGGAAGCAGCATCCTACCGAGGCACAAGGGTGGGGGCAGGGAGGAGCTGAGCTCTGCAAGTGGCACAACATCAAGCTCGTTATCTTCTGCCGAGGAGGCTCTCAGGAGAAGAGATGAAAAAGGTGTAGCCATGCCCGTGGGGGGATGAGATCAGGGATATCTTCACTGCACTCTAGCCAGGTGCCTTAAGAGCCCTGCTTTGAGGTATTTGGCTTCTCAGGCAGGTTCAGAAAAAATGGCTGGATTGCCCCTCTAGTTACACCAGTAAACTTGAAAGGGCATAGCATGGTAATTGCTGGTTGGAGAGCTTCTTTGCATATGGAATTTTGTATTGATGTGACAGGCTAGGCTTTTGTTTATATGCCTCACTGGCTGGCCTACATTAGTTAGATATTAAAAAAAAACAACACATATCTCAAGCTCCAGAAAGGTAGATACAAGAAAAACGGGTCTCATAGACAAAAGTTACTAGCAAAACATTACATCCCTTTACACAATTACACAGTCAAAATCTGTTTCTAAACCAGGGCTGTTGTTAATTGTAGAAAAAAATGTAACCATGAATACATGAAGAGTTTACAATTTAAATACATGAAAAGTATGCCATAGTCAGTGGCATGCAAATTGTAATCCATGAGCAATGGAAAAACTGTAGTTGTTCAGTAAAAGGCATCTAAAAAAGGAAGACGGTTGTCAGTAGGCTAAATGAACTATGAAGGAGCCAGCACCTCAGAAGATATTCTAAACACAGAAAGTATTGGGAACTACTGATATTCTGTTATTCATGCTCAGTATAGGCAATTTACATCTAGTTTGGGTGTGCTTACTAAACAATGAAGTAATAGAACATAACTGAATAATAAATACTATTTTGCCCAAAGAAAGAAATCAGTATAATTCTTTGCTGGTCAAAGTTTGTTGTGAGTAATTTTAACCTATACACAGAGACTGACCTGGAGGTCAATTCATCCAGCTGTGTTTTGGACTAAAAGAGAGCTTTTAAAACAGGAAACAAGTGTACATACGTAGAAGGAAAGAAAGACAGCCTCAATAGTATTGAAGACTGAGAAAATACAAAGGTTTAAAAGGGTCAAGCTTACTAAAGGGGGAAAGAAGATTTAAAATAAGAAATAAGAGATTAGAAATCAAGATCCAGAAAGATCATAGACATTTGATTAAAGGAAAATCTTCCTAAATTAGGACAAAAGGAAATTACATAACAAAGAATTAGGAAAATAATGTAGAAAAATGTATGTTGTTTCAAACAAAAGTTACCAGTAAAAGTAAGTTTTCATAGGTCATACACGGTGAGTGTATTAAAAAAGCCTCCAGAAAACAATTTCTATAATTATTAAAATCTTTAAAAAATCAGATATTAGAAATTTCAGTAGAAACTATTTTTTTCATTCAGGTGCTCATAAAAGAATTTGTTTTTAAGCACTGATTGAAAAGTCTATTTTTCTTTAAAAACTAAAACCTGCTGTAATATGAAAAAGCTATTTTTTTAATTTCAGAAATTCCTTCTGTAATTACATACTGTGATATTCTCTGTGTCTGGCTGTCATTAAACATTTCTTAGGTGTCACAATCTTTTTGAGGAATCTTGCGGTTAGTGTAAAATGCACTGTAGTTAAAAGAATTATTAAAAAGTTAACAAGAAAAAGGATTAAACTCTATAATTTAGAAGGAATCCACTAGAACCCTACAAATACTGAATTCTATAAAAATGTTCTTCTCACTCATTATTTATGAGGTGTTTGAAGCCAAGATATGGACTGGAAATCTGCCTAGTTCAAGAAGAAAGACAGGAAGGAAGGGAGCAGGAACAGAATTTCTAAGGATTTATAACAAGAAGGGAAATGTTATTTATTTCTATATTTATTTATTTATTTCCGAAATACTCAAACCCAAAACTAAAACTTTTCCCACTGAAATTAACAGGACTTCTTTGCTAATCTGATTCAACTCATATTGGCACACTCCAGAAAGTATTTCAACAAACCAAAGGGAAGATAAAGTTCATTTTAAAGATTCTGCCT
Organism: Petroica traversi; assembly: GCA_025920805.1. NCBI lineage: Eukaryota > Metazoa > Chordata > Aves > Passeriformes > Petroicidae > Petroica > Petroica traversi. Next base: position 16,111,623 of record JAHLSL010000009.1, read on the forward strand.
TTTAGAAAGAAATTAATTTTCATTCCTGTTTACCTATCCCTAGCAGAGAGACCATTGACCAGATTGTAACACTTTACATTTTAAAGAAAGGAAGAACTCCAAGGAAAGACATGAAAAAACTCTGGAAAGGCTGTAGAATTTAGGAACAGTTATTTAATTTGACTCTATTAACTTCACTAAACTATAGTGTAAATTTTTGTTAAGCTTAATATGAGGTAATATTTATTCTCCTTGCAGTTAGGCAGGTAGAATGACGAGCAGCCTCCTCTCCCATGCCTAAATGTCAGGAATTTAATACAGTGTACTCAAGGCATTGGAACAAGCATATGCAGCAATCTTAAGCAGTGTTGTCAACTCAATTTAAAGCTGCTTAATATGAGCCGTAGCCTGAGTAAAAATTCAGATCTCTTTTGAAATTAATTGTGGCTTTGAGAAGTATTAATGAAAGTGTTGTGGTCACTGCTTGGTGCAAAGAGGCTTACAGCAAAAGTGTCACATTTTTCATGTAACATTTCTGTTTGCTACTTTAATTAGCAACCTCATCTAATGCTGTGGTAGACTTTGGGGCAACCTATAGCAGTGTAAGAAATTGATTTTCACCGAACCCACTTACCTTTCTTCAATTCATTGTGTGGGGAGCTCTGAGGGAGGGTGCAGGAGTGAGATTCCACTGGGATAAGATGGAGAAACCTGCATCAGGAGTGATCAGCCCCTGCGCTCCCACTGCTGCTGGGACCACAGTCCATGGGGCCAGAGTGGGGCCAGCCTGTAGAAAGTGTCCCAGAAGTACAGCCCCAGCTGTGTCCCACAACCTCTTCTCTACCTGTGCTGTGTGGTTCTTTCATGTAGAAACAGCTTTTACCTTGCTCAGGGGTTCACATTTTGTCCTTGCTTAACACTGATGTTCTAGAGTAACTGGTGAAATGTGCAAATGTCTGTGTATTTAGTTATATCTAAAGCAGCTTTTCCTCTTTGGTTTATATCTGTAAGACAATGAAGAGTCCCCCTGAATTCACTTTCTTGAGTCTTTTAGGTATGTATGAAATCTGGGGATGCTGAAATACATTTCCTGATAAGGAGTTAATGGAAAACCCCTCACCTATAAGGATCCTACTACTGCTATGCAGAGTATTTCAGATCCTGGGGACTTCAGCACTCAACACAGAAATGAAATCTCTCAGTACAGGATAAAAACTTCACAATGGCAGAATGCAGACAAGGAACACCTTCAGGTTTCTGTTAAGACTTTCTGCTACAGCAGGAGATCTAATTTTCTACAACACAAAACCTCCATTTATAGAATATGTAGTAAAAAAGCCATTGCTGTATTAATTTGATTTTTTTTTTCACATAGTTCTCTTCCCATTTTCTTGGGCATGTTTGGCCTTTTGACCTGAGCATAATGTGAATATAACCAATGACAGCGCAGAACTACTGCTGGACGTATTTGGTAAAATCGCATCTTAACAAGGTTTTGCCTGATGAGGAAGGGAGAGATGGGAGCACTGGGGCCATGGTCTAACATGGGTGGCTGTGCCTCCAGTCTCTGTTAGTCTAAAATGTTATTTTTCCATCCATGGTCCTGCATGCACATATTACAGTTACTTCCGGGGATGAAATGAAGAGATCCAATTGGCTGAACCAAGTTTCCTTCTGAAACTGGCAGTTTAGATTCATGTCATCTGTGCTAGTGTGCTTTGATATATCATTTCATCAAAAAGCAAGTACTTTGTTAATCTTCATTCAGTGTGGCAGTGAATGAAGAAAACAAAAAAAGAGAAATTGTACCTACAAATCAGGTGCTGTGCGTGAGAGTAATTTCAACCCCCCTGAAGATGTTTTGCTTTTACTTGAACTCGTTTCAGTCTTCAGTGTTGTTCTTTTCAAGTAGAGCATGATTTTCACTGCATGTGAGTATTAGTCAACCATTATAGGTTAACAGGAGCAGGAATGCCATTCAGGAGGAAAAAAAATATTTCAGCTTTGAAACTGAGATTTTGCAAATGTATCAGAATTCTTATCATGAGGAGTTTTTAAAATTAATTTTTCTTTTTACTTTAAACATAAGACATCCAAATGGTTGCAATGTTTGACTTCACTGAGGACTCACCATGTTTTGGTTCTCTGTGTGCCTTGAGACTGTGTTAAATTAAAATGTAAACAAAATAAAACAGATGAATCTTACACCCTACTGCCTCATCTATGCAGTCATATCCCAGCAAGGAATTCTTTTAATAGGCAGATTAGTTGCTTCTATTTAGAATAATAATCACTCCAAATACCATCAACTGCTGAAATACAGAAATACAGCCTTATATGAAAGCTAAAATAGCGAATAAAACCAGTATCAGTTTTCATAAAAAATATCAAGTTTGAATCTTAAATATTCTGAGGTCATTTTATACTGTTTAGGTAGCACACAGGGAATTTGAGTTGCTAATTGCATTCACTCCTTTTTCGTAAGTCACTTTTGAATACTTTTTACAATATGACTGGGAAGACTAAAATTAAAAAAAAAAAAAAGAACGTCTGTATGACGTACATTTTTCACATTTTGAAAATGTATTTAGGTTGTGATTTTTCAAAATATAAAACTCCTTTACAGAAAACTTCTGAATAGTGAGAACAGATTTTGCAATCAAGCAAAATGCAAACTAAATTATAAATCTTTTCTAAATTTTTATATTACACCTCAGACATTTTCTATTGTCAAAGGAAGTGATTTCCAGATGAGACACATTTAGAACAGTTCCTACTAAACAGTCAAGCTGCCTTTGATTAAGTTGGCAAATCTGCAGAATATGTATGACAGGACTGCATGTTAACAGCTCAGCCAAGACAAAATGAATCATAGAGTCACTGCGGAGTGTAGATTTACTGATAGGTCTCAGAGTTTGAATAACACATAGCAGCCCAAAACATAATAGGAAATTAATCTTGTGGAAAGACACACAGATCAATAATACAAAATTAAAATTATTTCCTCTTACAGTTGTTTCTCGAATAGTCATAATTCATGGATAGGGACAGAGCATGTGAAGAAAATACAGTATATAGGCATTATTTTCATGAGTATAGAACTGGGATGATAAAAGCAGTTCTTAACATCTTTCAGGAAGAGACATAAAAACTGACCACTATGTCCAAAATAAACATAATGAATATGTAAGAAACACTAAGTTGTAGTTGCATAAATGATTGAAAGCAAAACTGGGCTTTTGGTAGATATGTGAATGACTCCAAGTTTAAGTCAAGAGCTAGTGGAATGTCTTTTTTTCTAAGAATTTTGCAGATTTATGGTAGAGAAAAGTAAGAGAAGCTTGAATGAATATCATAAAGAAAAAATAAAAGAGAACTGATGCCCTGCATTTTGCAGAATAAGTGTAAATCTAAAAACCTGTTAAAGTATTGAACAAAACCAAAAGAATATCCTCCATATTCAAGCAAATATTTGGACTGATAAACTGGTAAAAAAAACCCAAAAAAACCCAGAAAAACAAAGAAACCAAAAAACAGTTACTTTCTGCTTTTCCTTACATCTCTCCCAATTGCAGACTCATCAATTTTATTGTAGTGGCTTTGAGGTAAAGCTATGAAGATACGTGTAAGGTCACCTAAAGGAATTATATGAGCCAGAGAGCTGTGAATCTTAAAAATAAAGCACTTCACTGTGCCAGTAAAAAACTGATTTTCTAGAGTGATTTGCTTCTTGAAGAGCATTATTAACCTTGTACAGGAAAGACAAAAGAGATAAACAGCTAATTGGTTCATTAGGTTTACTTTTCTTCTCACTCATATTTTTTCATTTTCTTGTTTTTGTGCTTTTAACTAGGCATGATGACAACTGCTTTTGCCTCATAAGGAAATATACATCAAGGATTTTTGTCTACAGAAAAAATCCATTGTTCTTTCTCTATTCCCACTAAGAACAGAAAAGCTCTATACACTGGGTAAATTCCCAATGCCACTTCTTTCTTAAGATATTCAAGTGTAAGGCAGCTGACAGGCACAAGGTTTGCTGGTGATCCCTTCAACCAGAAAAGCGTGGAGATTAGTCAAAAAAATAGGCCAACCCAAAAGTCCAAGAGATGCCATACACACTGTCTAACTGGAACTCAGTAGTGAGGTGAGGGTCTGTGTCTCAAGCAACAAGCAACAGGAGAAGAGGACATGGCCTCAAGTTGGACCAAAGGAGGCTTAAATTCTCTGTTAGAAAAAATTTCTTCTTCAAAATGGTTGTCAAGTACTGTAGCAGATTGCCCAGGGAAGTGGTGAGTTAGCAACTCTGGAAGAATTTAAAGGACTTGTAGATGAGGTACTTGGGGACATGGTTTAGTGGTGGATTTGGCAGTTTTGAGTTAATGGATAGACCTAATGATCTTAGAGGTCTTTCCCAGTCTAAATGATTCCATGTTTCTATGAAAACAGTGCTTGCCTGCATCCAAAAGACCTGCTGATGCTTTGACAAGGACCTCGTGAAGGTGAAATACATTGTATGATGATAACTGGACTGCTCAGCCAGCATAATTCAAAGCAATAACCCTGTCTCTAATAGAACACGGAAGGGTAAGAAACATGGTTGTGCTGATTGTATTTGATTTATAGGTGTAGAGGAAGGGTACAAATTTTACGACTGAGACTTTTATAATAACCTTTATGAGCATAATTTGCAATAATAGGCCATCAAATAAACCTTGCCTTTTAGAGAACTTCTTTACCATAAGGGTCCAGAACTTCAGAAGTTATCAATTCCAACAGCAGTGAGACATTTAAACACCTTTAAACGTGTTGTCTTAAATTAATGTGGGATTATGTCTTTAATTCATGCTTAAATAAAGCATCCATTGGTTGACTTGAAAATATAAATCCAGGTGTATTAACAGAACACTAAGGTGACCTCTCATATCAAATCATGAGTGTTGTGAATTATATTTTAATGGTGTAATAAATACAGCTAGAAACTTGTTTCAAAAAGACTTTGTCCCCTGAATTTGTAAAGCTGTATTTAGGCAGCCTGAATCATTTTCAGAAAATCTCTGTCTCCCTCCATTGACTTTGCAGAAAACATATGATGACTAAACCCCCACCTGAGTTAAATGAAGTGGGATTAATTAGTGATGAGCTGGGGATGGAGGACATCAGCTATGTCTGTAACTCTCAGGGAATATGATTCTGCAGGATTCTAAATAGATTATTCTAATTTTATATATTTTAGAAATAATAGGGGTGTTATCTAAGGTGTTTCTACGTGCTTGTCTTGACATCATCTCTCAGTTCCATAGAGTGTAATACTGAGGTCTGAACAAAGAGTCTGGGAATGAATGCAAATACTCCGGTAGGTGTTGAGTTCCAGCCTTATCAATTCACTTCCCAAATCCTGATTCAGCAGACAGAAGCATTTTTAGCGCCGTAATGAATAAGTGATTACGATAGAATCCTTGGCATAGATAGTTTTATGGATAAACCCTATTTCACTAATTATATTCAGGAGCTAATTCAAGGCCCAGCTTAAAGCAAACAGCTGAAAATCAAGGAGAATATTCTTCAGTTTTATTAGCTTTGCCATTCATTTAAATATACTTTTATGCAAGTGTGGATGAAACTAGGTTTTACTTGCAGCACTTACTGCCCTAAGTAGTCTGTTCATACAGCAATGATGACACATGGAAAACATCAAGCTGTAAAAACACCTGGAAACCTTCCTAAAGCAGCTTGGCGCTACTTGCCAGAAACACTGAGGGAAATTAGGGGAAATTTAAGAGTTTGTCACCTAAAAAAGGAACTCTGCCTTACCTAAAATTGAGTCTTGGGACTGCACCCACCTTTGTATCTTCTTGTGTCAAAGCAACTGTGGTCTCTGCTTTATAATGGAATCTTCTTTCAGGCATATATTATAAATCATAAAGTCAAAAACACAGAAAACTGGCATTATTTCTTTGGAGGGGAAGGTCAGATCGCACAGCATCAGGGCAATGGAGAACTCTGAAGATGTGAGCAAAGACTTGAACAGTCCTTTACCTTCAGGAAAGCATAAAGGGGCTTTTTCAGAATTTCAGCTGAAGAAACAGGTAAGTGAAAGACAGTAACCTGAATTAAAATGAAAATATTAATGTACAAATAAAAATTCTAATAAAATAGTAGATATTATATGACAATCACCAAGAAAATCCATGTACTTGATCCCAAAGAAGCAACCAACAGTATTTTTAATATGAGATTACTATAGTATCATTTTTATAGTATAATTGGGTTTCGGTATGACCCTGACACATGGTCTTACACAGCTCTGCAGTCTGAGGTTTGCACACAGACTCAGTCTTTCCTGAGAGCCTTGGAGAATGTGTCCTTTTACAGCAGAAAGCATTATATCATGCTGATATTTTTCTTCAAAGGACAGTTTTAAGGAAAACAAAGACAAATGAGCATCACAACCCATGATACTACAAAATGTAAGCCCCTTAGTGATAAGTCCTTTGGGTGCTGAAATCCAAAAGAAAGTTTGAGACTTCCAATATTATTTCTTGAAAATCATTTTAAAGCTTTTTCACAGTTCTAGTGCTGACTTTAAATATTTTACAGCCTTGGTTTCTCTCCAAACTGTATCTCTTAATCACAACAAACTGTCACACTCTGTCAGTTTTCACCTGTGGAAATTATAATGAGCAGCTTCACTTTACAAAAACACATCTAACTGATTTCAGATTGATGGGAATGTCAAACAAATGTGCCCCAGCCTTTGATGAGCATATTTGTGCAGCTTGGAATTTTGATCTCAGAAGAGTAAATGAGTTGTTGACAGTTGGAAGGCAGCACCAGAGCTCTTTTCTACTAGAACCTCTCTTCAAGTAATTCTGAACTAATCATGGGATAGATGTTGATTTCTGTCCCATTGAAACTCTAGGCTTCAATCTCTAATGGCCACTTCCTCACGTAGTAGTAGACCCCTGAGTAATAAATCCTCATGGGTTACAAATGCCATCTTCCCTTTATCAATATTTCAGATGTGGAATGTGTCTACTCTTTGATACTGCAAGAATTCTCCTTTCCTTACTTTATTACTTCTAGATGCAAATGCCCCCCCCAAAAATGCCTCTATGGGTACCTGAAAGCTGGACAGAAAATAAGCCACCACAGAAGGTGCCTGAGATAAGATAACAGTGATACTGTTTCTAGGTGCTATCCTAGACCTAGGTGGAGCTTAGCAAAGTTGAGTAAGAAGAATGTATCACTGAAAAGGGACACAAACAATGCACAATTTTTGGGTCACAAGGAAAGCCAATCTGGACACTGTGCAGAAATCAGCTCTAGCTGGGTAAAAGGTTTTTCCAGTAGGGGGAAGATCATAAACACTGACTCAGAACCCACCAACTCAAGAAACCCAGCAACCTGAGAGAAAGACTGAGCATGTAGACTAATTAGCAAAAGACATGAGGCAATAATTTATCCAATGGAAAAAGAGAACTCTGTAGCCAATTAGCATTAATTCCTTCACTTGCTAAGATCTATAAATACTGAAAAGTTTTGAATTATATAGACCCACCTCCAAGAAGCCCAGGGTCTAAAAGGACCAGCAGGATGTCACTGGATCCATGGGTGATGACCATCTTCTTGATAGTTCTCTCTCTCCCCATGCCCCACTTCCCCCCACCTTTTCTATTTCTTTTTATCTCAATGCCTCACATTCATTGTTGAATAAAATCCATGTTATTGACTTCAGCATATGATCTCCTTTGCACCTTAATTTGGGCAGAAACATCCCTCACTATTCAGATTTTTACAAGGACCTACGCAAAGGATGAAGGATCATGAAAGTCTCACCACTCACAGAGACTGGGAATCTGTTGGAAGTATATGGGTAGTCCAGCTATGTTCCCTTGAGCACAACCACACTGGCTTTACCCTTCCTATTCAGACTAGTTCAATATTTAGTTCTTAGCTGCTCTCTTACTATGCTGTAGATGAACATTTTTAGCCTACATTACAAGCCAGGCTGTTGTCATGGTTCAAGTGATTTACTACCAGGCTGGTAATAGCTACAGGGGTGAAATGTCAGTAGACATCCTCTCCCCCTTGAGCTTTCTCCAGATTTCAGAAGAGATGTGTGTTCCTATACCTTGAATGCAGAAGTAGGTGCTGTGTTTGCACATACCATTTCACTAACCAGCACCTCCTGCACCCTCCCTCCTGCCTTCTCTGCCACCGTAATCAGCAATTTCCTGATCCCTCCAGGCACTGATGAATTTCTCCCTCCCCAAATCAGTCGCTATTTGGAGACACACAGGCTTAGCAGCTCTCTGGGGCAGAACACAGCTGGGCTAGTGCTGCTGATTTAGTGCATAAGATCATCTGCACCTGCAGTACTATATAAATAATACATTTCTTCCAAGGGAAGTACTTTCCTCTCCCTCCAGTGCCTAGTTAAACTACACAATGCTATCTAAAAGATTAATTTCTCTCCACTGGCAATGTGTATTGGAGATATTTAAATGGCAAACTTGGGTTCTGTCAGGTTATTGATGGAAAAACAAGAACAAATTTCTTATTCTGGTTCCAGATTCAACTATGACTCTCAGGAAGCTGAGAAACTGAGAGAAGCAAAAAGGATCCCAGTAGATATCAATAGGAGAAGGACGGGGGGGGAAAAAAGATAGAATATTTTCCTTCTTTCTCTTTTTCTCTTCAGTACCATTTTACTTTATTCTGGTTGTTCTTTAGATATATATTTTAAGAGATATTTTCTTTGCTTTTATATTATCATTGGTTTCTTTTTAATCTTTGTATGTAATATACATCCCAGTGTTCAAAAAGCATGCAAACATTTTCCTTTTGTGGGACTTTTTCTGTGTATATGTTCTTTTATTCTATTTTGGTGATTTTTTTCCTGCATACTAAGACTGTGTGAGAAATAAGAGCAGCTCTCTTCTGTGAAATAAGATCCACGAGTGTTTCCAAAAACACTATTTTATGATAATACCAAATGTGTCTTAATTTTATATAACCCTAACTTTTCACTGCGTCACAGTCATGGAAAAAATTTGCAAAACTGTAAAATAGCCATGAAAGGAACATAGCCTGACTGTCTAAAATCCAAGGCTTAGCATAATTTCACATACAAAGACTTTTGTGGGTTTTTTATTTCCTTTATAGTTTTATCAGCCACAACCTCATAAATCTTAGCGAAATACAAGAATTTCGGAATTCATTCTCCAGATTTGTACCACGATTTTCTGTTTATTTAGTAATGACCTTTTCCAAAAGCAGCAAAACTTGTCACTATATTTGTTACTGAAATTATGGAACAGTAAAATATCAACCGAAATGTCACCAATAGAGAAAGATATAAACACACCAATTCCTAAACCTAGCCCTAACCATAGCCCTAACCCTAACCCTAACCCGAACCCTAAGCCTAACACTAAGCCTAAGCCTAAGCCTAAGTCTAATACTAACCCTAACCATAATCAACCCTAACACAAACTTTAACCCTAACCCGAACCAACCCTAAACCTAACGCTAACCCTAAACATAACCCTAAACCTAACCCTAACACTAACCCTAACCCGAAACCTTACCCTAACCCTAACCCCAACCCTAACCCTAAACCAGCCCTAACCCTGAACCTCACCCTAACGAGCCCTAACCCTAATCCTAACCCTAACCAACCCTAACCCTAACGCTAACCCAACCCTAAAAATAAAACTAAAACTGAACCTAAAGCCAACCCTAACCCTAACCAACCCTAACGCTAACCCTAACCCTAACCCTAACCCTAACACTAACCCTAACCCTAACACTA
>JAHLSL010000009.1:16121428-16215507 GCA_025920805.1 Petroica traversi
AAACCCTACACCTACCCCTACACCTACCCCTAACCCTAACCCTAACCTAACGCCAACCCTAACCCTGACCCTCACCCTAACCACCCTAACCCTACCCCTACCAATAACCTTAACCCAAAACATAACGCTAAACCTAAGCCTAATCCTACCACTAACCATAACCCTAACCCAAACCCTAGCCCTAACCCTAAACCTAACACACCCTAACCCTAACCATAACCCTAACCCTAACCCTAACCCTAACCCTAACCCTAACCCTAACCCTAACCCTAACCCTAACCGTAATCCTATCCAATCCTAACACTAAACGTAACCTTAACCCTAACCCTAAACCTAAAACTAACCCAAACCTAACCCTAACTGTAACCCTAACCCTAACCCTAACCAACCCTAACCTTAACCCTAACCCTAACCCTAACCCTCACTCTAACCCTAACCAATCCTAAACCTAACTCTAACCCCAACCCTAACCCTATCCCTAACCCTAACCCTAACCCTAACCTTAACCCTAACCCTAACTCTAACCCTAAAAAAAAAAAAAAAAAAAAAAAAAACAACAAAATGGCCATTTTTATATAGCTTTGTGGATTTAAGGAAGAATATGTTCACATTAAACTATCTCCTTAATGCAGAGTTGTTCCTTATAAAGTAAATTTTAAATACCGTGCCTAAAATATTTCTCACCATTCTTGTTTGTCTCTTTCCAAAAAGCTATGACTTTTCTTTCAAGTCATACCACACTATTGTAAAGCAAAGCACAGAACTACTGCACCAATTATTTTCTCTCAGCTGCTGCATAGTAACAATGAGTGTTTATTTTTAAAGTACTTTGTTCACATTTAAAATTTAAAATTAGTACAAGATTATAAAAAAGTGGTTTGTTCCCAGAAAAAGGTTTTTGGTGTCTAAAGTACATGCCTAATTAAATATAAGTTTCCTACCATTATCTAATCAAAACCAAGATATTTCTCTCATCTCATTATGGTTTATACTTGCAGTCATAAAATTTATGTTATTAGAAATGCACTTGACTATTTTTAATCTAGAACCTTAAAATGCTATCTTTTTCAAGCCTGTCTCTTAATAGAAGTACTTTAAATGAATAAAACCATCATTTCTTACCTAGTTCTAACTGTAAAGATCAGAAGCAAGTAAGACCTGAGTGTATTACACAAAATACAATTCATACTGAATTTTTCTAAATTATTCTCTGAGCTGTTACCTTGTGTGAACTGAATACATGCAGATAACAGCAAGACTACCACAATGTACAGCTGAAGTGCAAAGAAAAGATTTATTCCATTATTTTTCTGGCAAAACAGGGACACATACACTGCGAAGTTTATTTCATCTTAGCAGGGGCAAAAAGCAGAGTGGCCTGAACCCTGCCTGTTACATATCAAAGGCCTGGTGCAGGCACAAATCTTCACAAGTCTGTGTTTTACAATCTCCAAGCTTCTTATCTGCCTTCCCCCCATTTCTTCTAGGCCTGTGAAGAACTCTTTTAAGTCCTTTACAGCATTGGGTTAGCTGACTTCTCCAGATTGACTGAAAACAATGTGAATTTTCCCAGACCGAATATTCTTCGCACCTTCCAGCTGCAAGGTCATTTTGAGTGCAAACAAGTCAAAACCCAGCTTTTTTTTTTCCTCAGAAGTCTTCAATTTTTAACCTTTTCCTCCTCACATATCACTTTGGACATAATACTAAAACCTTGTTGATGCCACAAACTCACGTCCGCGTTTCCTGGTAGTTTTGAATAAAGGTTTTCTTTCTACTTGCTTCTTGCATCAAACAATAATATGAATGTTTATTTATTGATAATAGAGAGCTGCCAACTCTTCATCTTGCAGGCAGCTTGATAACTGAGTAGAAAAAAGCAGGTAAATAGCTTTCATAAATAATGTAAAAATTTTTTTAAGAACCCAAAGACACCTTGCAGGATCCAAAATATTGCTTATGTGCTAAATCTAGTGCTGAATTTCTAAAATCAGTGAAACAAACTAGAAAATCTCTACTTTGCTCTTTCAGACACTTGAATCCATACATGTATTTGCATTTTTCAGTGAGAACTCCTTTCTGTCTGTGAAGCTGTGCTTTTGCACATACTAAAAGAATCTGTTGCTTAGACTGATAAAACTTTTCTCCTATGTAACATTCTGTGATTCACAAATTTCTTAGAGTTACGTCCCTGGAATGTCCGGAATCTCTTGGTGTATTCTGAATTCTGATGCAGAAGCAGAGGATTCAGCACTCTCATTCATCATCATTTAAATGAAAGAGCAGGTGATGCTTTAGGGGGTCAGACATAAATTGGCAGCTGGTTCCTCTCCCCACAGTCAGCTTGCAGAGAATCTCCTAAGTGACACAATAGACAGTGGGACAGCTTTCTAAAGCTCTTGGTTGCAACTGCACCACTTGACAGACAGGGATGTAAAGGAACCCAAAAACAGAGAGGATATCTCAGCAAGGCATTTTCATACCTTGACAAATGAACTCTCACACAAGAGTTGCTAATCCCTTCCCTGATGCTTCTGTGGTTTTCCCAATGGCTATCTAACATAAATGACGCAAAATTCCACAGGTCAGGTAGTAGAGCCTCTCATTCCCCAACCCTTGTATTTCTAACTCTCCCCAGGACCCCTACTGCTTTCTACATGAAGAGAGTTTTGCACAGAGGAGCAGAAGGGGCCTCCTTTGAGAGCACAGCAAGGAACCCCAGTTTCACCTCTGGGTGGGATCTATAGTGAAGGGGCTTCAGTTACATCATTCTCTTTTGTCCTTCACTTGCCCTGGCATAGGTGTTATTGTCCTGCCAGAAACTCAATCAACGCAGAAAATACTGTAAAGTTTACTGCAGAACATGGAGTCTTGTTTTTAGACCTGTGCCTTCACTCAGGCTCCCTGAACCACAGACAATAAACAAACCAGCATCATTGCATGTCAGATCAAATTATATAAATTGAATTCTTCCATGTAGTGAAGTACGGCTGTAATGATTCCTAGTGTCTTAACACTTCATATCAGGGATGCAGCCCCTTTGGAGTACTATGGGCACTTTCTGTCACAGACAGTAATTAACCAGGGCAGTGTGGGGTGTACAGAGTTTTCCCCATCAAGATAAGGCATCTCGGAAGGACTTCAGTAATTGCTAGGTTAGTCAGGATACTTTATCAGTGACTCCTCACTTTTGACAGAAAAATACCATACCTAAAAATATTTTTTTAGTTATAATTCTACCATGTTCCTTATTTTGGCAACTCCTCTCTGTATTGCACCATCAAACTCAACGCTTTCTTTTTTGTATAAGGAATACAAACACAGGCTTATACCTAGATGGAATTAATTTAATTTTCAAACTTCAAAAATAGAAGCATATTTTTATAAAAATACAAAAGAAAATGCAAGTTCTTCTATTTCAAAATTACAACAACAACAAAAAGTAGCATTTTGCTGGTTGGAAATCCCTACATCAGCAATCACGTTGCAAATAGTCCACAAAAAAAGACTGAAGAAGGAAAGTTATTTAAAAAAATTTAAGAGACTATTTCAAGAAAAGTAAAATGAAGCCCAGATAAACAGAGTAAATTATTTCATACTCTTCTCCTTATGCAGTAAACAGCTGGTGCTGGTTTGGGAACAGATAGATTTCCATAGGGAAAGGTGACCCACAGCTGCACTGTCCCCAGGGAGAAAGCCCAGAAGATGGTGGGCATTGTGCCCTCAGGGAGAGCTGGCAGCATGAAGTGACCAGCAGAGCTCCCTGCAGCCACAGGGGAGCCTGGCATTCTCAAGCATTATGACTGTCATTTAGATAATATGAATATAACTGTCCCATTACTCCCCCAGAACATGCACATAGCTGAACCACTGAAGAACTGGCAAATTGCTTTAAATTCTCTGTGCTGAAAGCTTATTGCTCACAAGGGAATGGTACTTCCTCTATTTTTCCAGCTGTTAAATTACCTTCAAGGACACTTTTCGGCATGAACATTTGCTGCGGTGACTTCAGAAGAGCTGAGGAAGTGATGTGGTGAATGCCACTGTAGCCCAAATGATGTGAAATCTGGAAAAGTCCTATTTTAAAGGCATTTTTGTAGTTGGAAAGTCAGGAAGTACAACTGCATTTTTTTACTTTTCAAAGTCATTTCTGAGTGTGCTTTCCTACAAATCCTACCATTCACATCAGAAATCCATCCATCTTTTCACCAGAAAAGAATGTTGTGACAGTGACACCTTCAATAAATTGAAAGGGCAGGACTATCTTCCATCAGCTGGTATGTCCTAAGGATAACGTGGTAGTTGAATCCTGGTCATCAATTTACTACAGAGAGACAAGACCAAAATAAATCTTTAGGCAGCTTTCTACTCAATTCAATTATCACAATGAAAGTAAATTCCCTTTGAAATTTCAACTTCATTGGGGAAAGAAAGTCAATAGAAATAGTGTTTTTAAGAAAGTGAGGATTACAGCCAGAGATTAAATTATATTTCTATTTAAAAAAAAGGCTTACACCAAAGCAAAGGTACAAAATATCAACCATCCACATGTTTTTGAATCTTTTAACATTAGTATGTGGGCACACTCATCAGATGAAGACGAGTCATTTGAAAAATAAAAGGGAACTATTTGGAGCTTGAAATTCTCATGACACTTTTACACTGCATTTAATATTAATCTTTTAATGGCAAAATTAAAGGGTAATCTACTTTAAACAGCATTTCAAAAGAACAAACAAATCATTAGAATAAATGACTCACCAGGTGCAACATAAGTACAGATACCTTAGTAAACTGTGTAAGTACTTGATGCTCAGCAGAGCAGGAGACAGAAGCTGAGGACGTAATGCCCCAGGCATCACCTCTAATGGTCCTAACAATAGTCTTTTGTTCATTATGTTGATAACCATTAATATGTAATGCTTTGCATGCATCATAGATCAGACTAGAAAATGGAGAAGTGCAAGAGAGTCAATTCAATATTCATTAGACAACTTTTCCTAAGACCTGGAAGATTCACCTGTCCAGCACCCACCAAAGTCAGCCCCTTGAGTGCTTTCTGATCCCAAATGCAGACATTAGAAATGAGAACTACATCCACCGGCCAGGAGATATACTGGGGAACGGACAAGGTCCTGAAAAATAGTGCTGTTCCTAAAGAAAGTGTTGACATTATTTGTATTGCATCCTGGAGATATGAAAAAGTAAGGATTGATTATAATGTTTCCCTTTTGGTGTTGTCGTAATATGAGAGATCCATTCAAGACATTAGGCATCAGATGAGAGCAATAATCTCTGAAGATTGCCATCGGGGTACCTTGTTTGTGCCCTCAGTTACAAATAGCTCTTTCTACACAGCCGTATGGACATCCTACTGTGTTTATGTAATTTAGGCACAAATGCACAATCTTAGTGTGAGTCACCACAGTCTCCCCCATGTGTTATGAAATTCATTAGACTCTAGTCACCAGCCATAAAATAAAATGCTTTGCTCTCAAACATCTACTTCAGTGTCCTTGATTTCCACACAAGCTCACTATGAGCTATCTTTGGCTTTCAACATGGCCTCTCCAGGAAAGGGACTCTCTCTGCCAGCCCTGAGAACTGCCAGAAGACATTTTAGCTTTTAGAGAAAGATGAGCAAGCCTCAGCTGCCCCTGAAGGATCCTCTGACACGAGGATGTTCAGGGTCCTTGAAACACTGCTGGAATGTTGAGCCCCTTCCCAAGAGAATGCAGCCCATGACAGGCTGTGTAGGAGGTAATGACACAGCAATAGCTTAAATTAGCAAAACCCTCATCCTCTGTAACATGACTTCCATTGTTTTCCTCTTCTTGATAGTTTCCCAAAACAGTGAATTAAAGGACCACCACTCTAAAATGCAGCTACTGATCAGAAAGCCTAACTAATAACCTGATGCTCACAGCTAACTCTCAATAAACACTGAAGAATTTATTGTAAACAGGGAAGGATTCTGCCCTGGGGCTCTTGGCTTTTTGCATCATTATCTGCAGAGCATCAAGACTGTTGCTGTGCTTTCTGAGCCAGATTGAGACTAAAAACCTTTTAGTTGTTTTGAGGGTGGCACAAAAGCCTGAGTTTATCATTAGGAAATACAGCATACAGAGTTACCTCCAGTAACACAACATCCCAACTCTAATTCCACAAAAATTAGGGAGAGTGGCACAGCCAGGAATCTTCAGACAACCAGCCTGTCTCTCCACCACACTCAGCACCTAGGCAAATGTTTTTTTCCATCCTAACTGGACATCCTAGTTGTCAGTGTTTACTGCATTCATACTCCGAATGTGAAGCCAACCTTTCTGACAACTTCATACACTTTTATATACATTATAAGACATTCCTTCACATCTGATAATGGTTTGAAGCATGATTAATAGACTAATTTTCGTAAGTACTTGTCAGGAATTGTGAATTTTCTCTGTTTATGACAATATGGCTTCCTAAATGCACAAAGAGGTTTTCTGGGAGAACACAAATCTTAAAAGCACTGAGCATACTCAACTTCTCCTCTGATCGATATCCTTCACTCATTATAGGCATGTGCTCATGCACTGACTGAAGGATCAGTATTGCTGTTTTATTTATGGTCTCTTTCTAAAATGCTATTATACAATCAAAATATGACAATTTCTTCCCTCAATAGCTTTGGCACTAAATGAGAGTTTTAATAAATCATTTTTATTGTTACTGCTCTGGTATTTTCTGCAAGTGTCTTGTTAGAGGAAAAATGTTTTTATCCTTAAGTGCTATCTCTTGTTTCTCATGTTTGTTTGGGGCTGTGGTTTTGGTTTTTGGGTTTTTGAAAAATATATTCATTTGTGAGCACCCTTTTCAGACCCATTTCCTGTACTCCTGAAAAGAAACAAAAGCAGTGTGGTGCCACTTAAATGGCATTTTTTATATCAGTTTGCTACTTACCAAACCTCCCAGTAAATACCTTAGTGACGTTGCAAGTGCCAGCTCAGGATTGGAGCAACAAGACTTGAAAAATAAAGATTTAGGATTTAGGATCCAACTCTGAAACTTTTTCTATTTCTTGACAAAATGTATTTCCTTAACACAAATTCATATATCTTACAATTATCTTTAGAAGAATTTGTTGAATATCTACTGCTGTTGAGTTCTGGGACATCACATGTGTAAGAAAGCATTGCTGAAGCTCCAAGAGCTCCCAGGAGTCTGTGTCATCCAACCAGTAAATAAAATCTTGGATATTTCTCCTGTTGCTTAATTTACTATCGTATAATATATTCTCTGATTGGGTTTGAGTTTTTTTTTTCCAGAGAGGTACACTGCACTCTCTATTGTTATGAGAGGGTAAGGGAGGCATGCATACTGTCAGGGAGGGTATATGGTAGGGTAAATATTTTGACAGCCTCAGAGGCACCATGTAGAAACTTCAGGAACAACAAATTGTCAAATAAATGTGTTACCATAGTGTATTTTCTGAAGTGATCAACAATTAAAGAGTTAACAGACCTCTAAGTGCTGCCAGTATTTGGTAATGTGGTATCCCAGAGTTACATATCGTGAGGATAACCATTTGAAAATGATGACAGCACTGCAGTATTATGGAAATGCTGTGGAGACCTGATGGACTACAGTGTAATTATTTCAAATGTAATCATTAATTTTAGAAAGTTACTTAGCGGGTCAGTTTCAAACAGCTCATTTTTCTGGCAAATTCCGTGCCTTCAAAGCACTATTTACATCACACTACCCTTCTGTGAGCAGTATCTGTTTGAGGGAAATAACTAGTCAAGGAAAACCTTAGAGCAAAAACTCAAAGCTCAGGATTTAGGCTTGGCCCCCAGGAGAAAACACATGGGTAAGTGTTTTAGATCAACTATTTAAATTGGAAACCCCTTATTCTGATTTAGGATGTCCACAAGGCAGCACAGTTCCAGAACGGAATGAACATTTCTCCTGCCTCCTAATCCCTCAGCACAAACACCTCAGCTCGTTCCTATGCTGGCATGTAGACACATCCCTGATCCTACTGGAAGCAATCATTCTGAGGCTGGCACAGGACTTCATCCACAGAAACCTACCATGCATAAAGACAGCATTTCTGCCTTCCTTTTTTAGGTAGGCTGGGATGTCTCTCTCATTCTTTAACCGGGTGCTGATTTTCAACTAAAACTTAAAAGACCTTAAATATCCTAATCCTCCATTCAAACAAGACTGCAGACATTGCACTAACTGTTTCAAAACCTACTATGAGAAGGACTGAGGTACAGATGAATGACTGGACACATGAATATATTCTTTTTTTACTCTCATTTTCTTAGGAAACCAGGCTACAAATAGAATCTAGTTGCACACAAAATTCTGAGTTTCTTTCCATGTCAATATTTGTTCAATGGGCACAACAGCTCTCTGCAACCAAAAGAGCATCATTATTCATTTACCACCTTAGCGATCATTTAAGCACCTCCTACCACAGAAAACCTAGGAAGTTTTTTATATAATCCCAGGAGATAAAATAGTTTAAAAATAGACATACCATTTTTAGATTTTTTCCTTTCTGACCTTTTTGAACAAATCATTGAGCACAGCTTTCATTCCTCTCTTTGACATCATTTTCCAGCTCTATGGAGTACATGGAGCACTTGGCAGGAACATTTTGCACCGTATCTGGTATTGCCTGTACAGCAGGTCATTTGAGAAGGCCCTGAGAAAACTGCATAGTAATAGTGAAAGGGAGATGCCATAAACCTATGAAAGCAGATCCTTTTCCTGACTGATAATCTATGTAAATACAAATCTAGGCTTACCATTTCACTGGAGAAAATGCAAAATCAGGACCTGAAAAAGCACAAAGCAAAGGAAACAGAAGTTAAATATCAAAATTAAGCTCCCAGTCTGTTAGAGACAGAAAAACAGAGTTAAATGTAGCCTGCAATGGAAGAGCAAAAGTCCTCTGAGGGCTGCAGACAGTGTTCATGGGACTCTCAGCACAGGGCAGGCTGCACAGTGGCAAGTGGAGTGTCTATGTTCACATAGCTGATAAACAGCCAGCAGGAGTAATTCCAGCTGTGAGCAAATTCTCCCAGTAATGAGTGATAAATTGGATAATGGGAAATACGAGCAACGGGAAAGCAAAAAGCCTTTAGACACTCCATCTGGCTGGCAAAGTAGAGATTGGGGAGCTTCATTAAATGACCAACTTTAGCTTAATCTAAAGGCAAAAAGCCACACAGTATTGAGGGCCTGCAGAGAGATGCACAGGCAGGGGCACAAAGGTGAGGAGCTGAGTTAAAACAGTTCTGAGAATAACAGTAACCAAATAAATGTCCTGAGAGGAGTCTGGATGTTTTCTTCATCAGCTGTACTCCTCACAATGGGACAGAACCAGGAGAATGCCATTTCATTTCATTGGTGTTTTCCACATCAAAGCAAAGCTCAGATACTCTCCAATGTTTTCATGAAATATCCATCTTTGATTGAAAAGATAAGGGGGTTTTATTATTCTTCTTTCCCCCAGCCTCTGCGTCTTTCTCTCTCTCTTACTTTCAAACAAAAATTAATAATAGACTGCTGCTCTGAGAAGTCTCACAAAAGAGAAAAGGTGAATTTATTGTGTCCTCATGAAAAGCTTTAGCTAAACCCCATGTTCCAGCAGAAATACACTTTTTTGAAAATGTTCCAATCAACTCAATGCTCTTCATCTAGGCCAAGCACAAAAGAGGGCAGCTGTGGCTGACCCTGCTCCTGGAAGGCAGCAGCAAGGGAGGAGCTTTTCTGCAGAACCACCTTTATGATGAGTGAAAGCAGGTCCAGTCAGCCAAACATGTCAGTGAAAAAGAGATAAGAAGGGAGTGAGCAGAGATCTGGGAGGCTACAAAATAACTGAGTGAAGAACCACATCCAAGACAGTTTAGAGAAAAATCTATATTTGTTAGATAACTTGTGCTTTTAAACATTGTGGCCTGAGCTAAAATTAGAGGCAAGGCAAAGAAGCTGGAACTTCCCCCATTTTACACATTTGTATCACTTGGTATTTTCACATACTCATGACTATTACTTGGCTGTGAGCATTCTTCAGGAAAGTCACAAGGGACTTAATTTTTGTATGTTATTTAACACTCCTTTTTTATTTTGAATGACCAAAACAAGAATATATTTTTTAAAGTGTACTTTGGGAGCCTAATGCTGCAAGGACTATATTTATTTAAATTATACAGTTTGACTCTAATGAAAGCAGAAATTATCCCTGAGTGAATGATTAAAAATAAATGATCTGCTAACAGCATATACAGACTGTATTATCACTGCAGCAGGAGGAACACAAATTCACCAGACTGAATGGCTGCACATCCAGCATTCAAAAATCACAAAAAGCAAAAAGCTTCATTAAGATTTTGTCATGAAAAGATCTTAGAGTTTTTCAAAAATGAAAAAAAAAATTCATGTTTACTCTACACAAACACAACTATTCTATTTTTTTAAGGTGGCAAGACCACAGACAATTCAGGAGTTTATTTGCCAAAGTGAGGTTTTTGTTTTTCAATTGCCTAACAGAATGCACTTCTGGGAAGAGATTTTGAGGGGCATTTCCAGACCTTTCTGGTGTTACTGTGGATGCAGGACTTGCCACTGACTTCTCATATCTTGGCTTTCCACATCATCTGCTGCTACTTCTGCCTTACGTTAAAGGAAATCCAAGAGGTAAGAAAAGAAAACTCAACCAAACAACTTCTCAGAGCCCGGGTGGATTCCCAACATCTATTTTTAGAAGCAAGGCTGAAAGAAATCCCTTTGCACTTCTGGTGCTGGAGAACTCCGCCTAAGGCTGTGTGTTTGTGCCTGTGGGGTGGGGGTTGAGCCAGCGAGATAAAACAGAGAAGAGTGGCACTTCAACAGACACATCTTGACAGTATTCCTTGCAGGTACAATCTTTTGTACTTAAGGTGCTGTACATGCGACAAGTCATCTCTCCTCATTTCCTTTCTGTGTGCTACAGAAGAGGATGCTGTGAGTGGCCTCCTTTTCCATTCAGGGCTTGGCACAGGTACAAAAAGACTTCTGTGACTCTAACTGCATGGGAGAAGGAGGTGACAAGATACAGGACACATGCTTCCCCATGTGAAGAAGGGTAGACATTCAGGACACAGCTCATTGCTTTCACTGATTTTAGAAATCTAAGATCAGGATATGATGGCAGGACAGGCAATCTGAAGGCAAAGCAGTGCCTTAATTCCAAAAATATGCATAAACAAAGCCCAAAAGTTTAACAGAGTGAGGCTTTTGCTCATACCATCTTCATTCCAAATATCTTTCTACTGCATTTCAGATTGCCACCCAAGTAGTCATAGGCAGCATAGCCAGGTAGAAGCTCTTTACCTAAGGGTAGGCAAGAGAATTCTGTCTACCTGAACACGGAGCAGGGGCAGTGGAGCTGACACTTACACCTGCATGTTTAGTGGGCCAGGGGCAGTGGAGCTGACACTTACACCTGCATGTTTAGTGGGCCAGAACTTCTACTATGGTTTCCAAATTGCCCCTAGTATAACTTCAGCAGTTACAGCCAACTCTGGGTAGTTGCGGAGATGCCTATGGAAATGAAAATCATGTAGAAATGGAGAAGAGTGAAATTACTTTTTACACTATAAATACATTTTCAAACTAAATAAAGCATCCTTCCATGGGTTGATACTTATGGCTTTATATATGTGTACACTACTGCTGGAGAAAACAAGATTGAAGTGGATAACAAGGAGAGGCAGAGCTGGCATGATGAAGGACACCATTCTCAAGGAGCAGCAAAGCTGCAGAGGAAGCAGTGGATGGTCATTCCAAACTGGCAAAAGAGTGGGTTGAGGTTCCCAGCTATTGACCGGAGGGACCCAGAAATTCTCAGCACTGAGCAGTTGAGGCCTTGTTAGTGTCAGGTACCTGCATGGGAATAGCTACATGTAGTCTTACAGCACTTCATAATTTCATTAATTTGATATAGTGGGAGCCTCATTGAACGCTCACGGGAAAAATCACTGGAAGCTCTTTTGGCTCTCAGGAAGACCCATGCCTTGGAGAAGAGTCAGTTTGTCCCAGATTTCCAACAAAGACAATTAACTACTCTTTCTCCCATGGCTGTAATTCTTCTAATTGTCAGTAATTCATATTCAAAGACATTGCCCATTATCCTTTTGCTGACTGCAAATATAAGTTCATAAAAATTACTTCTCCTTTTATTCTTTCCTGTTTCTAAAAGCTGATAATATCCAGCATTGTGTCATGCGAGATACAGTTTTGGACTACAGCTGAATATCCTAGGCATTATTACGGTGGAAAAGGGTCTGTTTAATAATAGATTGTTTGAAATACTGAGGAAAAAATCTGTAGGTTTCTTACTGTAGTGATTATAATATTGTGATTTTGACTAGGTCATCCAGGCAAAGTCTGGAGTTCTGTCTGAAATAATACACCCAACACTAAAAAAAGGTTATATACAAAGTGACCTTGTGTTGATGAAATTTGCCCTGCAATGGCAGCTAGCTACAGAAAGACTCAGAGATAATTCTGTGGTATGTAAAAAACAAACACACAAACAAACAAACAAACAGAAAACAAACAAAACAAACAAAAAACAACTAAAAAACACCTAATCACTGCTCTGCAAAAGTTTTCTCCAACAATTCCATGCACTTTGTACCCCCATCCTGCTGGGGACAGGGAGTGACAGATTAGTTTGGTGAGCACATGGCAGCCAGCCAAGCTCAACCCACCACAAATGAATTCAGCCCGAATGTCAGGTTTGAGCAGACCTGAGTGCCTGCGGTGGCCTTTTATAATGGAGTGACTGTGTCCAGTTCTGGGAACAACATCTCAAGGAAGACACAGACCTGATGGGCCAGGCCAGAAGGAGGGCCATGAAAATGATCAGAGGTCTGGGACTCCTCTTCCATGAATAAAGGCTGAGAGAGTTGGGGGTTTGGATGAGATAGCTAATTTTCTTCTTTGTTACTGGTACACAGCTGTGTTTGTGGTTTAATATGAGAATAATGTTGATGATACACTCGTGTTTTAGTTGTTGCTTAGTGGTGCTTACCCTAAGGACTTTTTGGTTTTCCATGCTGTGTCAGTGAGGAGATGCACAAGATGCCATTGAGGGAACATGGCCAGCACAGAACTGGCCCAAGAGACACTGATGAATGATGAATATCTCAGATGATCAATATAGAAACTAGGGAGGATGTTCAGAAGAATGTCATGCTCAGTATATAAACCAGGGAGACTTGGCTAGGAGGATCAATCACTGCTCAGGGATGGGATGGGCATTATTCAGCAGGTGGTGAGCAATTGGATTGTCTCATACAGCTCTTTTGGGTTTTATTAATCTCTTCCTCTCTTTCTTTCCTTTTCATTTATCAGCATTCTATTAATTTATTAATAGTGCTTATTATTAATATTGTTTATTTTAATTTGTTTTAATTATTAAACTTTCTTAGCTGAGGAAATTTGCCTTTTCTTTCATTGTCAGTTATTTAAAGGTCACTGCTAGTTCATATCTATTTTCTTTAAGGCACAAATTACAGGAGTATATGAAATATGAAATACAGATTTCAAAATCAGAATTAACAAGTATTTTCACTGAAACAGATGGACAGAACAAATATCTACATGGAGCCATAGAGTAGAAAATTATGGGTAAACTAAAGTAATGGTTCTTAAAGGGGCATTAAGTGCTAAGCTAAGCAAACAGAAGCAAATCAAAGATGTCATCTGCTATGCTGAGTGATTACTTGCCTAAATCATAAGGCAAATATAAAAAAAAGTGAAAATTTAAAAAATATCAGGAAAAAACAGAGAAAAGTAGTGAAAAATAGTGCAGTAAATAGAAGATTAAATAAGAAATAAGTAGCATGATAGTACTTTGATTGGTCCACTGTTAACCATCTACTAATTACTTGTATTAACATACTTAAGAATAACACAATTTTTCATCTTTCCCCAATAAAACAAATAATTTTCCAGGTAACATGGGAATCCTAAACTAAACAATCCATTGTTCTCTAACTTTGAACACAGATTTTCTGAATGAAGCCTGAATTTTGTTAGTACTTCAACCATATTGCATTTCATTATTAATAAAATGATTTAATCTAAAAAATTTGGATTCATATTTTTAATATAATCAAGCTGGTTTTTCCTAAAAATTAAAAACTTTAAAGTGAGCACCTGTGTCTGGTGAGAAGCTGGTAGAATCAGTATGGACCTGACTTTACCTTGCTAAGTAGTATATGCTCAAAAAAATAAAATTTAAATTCTTTTATTTGTGCCACAGTGAACTCAGACAAATTGTGGTGCACAGTAGTCTGCCAAAATGACCACAATTTAGCAAAATCAAGGTTTTCTTGATTTGTCACAAATTGAGACCATCCATGAATGTGCTCAGTACTTCATTGTGCTTGCTCTCAAGACAGAAACCTTCTTTTTTATTGCTAACACTAATTCTTGGCTTCAATGATAGAAGAGGTGGCAATGCTGTTGACAGGTGAATAAGGTAGATTGTGCTCTGTATGAGCCATTTTTGAAGGAGTAATTCAATATATCCACACGGTTGCCTTAGAAATCAGTTTTTTATATGTATTTGGGGCACAAATTGTGACTCTTTATAAAAATGGCAGTCTTTTCTGGATATGTCAGTGTGCTCAATTTTTCTCTATTAACATTCAGGTTAGGGCACTTCTGAAAAAGCTCCTCTCTCTGCTGGGAGAATTCAAACCTCTCTCTAATCTCTCTAACCATAAGGATAACCCAGCCTGACAACCTTATTTCTATGAAAGTTGGGACAGTTCAGGAAACACAAGTAGAAGGTGGGCTACACCAGAGTGGCTTCAGAGGCATCTGAAGCTCATGAAGAAAAAGTATTTTCTCAAAAAAATTTCCCAATGAGTTCACATTTTAGGTAGTTCAAACAAAATCAACACCCCTTTGCCACCTATTTTGTGTAATACTTTAGGAGGGAGCTCACAGTGGTACAGGTTTGCCTGAGGCAGAGGCTGGCAGATAAATCTGTGAGTAGATGAACCTGGCTATCACAGTGTGATCCAAGGTCTCTGAATCCAAAGTATGGGCTCCACAATTTAATTCCAATCAGAAAGAGAATTTTGGTGTCATGGCTTAGGTTGCCTGATAGGTGGCAGTTCAAATCAATATAATGCCTGATAATTCACCTGGAGGCTGGGTGTGCTCAGCTGTCAGCTGTCAGTGCAGGCCTGGCTTTTCCATTTTCCTTGCTCTTCCTGCATCCCCAGAGTCACAACCCTATAGCTCCCCTACATTTGGCAAACAACAGTGATCATTAGCAGGACAGGTCAAAGCCAGGTTTCTGCTCCTCTTGTAGCAGGAAAGACAAAGCAAAGATGCAGTTTGTTCACATCCCTGTAATATTGGCATCTTCAAGCATCCGAGGACAAAGTACAGCATCTGCAGTGTCACACATATTTTATCAGGACACACAATGTCCCAAAAAAGCTTTGCTTCAGCTTATTCCTGGATTTCTTTTTTGTGCATTTCCCACTGTTCCAGTGCCCCTTTCTTCCAGTCTTCTTGGTTCCTTCCATACTGACCCAGTAGCTTAAAATACCCTTTCAGATTAATGCCACTTGCTTTCTCTCCTTTCAGTTCCTATAAATGAGGCAGCATTTAATACCTTTCCAGTAGAAGTGCTGCAATTTCAAAGAAAGGCAGAAGCCATTAGTCCCTGGCTGAGCTCTCTTCCAGGTGGAGAGCTGCTTGTTGCTCTTCAGCCTGTCCTTTGCTGATAAAGAGCATGAAGGGGCCCACCCTTCCTGCTCATGATGTCAGCACAAAATAGCATCTGGCAATACTGTGCAGATTTTATTGTATTTTGTTTTAGTATAGGAGAAAGCAGAGTTTGTTAGACATTTGTTTTGTAAATTCCATTTCCATAATCTGCTTAAAGTCAGTATGATGGGTACTGCCAGGAGAAGGAGATAGGTTACGTTTGCTTTATCCTGGGTGGAAATCTTTAAACAGATAAGTATAGAAAATAGGTCTGCAATCCCTATTTTTGAGACAATATCCATGTACAGGAGTTACTTCATGGCTTGTGTACAGTAGGATCAATGCAGCAGGGGAGAAACAGTTTAAAATGTATCCTTGCATGTATAATAATTGTCATAAGGAAAACTCATTTTTCTGGTTTTTTTGGTGGTGTTTTTGTTTTTGTTTGTTTGCTTGCTTGCTTTGGTTTGTTGGTTTGTTGTTTTTGTTGGTTTTTTTTTTTTTGGTGGTTTTTTTTTTGTGGAAAAGATAATATTGAGGATGCTTATGTTTTCTTGGGAAATGACTTATGTGGGTAGGCACACATTATGGATTTCTTCACTATTGAATTTTATGCCTGTGTAACTCAATTGAGTCCAGAGCTAGAGTGAAACAGCAGTAAATCAGACTCTATTATTCTTAGTTACTTATATAGAGTCACAAGTTAAATTCACTATGATATAACCAGGAATGTGTGTGGGAAGGTACTTTAAAGAGTCTCTTCAGTGAAAGCCATCAATCTTTCTGACTGCACTAACCTCTGCTCCACAGCCCACTGTGCAACCAGAGAGATTCAGATGGTGCTTTTGCAGGGCATCCTCACCTGTCGCCTCAGAGTAGAGAAGCTGCTGCAGAGGGAGTGGGAGCACTCAGTGCTCTCACTCACCTATACTGGCTTCATTCCTTATTAATAACATTCAGCATAGCTGTGAGACTGGGTCTGGGGGAAATTAGTGTAACAAAACTCATGGACAAGGTCAGGGAAGTGAGGGGTGATTACATTTTTTGTAATTTCTAGGTAGGTTAATTTTACCCATTCAGGCTCACTCTCCCGCAGCCCCCCCAAATCTGAGTTCCCAAGTGTTCTGGCCATAATCAGACCTGTCTAACAGAAAGGGCAAATGATTCTGCCTGTTGAGGCTTTATATCTTTTCAGTTTCCATTGACAACGCCTGACAAACCAGTTTACCTCTGTATTATTGAGGAGTTACAGCTGTTACAGGGGTGACTCTTTGCTTCAGAATCACATGTTTTTCAGACTCCACAAATCTTAGGAAGGGTTCCTGCCTATTGTCTGCCTGAATATGTTTGAAATATATTTTAAAATCCATTCATTTTCATGGTTATCATCTGTTTTCCCACTAGGCTGACACGAATAGCGTATGTTATATGTTGTAACCCCACTGCATTCCTCTGTGGTCAGAAAGAAGGGTTCTTCCCCCCCACAAGTCACATCTGCTCAGCTCTCAGCACAGGGCAAGCCTTCACGGAGTGAATAAACATCATATTCCTCGACTTGACTGAGGGGGAACAATCATTGACAATATAGGTCAGTGTTTTAACACTCACCGCAACTTTAATACTTTTTTAAAATCTCTTTAAGTATAGCTCCTTCTAAAAAACCCCAAAACCAAAAAGCACACACCAAAGCACACCCACCAGGTTTGGGTCCTTGACTGATAGTGGACCTAATTTTTGAAAAATTTATTTTTCCCTGGTGTTTCAAATGTATACAACCAGAGGTAAGTATTTTGTTTAGTATTATTTTTGACAGTTTATAATATGCTTTAAGTCAAAATTTAATACTGAAGGTAAATTAAATCTGAAGTGCTATTAAAGACTCTTGAACATATGTAGAAAAGGTCACTTCACATTGCCTGTATTTCTGGCTTTAAATTGCTCCATTAATATATTCTATATTTTCAGTGTTAACATTTAAGAAATTATGTGACAGTATGATCTTCACAGCCTCCTATTAAAAAAAAAGAAAACGTCAAATTACTCTGGCTACCATTTACATAAGGTTTTACTGCATTCAGTGTTGGAACAATTGAGGTCTATTTGGAAACCTTTTTGTGTGCATGTATCGAAGCAGCTAATCTGAAGTTAACCATATAGAAACTGATTGTTTAATTGAATAAAAGCGGCAAGATTTTTATTAGGATTGCTCACTGGAAAAATATGAAACATCCGAAACATCACTGTCACTGGTCTGGCTAAATTAAAGCAACCACGTTTCCTTACTACCTAAACTGAAGTCAATATCCCATAGTCTCTTATATGAGTTTTGTTTCCTAAAAACACTTTCAGAAAGACAAACATGGATTGGATTGGATTGGATTGGATTGGATTGGATTGGATTGGATTGGATTGGATTGGATTGGATTGGATTGGATTGGACAGAGTCTAAGAACCACATTTTTCTTATTTATAAACTATATACAAGTTATTTCAGAGCACATATTGCCTTCTGTCCATAGCTTCCATAAAGGTGTAAAGCTGTCATTGACTGTTGAAGCCAAGCTAACAAGATCTACAGTTTGTGAGAAATGTCCCCAACCATGCAGGAAAGAGAGTTTTGGTCATTTAATACCATGAATTTTATCTTATCACTGTAGTTTAGAAGTATTTGTGGATATTATGTGTCCCAAATTTTGTGATTTATTGATTTGTTTGTGAGACTTATCTTATGTACTACCTTTGACCTCATGATGAATAGGGAGTGAGTTAGGCTCTACCATCAGAAAAAATTAAGGTATGAAAGATGTTATATGAATTTATATCTATATATATATATATATGAGGAAGGAAATAAATATATGTTCCTTTAAGAAATGTAGATAAATTAAATAGCCACAGTTTCCAGATATTTTGCAAACAGTCTTGTCTGCTGCCTTAAGACAGTGGAGCATCCAAAATAAGCATCACTCTAGTTTTGGCTGCATCCAGAGGAGAGGTCAAGCATGTACTTGGCTACGTGCCTCAGCTAAATAGTGTTCTTGATTCTTGAGCTTCTGCAGCTCCAGGAACAGGAAGGACTAACTTCACCTCAAGCTACGATTTTCTTGGAAAACAATGTGGGTAAATTCCAGAATAAAAGAGACACAGGAATACCTGCCAAGTGTTCCGAGTGCTTCTCCCTCCACATGATTTATCTTTTGCTCTTCTTACAGTTTAAACAACTGGTAGATTTCTACTAAGTCCCTGAATTGGCTAGAAACTGCGAAAACATCAGCCACACCATCTGGGTCCAACACAAATGAGGCAGAAAGCAGAATTTTCAAAATGCCAGAGTCCCAGCTTTCCAAGTGCTCAGTTACTTGTATCTTCTCCAGTCTCACTTTGGTGAAGTTGATTTCTTTTTTTTCGATAAAAACAATTATTTTCCACCACTGACTGATGATACTGCACTACTGAATGTTTTTCCCACAGCCTGAATGAACCTCAAGCAAAAGAGATGACAAGTCCAAACCTGTGGGACCCCAGAGAGGGGTCTGATCTACAACAGCTGGTGGAGAATTTCCTTGCTGCTTCTGTGATGCGTGGAAGAGGTTATTTTGTTCAAAACAAGCATTCCCAAAAGCTCTCACTGAACTGCATGCAGAGTTTGGCTGGAAATTTGTCACAGCTTCTCCCAGTGCATTGCCTCACAGAAGCTGGCTCGCATGGCTTCTTCCCCTGCTTCCAGAGCAGTCCCACAATGTGCCGTGCCCTCCTGGGGAAAATCACGAGTTTCTGCTGGGCTTCTGCCAAAACCCCAACTACCACAGGGTTTGGAAGCCTGATATTAGACAAGCTGTGTAGCAAGGTGTCTGGGAGACTCACAAAACCCAGAAAAAGCTGGCTTCATCTCCCATTTTGAGGAAGCAGTAGAAGGCTGAATGTCTCTGGGGTTAAGCTGGTGGGTTGCCAGGCCCCTCAGTCATTTGTTGTTCCTCATGGCATCAGGACTCCCAGCTCCTGATGACACCAGCAGGCTGCCCTAACTGGTCTTGGAATTCTACACAGCAAGCTCAAAAATTTGATCTTATCTTTTAAAGATTTTATTTAAATACTAAATTAATTTTAAAACCCAGAAAGCAAAACAAAAACCCTTCAAGATATGCTTTATTTTCCCTGAAAAGTTAGGAAATATTCAGAATTTGAGAATTTTGTGATGAACAGGATCTTCTAAATAGTGATTAAAATTGGCTCAAACTAAAATACTGTACAGTACCATTCATTCCATCAGCAACATGTAGAGGAGGAAGGGGAACACCACCTCTACCAGAGACTAGGGCTAAGCCAACAGGTATCCTGGCCCTTCCATAGCTTCTGGCCTAAAATTACAACTAAAAGAAAAGGGACAAAGAGAGAGAGATAACTGTCCTCATGGGTAAAAAAAAAATAAAAATTAATTTGTTTAGAAGGGTGAGTGTCTGAAGCTTGAAAGAAGCTCATTGCCTTTCAGTAAGAAAAGCCTAACAATATCCAAAATTGAATTTTCAAACACGGTTTTAAATGTAATGGATTTCATAATGCAAAGTGATCTTTCTGTTGCTCTCTAAATGAGCTTCTCTAACAAAGGCTTTGGGTTTTTTCAGCAGAGGTTGAATCTCTGGCAAATGTTTTGTTTCACTCTTCCCAAGGCCATATTTGTTTTCAGCAAGATGAGAATTAACTTGTGAGGTAGCAGCCCACAAACTTTGCACAGAGTGATCTTTAAATAGGATTCTGATGAATTCACAGAAGATTGGAATGAAACACTACAAAACATTTACCTTGAAAAGCTCTAGTTTCTTAAATCTGTTTCCCCAGAGTACATTTACAGTAGCTGTCACCAAAGATAGCTTATTGCTGATGAGCCTCAAATGAGCACTTCAAGTCCATGAAACAGAAGGTGCATAAGCAATCACATTAGTGCTATCTAACTGAGCTAAATAGCATAAGACAACTTTAATTTGCATGCTGACAAGAGCCAAATTGCAGGGTTCACCTGTAGCAAAAATAAATCACATAGTGTCATTGCTTTTGCTTTTCTTACACTAGCATCTGCCAAGTACACCATAAAAATTCTGGTCACCTAAATAAAAGTATATTCCGAAGCTAAATGTCATCATTACTTCAAAATACTGTGAATTGTAACACAGAAAGCAATATTTGGTAGCCTCTAGCAAAACAGTAGCCTTTCCACAGTCCTCTGCATGAAACAGTTATAGTATTTATAAAATATAATACATTTTTGCAATGCCACAGGCATTCGCATACTTGGGAAAAAAACCCTGATAACAGATGGAATGTTTTTTGACAATAATATATGCATATTTTTTTACACATGGCAGTGAATGAGAAAAGTGTTAGCTTAATAAATAGTGATGCTCATGGGGTACTGAGTGGTTTCTGTTGGCTTCTTTTCTGTCAAATATTCTATCTTTATGATATTAACACAAATTAGAAACAACTGGCAGCTTCACTCTGTACCTTTTTGTGTTCTCTTATAGTACATGTCAGGATGTTTAGCTGTATAATATAGCACTACTGGCACAGAAGCAGCATTACCTATATACATAATTTTTATGCAGCCACTCCAATGACCTCTAAAAAAACCCCAATGTCCATGGCACTGCATGCTCCAGCAGTAGCACCACTCCCTTTCCAGAAAGGAATAGATCTCCTTGAGAGAAATCTAAGAAATACAGTTATCTTCATGCTAAATTGACTCTCTCTTGCAACAGGATGTGTATCACAGATGGTTTATTTAACCTACTGGGATGTCCTTGTCTTTTTTATTATTTTTCCAGAAAAAAATTTGGATCTTATTGTTTTATCTTGAAATTCCAACTTTACCAGAATCTCTATGTCTCCAACCTCACTACAGTTATCAAATATCAGAAAAATTATCTGTAAACCTCTAAAAATTGCTACTGGTTTCTGTATAATGTTTTCCGTTTCACACTTTTTGACTTGTTCTTAGTTTAATCACAATACTATCTCTTTTGTATTCTGTGGCTGATCCATATGAATCAACTGAACCTCATTTCTCATTTCTGTTAGCCCTGTAGTCACAGCCATTTCAGGCAACAATGGACTCCAGAATGCCTAAGGAGAGAAATCAGATTATATATAAGAACATTTTCAATGTCATTTTTCTAATTTGCATAAAACCATTGCTATTTTTTGTACACATTAAAGGCTACTATTACTGTGGGTTAATTAAAATAATTCCATGAATTTGGAGCAATTGTACTGTTACATTATTTCATGTTGCATAATCAAAGAGCTTTCTACTGAAATCACCCACTTGATTTTAGTATGATTAGCCCCATGGCAAAACAGAAGCTGAAGTGCAACCTCCCACTTCCCTCCCCCTTCCAGAGGAAAATTAAAGAGAATTAGAAGACCGTAACAAAGATTCTGGCATGGAAAGCAGAGAGAGACTGCATCAAAATTTGCAATTCAATCATTTTTGTTGCACGATTTCATATTTCAGCTGACAGTTAATTCATTTATGAAGCAGTATTGGGTGTTCCTTGTTATGCACTCCAGTATTTAGGTGCAATGGAGATAGAAAACCAACCATGACATAAGAAACCATGTAGTGACAAAGATGTATTTGGCAAACCTTACACAGACATAATCAAGATGATAAACACGGAGTGTTCCAGCTAGAACCATGGCATTTATTCTAACGTTGTTGGTCCATGAGTTGAATTCTTACAGTCAATTTCAACTTATCCTAAGTAAGTCTACACATATATATACCCCCAGCCCACACTCCATGTCTTTCAAATACCTCATCTGTGCACTTTTCTCTAGAAATCTGAGTACAAATGGAAGCCTACAGAGGAAAGATGCATTCTGCCTCAGGAATGATTTTGAGCACTGCCTAAGACGCCTGATAAAGAAGTATGTTCAAATTTTTCTGTGCCAGACTCACAGTATGCCAGCAGATAGTAGGTTAATGGAGATTCATGCAACAAAATCAAATGTATGCTTCAAGAATTTCCTATGACCAGATATTAGAAGTTAGAGCTTTATATCTTTTCACCTTCAGCAGCAGTGAAACAAAAAGAGCAGGCAATTACCAATCCTTTTCTAACTGTCTCCTATAACCACAGCTGAGGCCTCACACACACTGCATTAAACTCCTTTTTAAAATTAATGAAGACTAACTAAGGAAAATAAGCCTTCACAAGAAAAAAGAGAAAGAAATTGCTTTTGTAAAGACAGCTCTAATAACTACCACAAAATGCCACTCCACTGTAGAAAGCCAGTAACTAAATGTAATATGAACTGATAAACATTGTCTCTATCCAAGCAGCAGATAAGTGAATTAAAAGGTAGTTTTAACTCTTATTTTCCATAAGGCTATTATTCATAAAAATGTTATGAAACTGCTGGACTATCTGAGCTAAGTGAAATCACATCACAGAGGAGCACAAAAAATAATTAATAAAGATTTAAAGAAACCATTACAGATCATTTTATCTGACTATGCCATCCCTGGATATTATAAAGTTCAAATTCTGAAATTTGGAGTGAATAGAGCAAAATAAAAAGAGACACTTTTTTTTTTCCTCTGCGTTTATATTGAAGAAGTTGTTTTCAGAAAAATACCGGTTATAATATAAACTCAAAAATATTCATCCAGCTGCTAGAACTTGCCCCTACAAAGAAATGTGTCAGTTAATAAGTCGTTTCTTTTCAGGAACTGAAGTGCACTGCATATTAATATATATTAATTTATACCCATACAAAATTATATATATACACACACACATATATATATAATTATCAGACAAATACCAATATATTAATATATATATATAGACAATATGAAAATGCAGCACCTCTCCTATTAAGAAAGGCTGATAAAATTGAGGCTCTTCAGCCTGGAGAATAGAAGGCTGTGTGGAGACTTCACAGCAACCTTCCAGTATCTAAATGGGACCTACAAGGAAGAGAGAGGGACTCTTCATCAGGAACTGTAGTGGTGGGACAAGGAGTAATGGGTACAAATTGAAAGAAAGTAAATTCAGGTGAGATATAGAGAAGAAATTTTTACTGTACAGGTGGTGAGGCACTGGAACAGGTTACTCAGGTTGCCCCATCCCTGGCAGTGTTCAAAGCCATGCTGGATAAGGCTTGCTCTAGGGAGGTGTCCCTGCTCAAGGAAGGGGGATTGGAATTAGGGGATCTTTTCATTCTCTTCCTACCCAAACCATGCTACAATTCTGTGATTAAGGCCATTCCCCCTTGTTCTGTCACTCCATGCCCTTGTGAAAAGTTCCACTCCAGTGATCTTTACCCTTTCTAAAAATAGCTGTGGTGTTTCCCTTACTCCTAGTCACTGGAGATTTTGCTTGAGAGTCTCAGCTTTTCAAATATGATGGAGAATGGCTGGGTAATGACATCAGCCAATTCCCTCAGGCCCCTAAGATGCATCTGTTTGGGTCCCATGGGCTTGTATGTGTTGAAGCTCCTCAGGAGGTTTCAAATCAAGTGACAGTCATGCCCACAGCATTGGAGAATTGTCTGTCTTGTTTCCTTCAGGATTGTGTGAAGACACTTGCTGATCATATGTTGAAGGCAGTTAGAAATTGAATATTTGCAATCAATTTTCAACAAACTTTACAATTCAAAAAAATTAAAAATATTTGTTATCTGCTGCATAATGGCACTTAACTACTCCCAGTTTGAATTGAGTCCACCTGCCCAACAGTTTGAATTGCAGCCAAGCTAAGAAAGCCAAAGCAAAGTTTAACTTTGATAGAAGTTAGCAAAGCAATTCTTTGTAAATTAAAATTTTTTTGGAACTAAAAATTTGTTAAAATTCTAGTTGAAATGTACCATAAATGGATGGAGTTTACTGACCTTTTAATATATTTTAGAGTAGGAGGATTGTGCATTATAGTGAAGTTGATAAAAAAAAAAAAAAAAGGAGGAGAGTAAATTAGTACGTTACTGAAGTCTGGCTGTACAAGCAGGAATGTCTTCTACTGCCCTATCTGCTGACCAGCCCCATTCTTGACATTGGCCTGGTCTTGCAGAAGCTTAAGGACCCAATTGTGTGTAAAATTTCTATTCCATTTCTATCACAAAATATTTTGGATAAAGTAGAAAATATTTTTATTACCTGTGATAGTGTCCTACAATTTTCTAAGGCTTTTTGGGTTAAAAAGAAGTAAATTAGAGGAGAAAATGAAGCAAGCAGGGCTAAACTTTATTAATTTTAGTGAACTCTGTGATTCTTATACAATCACAGATTTCCCCAGTGACAGGAGAAGTCTTCTCCAGAGGGGCTAGATTGTTTTTTCTTCTCTCCAAGGCCTAGCTTTGATTTTTAAAAACACATCAGATCTGCAGTAAATTTTCTATAAACTGAAATTCATTAAAGGATCCCACAACAGGAGAGAGTACTTAGAAGAAAGACAGATACAAGAAAGCAAGTTACATTTCTGTCTTAAGCACCCAAAACCCTGGGTTAAAGCTCACAATAGGTATTTAATGAAAAAGATTACTGAAATTTTTATGAAACCAGGCAGCTACATCAGATTCCATTCTGCTGGAATCAGAACTGGCTATAGTGTGCCACAATCCAAAACCTTACTCCATCTTTCCTGACCTGAAAGATTGATATTACATATGGCGTATAAAGTCATCAACTATTCCATTGGCTTTGAAGGGATGATCTGTAAACTCGAGGATTGATATCTCTGTGTACACACCAAAGACAAAAAAAGGAGATGGTGTATTTAAAAGTGTGGGATCTGGCAGGACACAAATTATACAGAAAAGGGGGTAAATACTGCTCTAGTTTCAGATGGGATAGAGTTAAGGTGAAAGTAGGAAAATACCTATTTTATTAGACAAGAATAGTGAGATGACCTTGAATAATTAGTTTTAGACCTGTCATGGACCATCAGTCCATGCACATGCACTCCCTAAATGATGTCTCCTACTGCCACAGCCCAAGGCATAACACTGGGCTAGATCTTTAGTCAGCTCAGTAAGTATTACTTTTGTTCTTAAAACTGCTTAATTTTTCATTGCTGGCTGCAACATGAAGTTTGGAAAAGTGCTAATGAAATCTGCCAGTAAAACACAGCTGTATGTCAGTGCAGGATACGAATGGACTAACAAATAAGAAAGATCAGGATAACTTCAAGGATAGCAACACAAGAAAAATCATCAAGCAAATTAACACAAGGATAAAAACTCATTAATATTTTGCTCAGGATTTTTGTTTTAAACATCTTGATACTGGCAAAGAGCAAAGTAATATAAATATCTCAAAAGGATGCAGTCATGAAAATGTAGATGTTATTATAGTAGAAGCATCTTCAGTGGAAGTGGGAACATATTAATATCATCACAGCTGTACTTGTAAGGAATGTTTTTTGACATTCCACATATTTATGTTCAAAAAACCCTGATGCAGAATGGACTGGTTTCAAGGAATTATTAAGGTGCCAAATAGCCATATTAAGCTATTAAGGTGCCATAGCTGATCTTAAGAGAGTAGACCAAAGTTATCTCTAAACCACAGTTAGAAGATGATGCAGAATGCTATGTGGAAATGCCAGCTTTAAGCTAGCAAGCTTGGGTACTGTCAACAGTCCAATAGCAAGAATAAATTCAACAATAGATTCAACAAAAATAAATTCAAAAATAAGTTCAACTTGGGCTAAACTACTGTCAAGAATGTTTCATGTACTGTTACAACTGAAACACACATAGTTTGTATTACTGCATAGTACTTACTTTATCTTTCTCTGTATTTTACATCAAGGGTGAGATGAACCCAATACCTCACTGCTGGTGTGTGACTTTCATTATCTCCAACTGATGAATTCTCATGATAAAGATTTTGTGCTCCCACGCAATAATCCATTTTCTCTCTAAAATTTTGTAGAGTACATGGTACAAATAAAAATATCCAACAATTATAACTTCATTGTTCATCTCAATTCAGAGGACTGAAGACTGCAGATTTGCATTCATTCACATCCAATCTGTGCATGAATATTTTATTTTTAAAATATTCTGTTGTTCTTAAGTGAAAAAAACAGAGTAATTCCTTCTTATTTACTGCAAATTCTGATATCTCATTAGGATCTCAGTTCAGTATCTCTCCAGATACCATTGTGACCTTATTGCAGTACGAGTATCATTGATCAAGAGACAGAAACCTGTCAGATCTCTCTTAATATGGGAAAACAGCTTCAGGACACATTTAAACAGAAGACAGACCTCATGGGCAATATTTTTTTACACAAAAATAATAACACTTCTGGAGGAAAAATAAATTTCTTGTTCTGTACAATTAAACTGCAGAGAGAAATCCTAGAATTTAGAAAAATATGCATTTTAAATAAATCCTCACCATCTGTCATCTAATAGCTTGTTTCTGCTATGGTATCTACAAGATGAAGGGCTAAGATCTTTCAGGTCAGCACATGACTTGCTCTGGACAGTGGAATGGTGGAGGACACACCGCAATCTTTGGATCATATCACAGATGGAAGAGATGAACACAGGCAATAAGCCAACCTAAAATGAAAATAAATGTCAATGTGCCATCTTTAAGGGAAACCAAGTGCACATGTATATGCATAAGTATAGATATAACATTTTCCTCTTGCATATGTGTTAGTGACTCAATCACTTCCAGTGTACAACCCCTGAAAAAATCCCCCAAAATCAATCAAACCACCACCAAAGAGCAAAGCAAGTTTAAAAAAGAAATTCCAGTGGTTTTTTTTTTCTAAGAAGAAAAAAGCAGTTTCTTCTTTTAAGCTATGAGGGCTACAAGGATCATGACCTCTTTCTGTGAGGAAATTCGATTTCATCTGAAGAATTTGCCAGCTGTACCATTTTGAATTCCTTTCTATGGATTATCCTTGTGAAATAAAGTCACCTGTGCCATAACAGGTTATAAGATTCTCATTTACAACTAAGCTTCTTTATACTGCTAAAAGAACCTTTCTCATTTACTCTAAGATCTTTCTACTGCTGCCTTAGAGGAGTAAACAAATTTAGCTGAAACTAGATCAGTATCAGGTTCTTGCACACACAGACAACAGAGCTACATGAGAGTAAGTCAGACATGAAGATTAAAGAAAAGTTAACTAAGAAAGAGCAGGAAAGCTAAGCCCCAAGTTTTTACTCTGTGATTGCTGAATGAAAAGCTACAAGATAAATTATTTTTTTCTGTTGTATAATATTGAAAAAGAAATAAACAGAGCTATATACTTTTTTATTCTTCAGGTCTGTGTGGAATTTGAATAAACATGCACATTGCTGAATTTTACAGGCCCTAAAAATAAACTGGAAGAAAAAGTCATTAATTGAGCTAGGAGAGAAGAATGAGACTGGGATTTGGGCCTTTGGGACTCATTAGTCTCTGCTTCTGTATCAAACATCTGGGGAACAGGAAAGTATCTTTGGATAACATTTCACAAACTAATTTGGTCTTTGAGCTGTGCATTTCACCCAGCTGAGTAAATATTATTTCCAGCCAACTGAGTGAGCTGTTACATTTGCTTATTTGGAGCACTGAAAGTGGGAAGGTCAATAACTCCAGGAAGAATTAGCAGGCATGTGGCTTGTGTAAAATTCCACAAAGTTTAGCCTCTCCTTATTGGCACTAACTCTTGGTTAGGAGCTAGAATCTGCAAAAGCAAGTCAATTCTTGCCTTGGGTTGCTGTGACAACCTTAACACGGCTGATGCAAGCAACCTGAAATTTTATCTAAGAATACAATACAACAGTAACTCCCAGCCAGACTTAAGGGTACATGGAAGAAAAAAGAGAATTAAAGAAGAGGGGGGGTTTTATGGGATTTATTGTCTTCTTCTAAGAGAATCCATCCGATTTTTGAAAAAATGAAATATAAAATCTATCTTGGCTTTGGTTTATTCATTTTTTTGGTATTGCAAGCCTAAGTTCTTCATTATCCTGGAAGATTACATTTAAGCACTACAATACTGAACTGGTAGACTCCACAGTTGGTTCTGAATTCTCAGATTAGCTACAGCACAGTTTGGATTCTTTTTATGCAAAATAAATGTGTTTGCTTCCTGAGGAAATAAAAGCTTATCAAGGAAGAGAAGTGGAGCAGAGGAGAATAAAAGCTAGTCTAAATTCAAGCTAGCTATTTGTGCAGACCAAGAAGAGGGGAAATACTCCTGAGGTATCCTTGTTCCACAGTTTAGACCCAGCCAGCACTGACTTCAGAAGGAAAAAATTACAAGAATTCATAGGATTCAAATTACTCCCCCGTAGTCACATAGCTTCCACAAAATTTTGAAGAAACTCGAGGGTGTATATTCATTGTTAAAATTACTGCTCAGTTCCAAAGCAAGAAAAATTAGAAGACTGGGCACTTCTAATACATATTCAGTGATTGTTTTTATTGAAGGATTAATATATATATTTATCTAAGAGTCCTGCAGCATATCAGACAAATTCTTAGAAGATAAACAAAATTCTAGTAATACTAATAGTTCTGGGGAAAAAATGCAGGAAAAAAGCTTTGGAGACAGAGTTTGTGTGTAATGAAAAAGCATAAGTAGACAGAGATTGTCTCCTTCAAAACATTCTGTCTTCAAAAATATTCATTAAATTGATTTTTCATAAATTATGTTTCAGAACAACTTTAGTATATGGAAATTCTGCTCTTCAAAGAATCCAAACTCACAAAATTGACTTTGAGAGGTTGGAGGCTTTGTGAACTGATATTTAGAAGCAACTTAGGGCCCCCCTCCTTTTTTTTTTTCCCCATTGGCAGTGTTTATGTTCATTGAAGATAGGTTAAAACCAGGAGGAAAAAAGCTGCAAGAATACTCTCAAATGTCCTGAACAGGTCTGTTTTCCATTTTCACAGGTCTGCCTTCCATCCCATTGCCCCTTTGCACACACCACACATATAAATACACTTCTGACTTAAAACACTGAGATCATTATCAAAAGAACTGCTTTTAAAAAAAAATTACTGAAGAAAAACTAACATTATACATTTGCACCAGAAACTTAAGCCTAAAATTACACTCCTCTGACTAGAGAACAGAATATTTATGATTCATCTTGTGTCTAATAAAAGCCAGCAAATCCTGAACCAGATTCCTTACCCTTCTTCATATGGATTCAGTTAATAAAGGCAGAATCAAAAAAAACACACAAGCCCAGATATACTCACATACTGATATTGCACAATAATGTGAAAATAGTGATGTAGACCTGGATAAATAAGGTATATTAAAAGGACAAGATGAATTAGCAAGATTAGCTCTGTTTATGAAAGACATTGTCACATATTTCATACAAAGTGCATAGATAGAACTAGATTCATTTTGCAAACATATGATCTCCAGAAAACTGCACTGAATCCTGATGGCAAGTTCCCATAATAATAG
Organism: Petroica traversi; assembly: GCA_025920805.1. Taxonomy (NCBI): domain Eukaryota; kingdom Metazoa; phylum Chordata; class Aves; order Passeriformes; family Petroicidae; genus Petroica; species Petroica traversi. Next base: position 16,151,641 of record JAHLSL010000009.1, read on the forward strand.
GAACTACAGATTTGCAGAAGCACTGTCATGATAGTAAGCTCTATTTCAATGAACAGCAGAGATTTGCTCAGTTTTTTAAAAGTTCTTTAAAAGGAAAAAAAAAAAAAAACAGATACAATCTCAAGCTATATTCCAAAAAAAAAAAAAAAAAAAAGAAAGGCACTTAAGGAAAATACTTTCGATTTCCAATGTCACAGAAAGCAAAAGCTGAAAGCAATTTTTAAGGGGATCATTAAAAGCATTTTTAGAAACAGTTTCATAACAAATGCATTTAAATGAAAGAAAAATGTATTCTTTCTTTATAAAAGCAAAATATCCAAGTGCAAAACTTTTGTGGCAGAATGAAAAAGTCCATCCTGAGAGAACAATTAAAGTTATAGAGTTTCATATGATCTTGAGATGCTCTTTCAGACGCTTGTTAATGATCTCACCAGGGACCACATAACTCTTTTTGTCCATCATTTTTAGAAGACTAGGTATTAAACACCATCTTCTATTTCTCCTCAAGGTTTCTGTGCTTGCTACAGATATGAGAGAGAGAAATCAGTGAGAAAGGAGAAGTTACTCCTGTTTCAGTTCATTGTGATTTAAATATTGTCCAGGGGCTAGTTGTAAAAGCAAAGGAAGTTTCCTCCATCTCCTCTACTGTAGAAGTAAAATTTATAACTCAATCATTTGCAGATAGACTATTAATATTGAGGAAGAAAGGGTTTATAGAAGTATCCTGTCTTCAAAGAGTAAGTCTACTCAGGTCCTTGGTTCAGCAAGGTGCTTGGGCACATGTCTGGCTCAAACACACAGATGAGCTAGTTATTTTAAACTAATTATTTACATTATTTAAAACAGATGCAGCAGTTAACAGCATCACACGCAGCAGCTTGCTGAAGGCTGAGGCAAGGCTGTAATAACCTATAGATTACATATACCAAACCATGCCCTGTTGCCAGAACAAAACCATGGGAAAGCAAAAACAATCCAGCAAACAGAGAGCTTGCGTGAAGGTGATTTGTTCTAGGTGCCTGCTTATTCAGCCTTCTGGAAAGCCTGGAAGATAAGGGCTGTTTGTCTCAAACAGTGGTAGCTGGAAAGGTGTGGAGACAACCAAGGATTGTTGGTAATAGTCTGTGAGAAAGAGCAGGGTGTGACTGAAGAAGGGGGCCATGAGGAGGCAGGGCAGCACTTTTCTGGGACCAACATCTCTTTTTTCTGGTTCACAACACAGTGCAGTGCAAGCACAGGAATGAGATCAAGAAACCAGCAGGGACTGTTAACCAGTCTGAACCAATAGGGTAGGACCAAGATCAACAAGGACCCCCTGAAGCCCTCTGACCCATTTCCAGAAAGGTTTAGAAAAACAAACTGCACTCGATAACTAACTTTTGCAGAAAGTGAGAAAGTTATCTGCGTGGTAGGGAAATATTAACTACAAAAAGGGTACCCTTACCGAGCCCAGGTGGTGCCTCCAGGACCCTGAACATCCCATCAGCTCAATCAACACTGGAGCCAGGACTGGTGATCTTCCACCCTTTTTTCTTTTCTTTCTGTCTCACTCTCTCTCTAATTTTCCATCACTTCCTGTTCACCCTACTCTTTATAATACTAGGAACTAACATATACCAATTTCAATGCCAAATGTGTAATTTACTAATAAAACTCTGCAAGTTTCTTTTGTGAACCTTTTTGATGTATGAAGTTCCCTCCTCACCCCATCTTCAAGGATAGTAACACAAAAGATTACATAATCTGAAGCCTGCATTCAAAAAATAGGGTCTGATGTATGGGTAAAATTCACGCCTCTAATGGTAAGACAAGCATTGAGGATCTTAGATAAGCTATTCTGATTATTAGAAAGGTATTTGCTGCTAAATATTCATGGTAGAAGCCTTCATAAGCTGTTCCTCTCAAGCATCTGTTAACAATCTTACAACTAAAACCTAATCAAAGATCTGACTAATTACACATCATTGCTACTGGTTCTCTTCCATACTCTGTAATTTCCTGAGATTTGCACTACTCTCTGAGAAAATTTTAACTACTCTCTGAGAAAGCAATAAATGATGTCCCACTCTGATTCTCTTTCAATTAGCATAGTTGCCTCTATCCACCTTCCTTATGGAAGGATGCAGCTCCACAAGATATTTTCTTTCAGTAGTAAATCCACCTGAAGTGATCTCTCAGTCCTGGATACATTTTCTGTAGTTTGTCAACTCTCTTTCCTGAGCTTACTCTTTTTTATTTTTGAGGCCATGCCAAAGAGCTGACCTTTGAAGCAATTCCCCCAAAACAAATCCTCCCCAGAGAAGGGATCTCCTACTCCGAGACTGAAGCTATCATACTCCTCAGACTCCATTAATTTTCTATTTTTAAAAATGTGCTAATTGTGGGAAGAACATGCATAAAGTCACATAAGAATTCCATGATTCTCCTTCAAAGATCATGTCACCATTTTATGCTGTTTACTGCACTATGTATTGATAAGTAAAAACTTTCCAGGTTATATATGTACATAAAGATTAGAGTTTTATATGCATGTAAGTGTTTTATTTATATGTCACTGTCCTGGTTTAGGGCAAATATTTAGGAGGAAACCTCTGGGGGGGGGTCTCCTTTAGGAAGAGTCGATTCCAATCACCTCTCCCCCTACAGGTCCGGGAAGAATTTCCTTAGAGAAAAGTGGAAAAAACTATTTATTTAACAAATAGAATATTCACAAGCGTAGAAAAATTTGGATAATATGAAAACAATGAAACCTCTCCTTCCTCGGAAGAGATGGTAGATTCAGAGTCCGTCTGAGTCCGGTTCAGTTCTCCAGTGGGGGGGGGGGGCAGGGCCCTCGCCGGCCCCGGCGGCAGCCCCCGGCGAGGCGGGGGGGTTCCCTGGGGTCCTGGGCCCACGCGATGCCAGCCAGTCCCAGGAGGAGGAAAAAGGAAAAAATACACAGCAAAAGAAACAAAGTCTCTCCCTGCAAAAAGCTGAGAAAGTTCCGAGGAAACTCTCTGCTGTGTACCGTTCCTGCCCCCCCCCCCCCCCCCTCCCCCCCCCCCGAGAGAATAAAAACCTCAGTCCCGCTGGAATGTAGCCTCTCCGCTCTCTCAAGGCCTAAATGATAAGATGGGACTCCTGCAGACAAACGGCGAGTGGTTTGTTTTTTTTTTTCCCTCCACTTTCACTCTCTCTGTCTCTCTGGGTCTAACGTAAAGCTGTAGAACTTAATGTCCAGCATAAGCAAGAGGACGATTGGGGATACAAACAGGTCATATGGCCAACCCAGGACAGTCACCTCACTAAGTATGTATTGATTTGAGCCTTCAGCAGTGCCTGAATCTTGATTAATATGATCTTTCCCTTTTTTTAGCAAAATAACTACCTACTCCCACAAGTGTCAGAGAGGAGTCAAAGCAATTCTGTTACAGAAAACTTGGTCTATTAAATGGAAATCTTGACACTACCACCTACTTGGTACTACCAGTAAAAGTTCCTACTGGCCCTCTACTTTACTTTGGATAGAATCTAAGAAGTTTGCCACCTTATTATTAGTTGCTAAGTCACAATGCCATGTACTTATATTAATGTCTGGATGTGCATTATACTGTTTTGGAACTCTTTTTTAAAATCAGGCAAGTGTGGAAATTCAACAATAGTTGGTCTTCCATGAAAGCAACAGTTATTTTTTCTCTCCTTGAGCATATTTTTCCTTTGTGCTTAACATGTGACAGTAACAAATCACATTAATGATTTTCTAGAATGTTCAAGATGACAAAGAAAAACTCAAGACTTCGATAAGTTTCAAATTTTCACCATAGCATTTTATATTGGAGCTCTAAAGGCTGTTATGTTTTTCAGAGGAAATACATAAATATGCCTTGTTTGAAGTCAGTATGTAATTTTCTCATGATGTTAGCCCGCTGTTAACCTTTTCTGGGAGCAGCAGTCACAATTACAACTTGCTTTGAAATGCTGAACAAGATAAGTTGTTTAGAGTTTTTTGGATGAAAAGTTATTTCCATTTTCTCATAAATAATAGACAACAAAATAAGTTACAGAATTTATTAATATTTAGAGATAAAAGCCTTACCTAGCACAATGGGGAAAACAATACAATTAATCAGGTTCTATTCTGAGGAAGGAAGTAAACCCATGAAATTAACTGAATTATTATGTTCCACTGAATACATTCGTAAATCCTTCCCTTTCAGTTTTACACTGAATGTTTTTTACTCTGAAAGAGAGACTGTGTGGCAAGACCATTTTGCTTGTTAGTAAGATAAGACCAGAAAAGTGACAAATTTTAGGCAGTGCTACCAATAAAAATGCAAATAAACAGGAAAGTTCAGAGCTATGCAACAATAGAAATCAAAGTCTAGAAAAGGAGGAAAGAGTGAGAGACCTGGGGTTATTTATAAGAGCAATAAAAATCTAACTGGCTTGAAATATATGAATATCTCAAAAAAACATAATACACATAATACACTTTATTCTTTGGCTGTTCCAAAGAATAAAGTTATTTTTTCCCTATTTATCTTGCCTAGAAGATGTGTCAGTCTAAAATTGCAACAGCAGACTTGTCTTAAACATTAAACTAAGAGGGACAGGTAGGAGCTGATGTAGATCAACTAAGGTGGTCATTGCACTTTTCTAGAGGTGTCTTCATACCAATGAACATCTGTCAAGAGCAGTGGTGAAGTCATTGAGCCTGCCAACAGGATATTTGATATTTCAAGGTCTTTATAAATCCTAGTCTTTTAACTTCTTTACATTATCTACACAGCAAAATCTAGACAATTTGGACTTATCAGCAACAGTAAAGACATGGTGATATGAACTTTATCAATATTTATAATATTACAGCACATGTTGTATAACCTATCTAGTCCTTTTTCCAGCTGCCAGAAAATGTTGCTGCTGTGTCTTCTATCTTTAATCACAGCTACTGACTTAAGCCTTTTCAGGTTACAGTTGCTCCTCACTTTCTGTGAAGGACAACACAAACTCTGTTACTCTTATCAAAAGTATTTTCTTTGTATCTTACACTTGCACAGCTCCAGAGGTTCAATTTGCAACTTAGGAGTATAACTGCTACTACTGGCACCCTTAAAAAACATCCTATCAGTGATAATTCTCAAGAAATAACCTCCCACAGACAAGAGCTGTCATAAAGTCAGTATTTCTGGCTCGTTTACATTTTCCATTTCCTCACAGTTCCTTAAGTAAAAAAGAGAAAAAACCAAAATCAACAACAGAATTACATTTAAAAAAAAAGGATCCCCAGAGTCTCAGCTATACTCAAGTTAATACATTTTTCCTCTGCTTGTTGGCATTAAGAATAGCCATTCATCTCACTCTGCCATATTCCATGGCTTCTCAATACCCCACTTAAACAGGAGTGATCTCATCCAACCTTTGACTAGGTTAAAAGCTGCTTAATGTGTGGTATGCATACACTGAATGTGTTTTTCAGCCTAAATTAGGTCAAAATAATCTCTTGATCAAACACCCACATTGATGACTCGGAATGTAGGGAAGGGAAATAAGAGGAGAGGAAGGAGAGTATCCCCAGATCAAACCAGACTAAATCTCCTGCAGGGATAGGTTATTGCCAGTGAGTCCGTGCCTTTGGTATCCCAGTTGAGAATTGAAACTATAAGTTAGAAAATATAAGAGATAGGAAACATAGTGGAAGAAATCACCTCCTTTATCTCTTAAAATTAAAAACAAAGTTAAATCCACTTCTACTGGTTGCAAGAGCTCTGAAAAAGAAAGATTCTAGATGACAAACCTGATTAAGGAGTAGTGCCTTAGTCTAAGTTAGAGGCAAAGTTTACAATCTTTTTCTCATTTATTTTTTTTCCCCCTATGGAAAGCCTTTGATAAAGAGATTCACTTGCCTTAAATTGTCATTTTCCAAATTTAAGAAAGTCACAAGGATTATTTGTCCTTTCCATGGCTGTGTATATGCATATATATATGTATACACATATATATTTTAGAAATATTCCAGTATTTACATGGATTAAAGTATTAATACAAAAACAACGAAAGTGCTTTGTCCACTTTTCAAAAAAACAAAAAATAGGGAATGGAAGAGAACCACAGTGGCAAAAGAGAGTTCTGGTGTTAAAATAGCAGGAAAATCTTTACTTCTTGTTTAGATTTGAATCAAGTTTCTAAAAGCCTCAAAAGAAATATTAGATTTTGCAATATGTAGAGAAGCTTCCAGAAAGTTCATCTTTGTGGGGCTGGACCTAGGCAGGATGATAAAGAGACAGGAGCAGGTTAGGTTCATGTCCAATTTGCTCATGTAGCTATCATTTAATTAATAAACCTCTTAGGATTATGGGGATTATTTACATCACCGAATTAAATGAGACTAAATACGATCAAAATCTAGCTCTTTTTCTGTGCAAGACTGTTTTTGAAAATTATTTTGGAAAACATTACAAGAAGTAAACCTTTCCCTAGAAAGCTCTATAGTTTCCTGCAGGAACTCTCCAGTTTCCTGCAGGAACTCTCACAAAAATGACAGCAGCTGTCAGGGTTTAAAGCACTGCATCACACACATCCAGATTTGCTCTGAACAGAACAAGACATGACAGGGCTACAAATAGCCGGTGGCCTTTTCACATACTGGGCTTCAACCCATGGAGGCAAAGCAGGAGTTTTCATGAAAATTATCCAGCACAAGCATAGCTTTCTGTTGCCATAGTAGATATTGAGCTTCTATCTTAGCTGCAGACAAAGGCTGGGAAAACAAATCAAGCCCTATTATAATGTTTATTCTCTGATGCAGGCAGAAAAACATAAGCTAATGTGTTTATACACACACATCTAGCCTGGCATATTTTGGCATTTGTCAGGGATTTTTTTTTCTTTTCCGTGTATTAGTTTGGGTTTTTTCCACTGACTTTCACTGCCTATGGCAAAGCTTTGGTAAATATATAGGAGAGAGTTGCCTTTTAATAAGCAGTGTTCATTTCACAATAAACGGATGAGTTCTTGTAATCTAGCCAAATATTTTGCTGTTTCAAAACAGATACACTTTTGGAAAGTTCACATTTTAAGGAAAATTAATGTTTCTTGTTTTTACTTCTTGTTAAGGTTTAGAAACAGTACTCCCCAATCCAGTTTCCCCACTAAGACTCTCTCAAATGAGAGTGCCTCTCACTTTATTCCTTGCTTTCTTTCCCCCTTTCTGCTCCTGGGATGGACTTGAGAATTGGAGGCACAAAGGTGAAAATCACAGGTTGAGATCAGAACAATATAGTGGAAACAGCAATTAGATAAGAAAACAAACGGTAACAGCAGCAGTATCAGTAACAATAGGTATAAGACAAAGAAAGTATTTACAGGGAAAGTAAATCAATAATGGACTGTTTTGCATTCCACAATGAGAGAATCCCCTATTCCTGCCCCTCACAAATGATATGAAATGGTATCAAATAAAATTAGGGCCTGGCCACACCCATTTCCCATCTACCATAAAATATTAATCCTGTCCTGGCTGAAACTAGGACACTGCTGTGTCTCCATAGTGAGTAATATTGACTGATGCAGTAACTATAGGGAAGCAGGACACCCATCATGCAGCATTTTAACAACACCTATTATTTCCTGCTGCTTCCAACAAAAATGTTTTAGCAGGTCTGGGACTGTGTCCAGGCTACCAAGGGTTAACACATGTTCTAGAATCACTGGATTAGCTGCCTGTTTTGCTGTATTGGAGTAGTTTTGTGTGCCTTGTCACACATACCTCTACCCATAGGAAAGAAGCTAACCACAGGAATGAACAGGGAAGTTTGCCATCTTTCCCTAACCCCAATATTTAAGTTTGGTGCAGCAAATGTGAGAATTTTACCATTCCTTCAGACATGAGGACTAGCATCTTCAAACCATTCATTTAATTTGTCCTCCCACTCTCAGTGCTCCTTGCTCTGCCTGTATGATGCAGAAACAAAAGAACAGAATATATGAGAGATGATATGCACAGTACTTTCTTGGAACAAAAACATTACTCATCACCTCTGGACTGCTTGGAGATAAAGAGGAAGAAAACAGTAGCTTTCATCCCAGTTCAGGACTCATTTGAGCTTTTACCCATGATCTGGGAGGGTAGTGAGGTAGGTTCTACAAAGACTGCCACCGATATATATTAGAAGTTAAACCAAATTTCACTCCTCCTCTGGAGCTGCCATTTTTATGTAGCCTGCAACTCTCTGCCTTATCATACGGCATTTTATAAAGGCAAAATTATCTGTTAGCACAAGGTGCACAGGACACTTTGTTGCAAGGCTTGGTGCTCATTGCCCCAAAGCAACCACATTGCTGAAGGCAGTAAAGAACAAAAGACATGAGACAAAAGCTGGGTCTTTCATTTTAGCAGATAAGTTAAAGAGCAGTTCTGATATTGGTCCTGTAGCCGAACAGGTCAAATACATCAGGCAGCTTTGGCTCAAAACTTTTTCAGATGGATCCAAAGATTGTCTTAATAGCTAAGTAATCAGACCACTTCTTCAGTGTTTACAGACTGAATGTCTGTGCTTGAGGACCTGGAAACTACACCTCATGTCTCTGAAGAGAGATTGGTTTACACAGAGAGAAATGGGTGCACTCTGTTTCCTAGACCAAGACTTTGTGCTGGAAAGTGTCCTCTCCACCAGCACAGCAATATTCACTTTCTGGCCTGGTGGGGAGTGCAGGTAGGGCACAGCACCTTATTCTCTGATACAGCTTTTGTATAGTTACACCCGGTTGAAAAATGCAAAGGAAATAAATTAACTGAAAGACTGGAACTTGGCTTCAGGCAAAGGGCCATGAAGGATTGAGGGCTCTTCAGAATAGGGGAGCCATGCAAATCCTGTCCCTCAGCTTTCTGGCCCCAGGCTGAACACCCTGGATGTGGGATGTAGGGAGGCAGCAGCTGCTGCTGCTTTTCTCCATCTATTTGCAGGAAGCATGTTGCTAAACAGAAATTTTTTTTCCCTTGTGTCTCTTCCTCTGGACAGAAATTCTGATGAAGTTCAAACATGGGGTTAGAGCCAAATCTCTCCCCTTTATCCCCCCCTTTGGCTGCCAAAGGGAGAAAAGTACAAATATTTACTCAGCTTTTGTTTTATGCCCTGCCATCCACTTCTGCCTGAGCAACACTCACAGAGCAGTGTCCAATACCAACAGCACCAGGCTTTGTCATTTTGCCACCAATGCTGAAATGCTTTCTGCCTGCCCAGATAAGAGTAAGACCTAATGTGATCCTAAATTAGCAGCAGAAGCACTTACTTCTTTCTCACCAAAGGCATCCTCAGAGACTTTATAACATCCTGCTTTGTACATAAAGTTGAGATATTTGTCTATCCATAAATTTATGATTTACGTCACCAGAAGAGAGTAGAGTCTGACAGCAGAAGCATGAAGAACAAAACACTTGTATTCAAAGTATCTACAGCTTTGCTGCTTGTTTTCTTTTACTAAAGAGCTCAGACAGTTAAGGAGAAGAACTGTCTAACTAATCAAGCCATGACACTTCCAAAAAAAAATCTCAAACTTTTCAGAAGTTCAAAGAGTAAAAACAAATAATATTGTGCAAGATAAGAGAAAAAAATAGGCAAGGTTCTCAGATTTTCACATGCTTAAGGGGATAAAAATTTGCAGAATACATGTAAGATCTAATAGCAGAACAACAGAAAACACAGTCAGAAATCTCTGAAAAGACATTATCATACATAGAAAATAGACCATATTATGCATTGACTTGCAACTAAAGTAACAATTTGTTTAACTTTAGAAATTCACTTTCTCTGACAATATAAAGGTTTTTTCAATACATTCAAATAAGTTTTAAAATGCTGGGATTTATAAAATTAGCTAAATCACATATTTGTTTTGGGCATCTTAATATTTGCAAAGATATTTCAAAAGTTTTTTTTAAAAGTCTTTAAGATTTGGCTCTTCTATTTTCTATACAAATAAAGGGTAGTTCAGAGACCCCAGCGAGGCTAACAAATCATGATGGGTCAGCTGACTTGGAGAAGAAATGGCTTATCTATACCAGAAAATATTTACACTTTTCAACATTTTTTCCTATCCTAAACTGGAATGCGATAGTGGAATCGACCAAAATTTTATTACTTAGCCTTTCACCTCAAAAATGTGCTTTGGATTCATCAAATTGCTTTCACTGAAACAGTAATTTTTTAAATTTTTGGCCAGATTGGTTTTTATGATAAAAGCTTCCTTCTGACATCGAACCCTTGGAATCTGAAATATTTCTCAGGAGAACGTTTTTCAGTTTTGCCTTTTTCTCCAATCTGTTTTCAAAAAACAGCATTTCATCATCATCATGTTATTCTGGCACTAAATTTTGCCTGGGACAAGGTTTTGGAATATTCTAGGGACCTATTCTCATGGAATCTATGCTGTTACACCTGGGTGAAAGTCATCCTTCCCAGCTTATCAGGTAACATAGATAATTTCTTTTGTTATATAATTTCTCACCCTGCATTTCTAGACGTGCACTGATATGTAATCTGAATAATTTCATCATACTAGGAGTGTGAGCAAAGCACAACAAGGAAGTTCTCTGGGGTCACTTAATAAATTTGCTAAAATAACATAATGAGAAATGAAATATTAAAAAAAAATATATTAAAATAAATACACTGAAAATATTATCTTTATCCATTAAACTGTGAGCATGCTGGGTCAATAAAGCACTGAATAATAGCATAAGGCTCTCAATGGGAAAAATAATGCGACTCAAAAGGATTTTCCAGTCTGGAGGATACATTACTATTTTATGGTAATTCTTATAAACACAGAGAGCTGGTGAATATATTTTCCCCGAGAGAAGAATATTCATGGACCTTGTCATCAAGCCTTTTTCTGCACCGTACAAATCAGTAAATCTAGCAAAGGGCAAACCATAAGGATGAAAAAAGTAGCTTGGAGATGCATGTATATATCTCTCCTGTAAACCCTGCTCTGAGATTTCAGGACTTACACCCTGCTCCAATATAAATTTTATGTGATATGATCGTAACAGTCAAAGCATGCACCCTTGGATGCATGTGCCCAGCAGCTGACACTTAGAATTATTGGTTTCAAGGAAATTTTTATATTATTTCATTCCGGTTGTTAATGAATACCAATTACAACACAGAAAACTGGATAAAATCAATCTACAGAAATGAGAAGCTGACTAGCCATGTGGGCTGGCTAACTCGCAACTGCCCATGGCTGTAAACAACTATTCCCACCTCAAAGGGAAAGGGTGGGGATATTCCTCCTCCCTTCACTCTGATGTCTGGAGTAGAGTTTGGGTGTCAAAAGAGCTCAGAGGGCTCAAACTGCTCACCTGAGCACAGGCACAAGGAGTACAGGGTAGACACAATCACCTGCACCACCTCTATGTCTAAATGCTTCAATCAAAAGAGGAGCTTCAATGTTTGTAAAGCACTTTGAAGATTACAATTAACAAGAATAATCTGGCTAATTCTTTGCATGTTCACCCTGGTATTTTAATGTGCTCTCTCCAGCTAATATTAATCAGCAGAGCTTGATTGATTTTCAAAAGGAAAGTAAACCTTTACTCTGAAATTGCTCCTGCCAAGGGTAAACATTCTCACCCAGACTCCTCACTGTGTTAATGATCTCCCTTAGCTCATCTCCAATATAACAAAACTCAAGATCAGAACTCAGTTTTTGCAGCACCTGACTTTCAGGCATCTGTCCTTCATACAATGTTCACCAAAGCCCAAGAAAAGTGTCTCAGACAGGATACACAAAGCACTGAGCTGTAGAGGGAGCTGACTCCCCAGTCAACAGAGAAATGCCCCTGAAAAAAAAGTGACAGGATATTTTAGGCATCTCTGGGAATTCATAACCCAAATCCTGTTTTGAAGGTTGCCATTTCCTACCTGTAAATGACAAAGTGACTGATATAACTAATTGGACCTTCTAAAGCCTACACAAAAAGTGGCCCAAGGTTGAAGTGGAACCTGTGTAGGAGACAGGTCAGGAAGGCAGGTTCCCTGACAGAGGCTCATCCCCTCACACTATCAGCGGGCTGTCCCTTCCACTGCCCCCAGAGGCAGGAAATTTGACTGTGCTCTGTGCAGCAGCAAACAGGGGCTTGGTACTCATCCAGAATCTGGGTGTTTCTGATTTCATTTTCTTCCAGGGAAGGTCTGAGCCTGCTTCCTTGCAGGAGCATTCCCAGTTGTATAGGCTATTCTAAGACTAGAAAGTATGTAGTCTTCATTCTATGATTAGAAATCTTTTTTCCTTGTCTGGATTACTCAGAGGCTTTAGACACTTTATAAGAGCATGTGTCTGTATTACCTAAAAACCACTAATGCAAGCCCCAAAAAACTAGGTAGTTATGGGGTAAAGTTCTCAGGCATCTCTCTCACCGACAACCCAATATTACTGTCCCTAGACTTTTCTGACCATGTATTTCATTCAAGAAAACTAGATTTTACCTCTCAGCTCATCCACAGTCTGGTGATGCTGCCTCTTTCTGTGAAAGTGGCCTTGGACAGACCAGAGTAGGAAAGCTGGATCTCCTCCCTGCAGAAGTGTTTAGTGTACATATTTAGGAGGCAGATGGCCTTCCCACTTTTGAAAGACTGAATGCTCTTGCATTCTGTGTGGAGCTTGATCCACTAGACAATCCTGAAAAAGTTTTAAGCTACCAGCAGAGGAGGGCAAAAAAGGCATCATGATAATTTCCAAAACATGTTTGCACAAAAGGCAGAAACCATGCATTGTTTACTGTAGCACACTTAGGCATGCACAGAAGAAGGGTCTGGGGAGCAGCAGTGTTCAGAAATAGGGCAAACTCACAGTGCAAACACCTCTTGTGTCATGTGGCACAGATGGAGGTCTGAAGGGTGGCAATCAACTCTCCCTTTCCAGGCCACATCTATGTTCCTGCTGTTCTCACTCCAGTCTACTCTTACAAATGATAATTTTTTCTTCCTGTGACAGTTATTTTTTTTACTTTGATTTGTGATTTTCCATGCAATTTCAAAATGGGAGAAGGGCTGCAACCTCCTGTTAATACTACTTGATGGTTTTCAAAAATAAACATGCAGAGGGAGATAGTACACAACCTCCCCATCCTCAGCACAGATACTTCTTGCACCCTCTACAAAGTCTAACTTTTCAAATATGATACATTTACTGTGCCTCAGAAACATTCTTAGTACTGGAAAAAATCAAATTGTGCTGAGGAATAAGAGAGTGTTTTCTCTTCTAGAGAGCCAAGAATGACAAAGTCACAGAGAAAATATTTTTGACATATAAGGATATGTTCCAGACATCATTCCATAGCTGTAAGCATTATCATAAGCAGCTGAAAGATTTACTTAGATGTCCGTGCTTATGAGCCTTTAATAACAGCATCATAGGAAGAGATTTCTCAATTTCTGAGTTCAAAATTTAGAACAAAAGATAGCAAAAGACCTTGTGGAGAACTGAATGTTATATCCTTTACACATATGATACAAGCCCATAATCAACAGTCAAATTAATCTGTAATATTTTGTTTGATTAATCAATTGGTAATTAAAATTCAGAACTATTTCTCTTATTGATCCTCAGCTTTATGAAGTCATCATATGATTCACATGTCTATTCTTCCAAGAGGTTTGTGAAGCAGGTGTCTAATTGCCTAGAAGGTCACTAATAACATATACTGCTTAATTGCAAAGAGGAAATATTTATAATTAGTTCAACAAGCTGCTTGCATGTTCCCCATTCAGCTTACAGGACACAAGTATGAGATTCATTTCTGGCTAATTTAATTACTCATTAGAGCAAACATCTGAAACTTCTGTTCTTATTTAGAAAAGGTAAAGAAACAAAAGCAAGTAAGTTCAGGACAGGGCAATTATAACTGTGATCATGCATTTGAAACCATGATTGTTCATTTAGATCACACCAAATTGTAAGTCTCAGATTTTAATTCTCCAACAATTAAATAGGAATAAGGAATTATAATGGTACTTGCCATTAAGCACATACGATAAAGAATAAAACCATAAAAAAATACTTAAATTTACAAAGATCACTGTAGGGAGATTACTGTGAGAAAGGTAAGATGATTTCAAACAATAGATATAAATGAAATAGCGTCAATAATCACTGTGCTTAACTAGGTCTTATGTCCCTTGTTTAGGAGCATTCTTCATTCATTTGCTCAGTGATGACTCAGTCTGATCAACAACTACATTGTCTCAAGGTGTCAACAGGGGAACACTGATGATGTCATTAAACTAAAGAAAGAGGGATGTGTTCTGCTAAAGCTATAAAAAGTCCTCTTGCTTAAATTGAGCCACCAGATCCCCTGTGCCATGTCTTCCTGTTAAAATGGATCAAGAACTGGATAGAAGCTCCCACCACTTATTTAGTAGCAGAAGCATCCAGACTGAAAAAGCCCAACCTGCCAACTGCCAAGTCCTACACAGGACCACATCATCTGAAAATCTCAAATGGCAATGGGAAATTGCTTATAAACTCTTTGTCTATAGTTTGCAGTACTTCTGAGGATAGATCAACAACTATTCATTCCGCAGGTTTCTCTGTGGCTTGGGGAAGCCTGTGCTGTGCAATGAGTTCCCCAAGACACTTTAATTTACATACTGAGGTTGCATGGCTACAGCTACAAGTATTTACATTTCCAGTGTAAATAAGAATCAAAAAATAGTTTAGAGATGCTATCATCCCTTTTTCATTACTAGCAAATCATACAAGAATATTAAATGACTGAGACCAACAATCAAACTGAATATTCTTTGCAAATAATAATATAAAAAAGTAGAAAATAGAGCATCTCAAAAAAAAAACCAAAACAAACAAACAAGAACAAAACAAAAAGCCCAACCTAACCAAAAAACCCCAACCAACAAACACAAAAAAATAAAAACAAAAAAAAAACCAAAACCAAAAAAAAAATCCAAAAAACAGGAAAGAAAGAGAAACTATACACAGAAACCAAAAGAAAAGTTTTCCCATTACGATGAGCTTTGCACAAGCATCCACATCAGTGTGGCCAACTAAAACTAGTCCTGAATTAAAGACCTTTAGGAATTTTCTTCAGGACTTTAGAAGAAACAAATGTAACTATAACTTCCTTGCATTTGTGTTGTCTCCTGGGACTTTTGATTTACCCGTGTATTCTCCTTATTTGGAATCACAGGG
Source organism: Petroica traversi (assembly GCA_025920805.1). Taxonomy (NCBI): domain Eukaryota; kingdom Metazoa; phylum Chordata; class Aves; order Passeriformes; family Petroicidae; genus Petroica; species Petroica traversi. Next base: position 16,166,833 of record JAHLSL010000009.1, read on the forward strand.
GGAAAAAAAAAATTGGATGGAAGGTCTGCCTCAGCCCTGCACTGGAGCAGGTGACATGACCCAGGGGACACTGGTGTGGAAACAGACACAAAGGGAGGTGCTGCAGTGGCTGCCCAGGAACGAGGCCATCAAGGTTTGCCAGTGACAGTCACTCCTCAGGTGCAGGGTAACTTTTCTTCCCTGAAGTAACAATGTCATGTCATGCTGGTCATTTGCCCAGTACTATAATAATTTACAGATATTTCGATGCTTTCCTGCAAGAAGTTGACTTCCTAGAGTTGCTCACAACAGGTCATCAAGAAAACTTCTAGCCAGAGGAAATCCTCAACTTCTGAAGCATAGATTTTCATCTTTCTGTTTTTCTGCCAGTCTCTACTTGTAGCAAACAGCTAGGAAGAGTGGAAGGAGGAGTATCTCACAAAGAAAAGCACAGGCAGCACTGTCAGTGGGATGCTTTTGCACAGAGCCCCAATAGCTATTAAATATTTCCAGTAAATTTCCTCTCTAGATGATTACTCATTTTCTGACAGGTTCATCACTGAAAAGAGTGGCTTGAAGATGGACATAAAATAAAAAAATTACATATGGCAAAAGCTCCAAATCCTTAAAAAGTTAGGCCAGGAACAAACCCTTTATTATTTTGTGCATTTTTGTTTGTTTAATTGATCAACCAATATTCAAAAGATTTCATAGAATACAGCAGGGGGGGGGAAAAGTGTGAAATTGGAAATAGAACAAAATTATAAATACATGACTTTATGAAATATAAATATTTTATAGCAGAATTTTTGGTAGCCATCTGGGATTTATACACAGAAACTCAGTGTTTATTCACATTTCATTCTCACTTAGATTTATATGACCAAAGATATTTTTTCTGAAAAGATTTACTTATTAGTCCAATAATAAGAGTATTTTGTGTTTGCTCAAGGGACTACTAAGGCTTGTTAATCACAGACTTTAGCACAAATTTTGCATTGGACTTTCCATGGCCGTGTAAGGATATGAAAACAAGCATTTCACACATTTGTGTTGGAAGCCAGAAACCTCACTGGTTTGTATAAAAATAGCTATTTGCATCAAGAAATTTCCTCTTTAATGATGGGTTCATCTTTTGTCTCCCCTCATTTTTCATCTAATGCTCTTGGTGGGCTGCCATAGAGCCAAAAAAAGCAGCTTACAAACCTGTCTCTCAACATTGTTAGGATTGGACTGACAGAGATTTTTCCTAGGCTCCTAAGGGCTACTGAGCTATTTTGATCCTGCCCTGATCACTTGCTAGAAATTGCTATTAGTTCTGTTTGTGTCTAAGAATAACTTCATAGCCAAAAAAAAAAGCACATATTGTTGTTTTATATATAAAACTGCCCTAAAGTTTAAAGTGGCAAAATGACTGATGAAATAAGATGTGAGCCACCAGCTCTGTATGAAAGGCAGCAAATGCTTCTATTTAAAGAGCAGCATCACAGCTCTGTCTCTGCTGACTGCACACACCATTGTACAGGTGAGGAGCCTCAGAAGAAATGTCAAGCGTGAGAGGGCTCCAGACAGGATTAACATACACTGAGGTCCAATAAAATCATTATGATAACCCAGCCTGATCTCTGAAACAACAAACCATATAATGGAAAAAAAAAAAACTTAACTACTACTAGTTCAAGATTTTGTGGACAAGGAACTGAGTTTTAAAGCCAGAGTTTTAAACAACTTTCCTCTTCTGAGGTGTTCCAGTTCAGGGATTCCGTAATTCAGCACTGTCTCTACCAGCAAAGCAGGTGGGGACAGCTTATTAGTTCCTGCTTTTGCAGGTTTAAAGTAAAATCTTCAAACGTCCAAGATACATCTCTCATGTGAAAGAGACCCATTTATCTGCACCTCCTGAAGAAACATTGTTTCTATTTGGGCTCTTTGTTCTTTCCTGCCTCCTGGGTTCATAAGCCTGTGTAGAGAATGGCACACTGGAAAAGGCTGCAAAACAACCCTCAGATCCAGGCTTTTCCTTTGGAAGTTTTGCACTGTAATGCTGATGAAACCTGACTGTTTTACTTGGAAAACTGATGACATGAAAGGATGAGGCAGATCTGCACTTGAAATATCTGAGAACTTTCCAGGGCAGAAAAAATATGTAAAAAGTGCAAAGAGAAGTTTCTCCTACAGGAGTTCCTAGTTTCACCAAATCACTCTGAGCGAGCATTTAATAACCCCCTTGTCTGCAAGGATAGTTTAAAATTAAAAATACTTTTGCTTCTTCCAGTTGCTGTTTTGGCCTCACTAAATATTGGTTTGGAATCTCCCATAACTTAGACCAAAAAAAAATTGTTCATGGAGCAACAAAAAAAATAGAGTTGTAGAACTTTGGTAAAAAGGATGGGGAACTAAACTGGGAGGGCTCAGAAAAGACTGAAAGGACTTGGACAAAGATTACATTACAAGACTGGGAAAAGGACCTGAATTAAATGGGAGCACCCTGGGCACATGGTTGAAGACAGGTATGTCCAGGAGAGAAGTCTGGGACTGAAGAGGCTGAGGAGGAAAGACAGAGGGAGAGAGGCACCTTCTCTCTGCCCTATCCACCTGCAATGAGCACTTGTGCTTGGAGGAGATGAAGAAGGCTTAGGATTTCAGCCATGCTCCCTCCACTCTCCTTCCCCACTTGGTGCCAGGACAATGGCAGCTGTGAGCTGTGCATGTGCTGGTTGGATTAGTTTGGCAGACTGAACACAGAACTCAGCCAGGGAGCAGACATTGCCTCCGGAAGGGGAAACTTTAATGAGAGGTGTTTGTGGAAACATCATGCAGCTTTCTTCAGAGTCCTGAGCTGGCAAAAACCTGTAATTTATCCTTCTATTCGTGGTACAAGTACATTTGTCCTAACAACTACAGACTTGATTAATTTTAATTTTCTTGGTTTCTGTTTAATTAAGTTTCCTCATACCTAAGAGAATAGTAAAAAAATATTATTCCAATCCACATAAAACAGAACCAACCAAAGTAACATTTAAGCAAAGAATTATATGCCAAGACATTAACCCAAAAATGAAAGCCAAGTAAAGACCTTTTCCTTAAAAATTGCAAAGTCAAAGTTTTCAATGGCAGGACTACCCCTGCCATTGCATAAGCAGACTTCAGTAGATTCAGATTACCAAAGAAACGCATGCAAAAAAAATATTTTCTCTGTGGTCTTGTATGATTTTTATTTCTGAAATAAGTTTACAAACTGCCTTGTTAAATTCACAACATATACAAAAGAAAGAGTCACGTGGTGATTACTGCCCTTGAAAATGAACCAGACTGAATTTAATGACTCAGTCCCACACAGATTTTTAGCTATCTTTATTTTTTGAAGGTGCTTGGATAAATATGGTGTTGCTATCATTATGCTGCTGATTTTTGATATCATTAATAATATCAGGCATGAACAGTGGCTCTCAAGCTCCTTAAATGCAAAATCAGGTTTAGCATTCTGAGCCTGTGTTTCCTTCTTGGGAAGGAGTACCATATCCTACAACAAAACCATGTTTCTTGCAGAGGGAAGACAGTGCAGGCAGGCAGTGCCATTGCTGCTCCTCCATGAAAGCTGCTGTGCTCCTGCAAGGGCTGTAAGCCCTTGGCTGAAATAATTATTTTCCTTCCACTTCATTCTCAACAGCTGCTCTGCTTGCGTCTTTGCCTCTCTGCCTTTCTGATTGCTTTTTTCTGCTTTTCCTCTGGTAGTTCTCTGCATAAAAAAAAACAATTAAAAAACGTTATTTATTCCAATTAAGAACCTAAGTAAAAATTCCTAGCATGAAAAAATAAGCAATTTATTTTAAAGAAATAAAGAAAAAATTAACAAAAGCAGAAGTGTTCCTCTGTTAGTAGAAGGAATACTAAACTCAGCCTAGTTCTTTCAGACTCATGACATGAATCATTCTGCTCCCATGCCAGTACTTGACAATTTCACACTGAAATAAAACAGAAAAACAGAAATAAATATGCAATACAGTAAAAGGAATCAACAAATGGTAAACAAAAGCATTTAATTTGCAACATGCACGCAATAGGGTCTATAATAATTAAAAAGTTCTAAAAAATATTTTCTAAAAGCATTAAAAGTATTTCAAAACAATGCTAATATATATAGCACCTACCCACAGAATGAGCCATTTATAGCATCGGTGAGTAACAAACGGACTGTATAATGAAATAATTATTTCATTTAAAATTATCTAGTTAAAAAAGATCTACACTTAGAAATTACATGTATTGGGATTTGGAGGAAACTCAAAAATTGCTCACTCACTCTGAAAGAGCTACATGTTTCAGCCAAGAAAATGACCTCTCTCATGAAGGCTCAGGAGTCAGGCACTGGGAGACAACCAAACTGGAGAACAAGGCACTGTACTAAACCAATCCCAAAACAGCAAAATCAGCTGCATTCAGAGTACTAACTAGTCTCCTTTAGATGCATTAAGAAGGTACTCCAACACTCTTCATGAGAGTCCACTCAAATGACATGCAGATGTATCTTTGTCAGACTAGACAGGATCCTTCTCACCTGACTGACTGTATAAAAGTGTCTTATGAACATTTCTGTGTGTTATGTGTGTTCTTCTGTGTCTGAGGCACATCCTGAGGATGTTGAATCCCACCCAAAAAGAGAGGAGGGGATTCCGGAGGGAGTTCTTGTTTTCTATTCTCTAGAGAGGCTAACTAGACAATTCTTATTAAGATAGGTACAATTAGGCAAGATTTGCAGCTAGAGGAATCCAGTTAAATACTAGATAAAAAAAGCCCTTCACCATAAGGGTGGTCACATATTGGAACAGATGCCCAGAACTGTTGAGCAATCTCCATCCTTGGAGACATCCAAAAATAATTGAACAAAGCTCTGGACAAGTTAATAAAACTTTGGAGTTTTAATTGCATTGTGCAAAGAGGCTCCAGAGATCGCTTCCAGGCTAAACTATTCTGTGATTGCATGAATTCTTTCTACAGAACAGTTATATTATTTAACCACCCACAGATCCACACGCTTTCATGATTTTTCCTCTGTAGGCTATGCTGTGTCATTCCTCCACACATCAAACTCTCAGAAAGCTGAAAGAAGTCTGGACCTGGAATGGGACATGATAAGGTTCAACTGCTCTCCTCACAACACACATTTTTTCAGTCAAAATTTTTCACCATGATATATCTCTATTTGGATCAAAATAAAGTATAATGAATATTTTTAGCTACAGATAGCATCTTCCCTATCTAAACAATAGCTATTGGTTATAAAGTTCTGAAGGGTTTTTGACAAGTGAAAACATATTAGCTGCATGTTTACTGTGCAAAACAGTTGTAGCATTCAGCAACCAATAACAGATACATTTATGAATGCATCCTTTAAAAAAAAAGTAAAGTTATTTTCAAACATACTTACTTTGACAGATGAATAGAAATAGGAACTTGATGGATGCATTTCTGTCTGAGATTTTTATCAACCATATGTGATACTTAGAACATCCTTAAAAAGCTGACTTGTATCTGTATAGACAGTCCTACATATTTCTACAAGAAAATAAATACAATATATGTTGAAGAATGAGGGTGATTGGAGAAAAAGGCTTTTGTATTCCTAATATTTCATGTTAATCAGGTTTAATTAGCTTCAGTTCAGGTTCTGTTATGTAAGTTGTAATGTTCATTCAAGGATACTGTTAACAGAACTGATAAACCTTGTTCAGCAAAGACCAGACTAAGAAAAACATGGTTCCAGAGTCATATTCGCTTGAAACTGCTGCAGATTTTATGGAAGCAGAGAGCAGATTCATATGATGTGCCGTGACCTCATGACATTTGTTGCCTGCCTGAGTACCTGACGCTCTTGTTAGTCCAAGCTGATTCACTAGAGGAGGTTATTAAAAGCAGTGTCAGCTCCCAGACCAACTGCTAGAAACTATTGTATGAATCTCAGCTCTTGCTCTGTCTCCTTAGAGCCATGGCCCAGTCTTCAATCAGGAGTCCTTTCATTTTCTCCCCATGGTCCCATAACCAGGCCTCAACTGTGGCCTTGCTCCATATCTCAGTTTCCACCATTTGCATCTCTTGTAAGGGGCTGAAAGAGACCCCTAGATACAAATACTTGTAAAATTTAGAAGTGTTAAAATATTATTATGGCAACTTCTCCAGTCCATATGTGTAAGTGACAACTTTATATACCATTTCCAAGCACAGCAACTAAAACACAAAGTTTAAATCAGGCAATAGGTTTTAAATTAAAAATTGATTAAACATTAAGCTACTGCAGTTCAAGTATAGGAGCAGAGAAATATTTCATTGTGTTTATGGGTAACTGCAAAACTTCTAAAAACTGATATTGAGCTTGAAAAATTATTAGATTACTGTTTTGATCTTAGTAGAATTAAACTCTGCGTGACATATTAAATAGTCTAGGTATGATTCCTGTAAGCATAAAATTAATGTTATGAATATACTTGGATTTGTTCAGTCAAAATGCAATATTATCTCAAATATAAGCTATGTTTACTAGGCAGCACACTTATGATGCTGAGCTATTGAAACTGGCATAGCAGTCCTAATCAAATCTAGTACTGATAGTATAATACTTAAGAAAGAGATGAATGAAGCGGAATTACTTCACATCAGACGTGCACAAATTACTTCTAGATGAATGGACCATGAGATTAGTTCTACACCAAATACCAATCCCCCAACTGTCCTTTTTTTCTGGCACTCCTTTTCCTGCCAAGTGGAAGAAGAGTATCCACCAAACAATGATAGCAGACCCATCTGCTTACATTATGGGTTTGCACTATGTTTGGGCCCACCATATATTCTAACACTAAACTACATAAATGTCCAGAAGGTGATTTTGCTGTGGTGGGTATGTGAAATTGCAAAAAGAGGGCCAGACTGCCTTTGTGTGTCACTGTAAATGTCCATGTGGTATCACTTGGGAAAGGATTTGAGGCTCACCACTCAATATATTGTAGCACTAATAATAATCTGTTAAATCCATACTGTCCTTGCACATAGTTCTAAAGGCCAACATTAAGACTGAAGAGAATATCCCACCTAATTATGGGGCATTTCAACTCTGTGCTACACCAGCTGCTTAAAGAATAGGGCAATCCCAAAATTCATTGTCAGAACAAACAGGGAAACACCAAAAAATCCTTTAAAGTTGTGTTTCATCTTTTTCTGAAGACACATCTAAGTTTGGAATAGGTCTGCATATGCAGAAAATGTCCAGAACATAAAACATACAAAATGAGAAAAGAAATTAGGGCCAGCCAGTGTCTAAAGTGGTAAACCTCCCAAGTTAAAAGGATTTTCTTTTTAGACAGTGCTCCCAATTTCATTGCAAAAAGAAATTCTGCTGTTCTGCTGTGAAACATGTGGTCAGACCAAAAAGTCTTCCATCTAAAGAGACTCTAGGTCCTAAATCTCATTTTTGGAATGCACACTTCATCCAAATAGAGGAAATTTTAGTCAAAGCGATCAAATACCATGGCAATCCAAATGAATAGTATCAGACTTTAGTAACAACAACCTTTCTTACAGAAGCATGTCAAATTTTTTAGACAGATAATTTACTCATCAGACATAAAACTTTAGTCAATTAAAATATGTGGAGGTTCATGTTGAATGTACTGAACTGCTTTGATTTTAATTAAAGAAAAAATACACTATGATAAAAATATTCACTCCCTCTCTCTTTAAACTGTCTAAATTTATTTTATGATGATTGGTTTTTTAATAAGGCTAAACTTAAACCCATTTCTGTCTGAAATAAATAAAATTTTTTACTTACTGTTTTATTTATGCCAGTTTTATTTAATTGTTTTATTTAAGCCAAGCAAGAAAAATCTATTCTTCCAGGAAAAAAAAAATTTAGCTATTTACTTTGCTCTAAAGTATAGATTACAATTTTAAATCAGAAACAATTTGGAAAACACTGAAATATAGACAAAGAGGTGCTCTTTGCAAGAGGGAAATCAGCCCAAGGCAAATCAACAAGGTATACCTGTGCAAGATGGGGAAGGAATGCATGGCATTGAAATATCTTCAGGACAGCCTCTGCCTCTGAGGCTCCTGCAAAGGCCAGCTGTTATTTAAAACTGTTTTTCTTGGCAGAACTATGAAACACCTCCTGTGATCTCCAAGGATGGGGTTGATCCCCACTGGAACCTAAAACTGCCTTTTTGCAGAGTCCAGTACGATCAGTAGCAAATGAGAAACCACCTGATTTGTGGGGGGTTTTTTTCAATTAAACAATTCAGGGCTTTTGTTTGGTTTGGTTTTGTACTGGGGTTTCTTTGAGGGCTTTTATGTTTGTTTGTTTGTTTGTTTGTTTGTTTGTTTGTTTAATGAGCATGAAGCTCTTCACAGATTACCAGCTCCAGGTTTGGATTTAAATTCCCCCCTCTCTGCCATGTTAGCACTTACCTTACATATGCTTGTATTTCAGAGCTGGAGAGGCCACAAGGACAGAATCACAGAGTCACAGAATCCCATGACCAACAGGGTGGTGAATTCATGTTACTCTTCTCCCACTACACAACTATTCCCATCCCTGCAGACAAAACAGTGTAGTTGGTCTTGATTTTGATCAATAAATTTCTCTTTTATTTCCTCATGCACTTGATCAGCACATTTTTCATTCAAAAGCAATGACAAAGTTTCAGTGGACTTTTCCATCAGGAGGCTCAGAAGCCGGCTCTACTAATCCGTTCAAATGAACTTCAGACTGGCAATGATTTCAATTAGACCATTTTGCAGATAAAATCAGGAAGAGCTCTTGTTTGATTAAGACCAGCCCTCCCCAAGCCAGGACACAGAATTTCATTTTTATTCCTGTACTGGCCCCAAACTTTTGCATTAAAGACACATCTGAAGAGCAGTTCAGTTTTTAACATTTTTCATTGGATTTTATTTTAAAGAAAAAGCAGAGTAATACCTGCTTTTCTACATGGCAAAAAATGCAAAGTCCCAGAGATGTTTTTGTAGGTTGACGTTTATAAATGTAAAGCTGGTCTCTGTGAAACCAACAATTTGCCCCAAGAGACCAGTCATGGTGGAAAATCAGTAGGTAAAAAACTGAAGGAGAGAACTTATTAAGGAAATAGAAACATTTTTTTATTTTGAAAAAATGTGTTTAATTCTGTTTTTTCATTTTATTTTCTACTGTATTTTCTCACAAATAGTGGTGGCAGGTCATGCCCCATATATTGCACACAGTATTTTACAATGCACTGCCAGTTACTGCGTAGTGTTCTGGGACTACAATGCCTTTGGCTGACAACGTGTTCTGATGGTCAGTGTTGACTTAGTGTTTTGGTAGTAAATATATGCATCACAAAATTATCTACTTCTTTACGGCTCCCCTTCATGCCCTTCAGCAGAGAATCTTTGTTCTTTGGGTTACACCACTGACATTGATCATCAGCTTGCCCAGGAACAAGAGGGTTCCGCCCAATGACTATTGGAAAGAACAACATTCCCAAGCTGGACAGCAGGCTGCACCACAAGCTCTGCTGAAACCCATAGCAGAGCAATAGCTCTTCCTGGCACTGTAGAGAAGGCATGGGACAAGGCTGGGACACCCTCAGTGCCAGTCTTGAAGTGGGTGAAGGACAGAAGCATTGTACTCTTTCTCCTCCAGCTCCTGACACCAAAAATTTCATGCTTCAAAGCTGAGAGTTGAAGAGAAGAATGTAACTGCTCCACTAAAGATCACATTGCAGTGCATACAAAACATGATTGGAGATGCTAGGGTAAAAAGTACTAATAACTCAAGCCTGAGGCAAGCACCTGTCTCAGAAAGTTCAGCACACTCAACAAAAGTTTGGAAAGCAATACCAAGTAAGGATCTCTTCACAGTGGGAAGCTGCTGTCTCTAGTTTCCAAGGTCAATCCCAGTACATGCATAACAGTATTTTCTTCTGCCTTCTTAAGTATCTCTTTAATTATAAGAACTGAAAGCCTCCTGATTTTTGTGTTATAGGAAAGTATAATTAAGCATACTTGAGGATTCCCTGTGCATCTTGCTATTCAGTAATTTTAATTGCAGCATTTCATTGCAAGTGAAGACCTAGGATTGGAGTAGTTAGACAAATTCTCACTCTTTACTTGTATTTTCCAAACTTTTATCCACAGTCAAGCCTCAACAGTGCACTCCAATAGGTAGAGAGTTGGTAATTAGTCCTATGATTAGCACTTTCCTTAGCCTTCTATTCTGTAGCATTCCAGTGATATGTAGTAGTTTCAGTAGTGGAAGAATTCTGGAAATATCTGGTAGTTCTTTTACATATGTCTGAACTATATTTTAAAATGTATATAAAAATGTTATATGCAAGTAAACATAAAAATATTTTATATGCATAAAAATGCTCTTCTCCATATAATTATCTCATTATAGTTTAATTTCCCTCCTAAGGCCTCCCTATCTAGGCCTTCTAAGTATTCAGAGAGATAAGTTGTAAAGTGTTGAAATACTGATGACAGGGATGCCCTTCTGCTGAAGGTGGAAGGTATCAGAGGAATTGATCTTCCCCTCTCTCTATTTTCCTCTCTTTTCCTCTTCAAGTCTCTACACTGGGGGAGGGACGGGACGACGGGGGGGGGGGGACGGGACGGGACGACCAAGAACAAACTAACAAAAATGCAAACGAACAAACAAGGAAACAAATGAGACAGAGGAAAGACAAGCTTGTCTTTCAATTCACTCAAATTAACAATGGGATAATTAAGTATATGCTGGAAGCCATAAACCTTCCACTGCTTTAGAGGAGAACCCTTCAGAATCTGGCCCTAACAACCCATGTGAGATGTGTGACAGGCTCGGGTCCTTGTCCCTTTAGCAGTACTTAGTGCTCCCTAAGGAAACCACAAAGGCAGTCCATCATACAACCATCAGAGGAGCCAGTGTCAGCCTTGTCTAATTTTATGTCAGGGAAACTGCGTCACAGTGCTCCAGAGAGGACAACATGTTCCTTGCATTTTGCGGATCATAAATTATTTTGGGGCATATTTTCCCTTGGGTAAAGGCACTCTCCAGTAATGTTCAATATACTTGAGAGTATGCTGCTGCAGCTTGGCAAAATGAGTAGGAACATCAACTCACTCACCTATTATTTTATGTAAAATAGCTCTGTATTTGTAATTACCAGAATAAGTGACAGGACAGTACCCAACCGGGACAAGTGAATGCTGCTGAGATTAATCAAGTGTTCCCATGGCAAGAACTGTTCTGGAGTACATGTCAGGTTTGAAAACATAAATCCTTTGTGTCTTATTGTTGGTTGCCATACAATATGTGGTTTCCCTCCACTCCCCTTTCTGACTTTGACAAGTGGACACTTTGAAGAATGAAAGCTCAAAAGGTCTCCTTCTTCTAACCACAAGTACATTGAGTGCTTATAATGTCAGTTTTAATTCTATAGTGAACACTAGCAAAATTGATGAAAAACACTTTTGATTTGTGTCTGAATAGAGGGAAAAAACCACAGCATAATAGTTTTCAAGCTATGCTTCAGAAAAACTAAGAAAATAAGTCCTTTAGATACTGATAACTTGAGAAAAAGAAAATACTGAAAGGCTTACAACAGAACCAATGTTGCTCAAATCATTACTGCCATGATAACACACAGACACGGTTTATATTTCAAACCACTAATCCTGAAAAATTATACAGAGTAATAACAGCAAGTTGAAAATGCTACACTGCTTATGACCAGCTAAAACTCTGACCTTGGATTCAAAAGGTACAAACCATGTTAATGCCGCAAAAAGGGCTTACTTCAAAACCATAGATTTATTTGGAAATAGCTGGAAAAATACAGTATTTAAGCTACATAAATAGTTGAACCTGTGCCAAGGTTGACTTTCCTCATTAATTGTTTTGATTGAATTAATGCCTACTGGTTGAGATAGACCCAAGAGCCAAACTTGCCAGAGACCAGGCACAAGTTTTTGAATTCCCAATATTTAGCTAATTTTTGGGGCTTTTTCCCATTTAAAATACCAAACACCATGAAGAGAAAAGGTTAGCAGGCTAAAATGCTGAGAGTATCTGCCCAGTGAATCAACCTGATTTTTCATAACCATGTACAAAAGGTTTGGGCGGAGTTTAGATCAGTATCAGAACTTCAGCACAAGATGTCATATACCCTTCACATACTTCTGCAACCCCAAATTATGTAGGAAACTATGTAGGAAAAGGTTTTGAAGTGGGAATAAGTGGGAGCCATAGTGCAGAGGCCATCACAGCCATATCCTAATAAGAATTCCAGTATGATCTGAAGTGCAGCACCAAAGCTCTTCAAACCCAGATCAGCCCATTCAGAAACCACAATAACAAAATCACTGAGACATGTGAAATGGCATGTCAGTCCATACAGTCTTAACATGTTATATACCTTTTAGTTGCTTCACTCCATGCTTTACTCTAGGGCATCATAAAAGTATCTTTGAAATCCTGAGAATTTCCCTATCTTTTGGGGAAAAAATAAAACTCTTTATTTTTCGCTCTTAAAAATGTGTTTGATTCATCCTAAGAGATAAAAATCTGAGATCTTGTCAGCAGTTTTCTTGGATTTAATTTCTGTAATAAAACAGAAGCTTCTAGTAGATTTAATCTCAAACAGTTTCTTCAGAAACAGAGGTTTCATTTTTCAGGGGTGCCTATAAAGGGTAGAAGGCTCTTTGGCAAGGGATACCTCACATATTTGAAGCTATAATCAGCCATATTTTATTCCCAAAGGATTGCATGAAATTTAGTTTTCTTTCTGCAGTTTGGCACAGAATGAAGCCCATTAAAACTCTGACAAAAGCCTTTATTAAGTGACCATCTCAATTTTTAATAAATTTTGGGTTCAAAAGTTCACATGGCTGAGGATTTGCTGCATTTTTTCCTGCCATCTCTAGGTTGCATTAATTTTAAGAATAATTAGCAAATTACTGGAAGCTCAGCATGTGTACAAAGGGAGACAGGAGTTTATTCTCCAGAATCTTTAGAAGTAACTTAATTCTTGAGTCAGATCCAAACAGATTCTGGAAGAAGTATTTTATTGTGGATATTTATAATTTGCAGTGTGACAGTGCTTAGAAGTTCCATTCAAGGAGCAAGTTATCTATATGTCATTGGAAGGCAACCCCTGCCCTAAGGATCTACACATCTTGTTTAAAAAACCTAGTAATAAAATTATGCTCATGCACTTTTGACCAATTTTAAGAAATAAAACAGTAAGTGGTGAAAGATTACCCACATACTTATTCTTTTACTGGAAAGCACAGTGTCTTCTACATGTCAGAAATAATTCATGGCATTGTATAACCTAAATAAGGTCCTGCCTTTTTTTCCATTAAATTTAATTATAGGTTTTTCCCCAGACAGCAGCAAAACCAGGACTTTTCTAAGTTTTAATTAGCTTAAATTGTCCAGTTGTCTTCTCAAACAGACAGTAGATCGTCTAGACACCTATACTGTCATTAAATAGCATTTGTGTTTAACAGAGCATTAAAGAACTAGACACTTTCTACTGCTAGTCATTGCATTTCTTGCAGTTGTATCTTTAGTGAAATATTAGACTGCATTTTGTGAAGTACTGTATTTTGCTGACAGTTGTAAGTTGTTTTCTACCCATCAGCAGAAAAATTCAGAGAATGCATTGTCAAGCTTATGTGACATAGTTCTGTGGAGATAGAGGCCTTGTCCACTTTCATTTATTTCTCATCCTACACAAATTTGAATACATTCTACAGGTGCTCCTTTTAGAGCCAGTAGCATCAGAAATGCATGTCTTCAAGTGTATGTCTACTCAGATATCATAAAGATGTGTGGAAAATAACCGAATGGCTTCAATTATCAATTATGAAAAAACTCTTATCACAGTAATAAAAACCCCATAATGTATGTAGCTCTTGGGACCAGCTCAACCACATGCCACAGTATAAAATGCAGTTTTCTCAGTGTACTGTCCTAGTTCAGGTATGTGACAGTTAACTAAAACTAAAAAGCGGGGGGGGAAATCCCAGTATTCTGCCTTTTTAGCTATTATAAAAGGAAAGAACTGGTTGAAAATAGCATTTCTACTATTTAAAAGTCTTCTTTTTCTTTCCAGATTTAGTACAAAGAAGCAGCCTACATAATGAACAGCAATTATTGCAAAACACATCAAACAAATATGCACAATAATAAGAGCAATTTAGGATGGGTACATTAAGTGTCTCTCAAGACAGTCTGGGAAAATAATCTGATGTGGGGTGGATTTTAATGTATAGGAAAGGGTGAAATTTAAAAATGGGGGAAAAAAGAGATATGGGGATATGTTGAGAGAGTTAAGGTGGAGATGACAATTGCTGTAGTAAGGGAAGAGGGCTATGCATCCTTTAGATGCCACAGTAGAAAAGAAATGAGACAATGAGTGTCACATTGCCTTCAACACAATATTTCAAATCAGTACAAAAGAGGCATCCTTCCAGGAAAGAGCTTAACCACATATTTAGCATGAAGAAGATATAGAGTTGCACCAAAACAAATGACCTCATATGTTCAGCAGGCAGTTTTCCAGGGTCCAGCTACCCACAGCCACTACTCCAGCAGCAGTAGCAGCAGCAGCAAAGACCCCTATCCAGAGAGATGGTTGTATTTACATTGCAGTTTTATCTTAATGCCATTTACCCAGTCTGAAACATAAAGAGGGAAGTCAGTTACTGTGTCTGTACTGAGTTTGGCAGCAGTCCTTCACTTAGAACTGTCCACACAGCTCAGGAGTTGTGTATGAGACAGGGACTACTCCTAACAGGCACAAAGGGCAAGGCAAAAGAAAGATAAAAGAGACTTTAAAGAGAATTATGCCATGACATTTGTTTACATGGCGAAGAGCATGTCTTAGGGTCATAGAATGGTTTGGCTTATAAGAGACCTTAAAAATCATTCAGTGCCAACATCTCTTCCATGGGCAGGAACACCTTCTACTTGGCCAGGTGACTAAAGCAGAGCTAATTTGCCATCTCAGCTATTGGTCTGTTTCTGCACTACCTTCTTTAAGTAATGAGGGGTTGAATTTCAGTAAAGCACTAAATACAGCTTGATATACAACATTCACCAAATTTATAGTATGACACATTTTTGAGAAAATAATTCTTCTTTTCCTTCATAGACCACAGCTTTTTTGTATTTGAACCAGACCTTTGGATTACTATAATATCAGGAAAGCTCTAAAATTCTGCAAATTTTAGACCCTGCTTGCTTTTGTTTACCTAGTAATTATAGTGTCTTTTACATTTCTTCCACTTAGGAACTCGTTGCAGCAATTTCAAAAGAGAAAGCTCAACGCAGCAGTAGCAACGCTGCCTCTTCCAGGGTTTATAAAACCCATTTCACTGTTTCATCATCTTCCCCAGAACTGCTGAAAAAGTGGCTACCATCTAAATGCAAGCCCAGCCCCGACAGTTTCTTTGAAGTTTCAGTCTGCTTGATGACAAAGAGCAAAATTTGAGAAGTGATAGCAAGAGCTTTGCATAAGGAAGGCCATTATCCTTGTTTTACCTGAATCTTGGATGATATGCCATGATTTCTTTGCAGGGAGTTTTGTCAAGTTACTGAAATGATAGTGAACTAAATTTGACTTTAGTGAAATTTGTGAAAAGAGAATATGTCCCTCTTCCAAGCAGATCAAAAGCTGTATGGTTGTACTCATTGGGCAACAGCACCACCCGAGCACTCCTTGCCTGTTCAGATCAGCTGCCTTGGATTTGGAACTAGTTTAAAAGAAACAAAGGGTTTTCCAGTCAGAACTAACTTGTAGGAAGACTCATGATCCATGCAGGCATTCCTTGTAGCACTACTGAGTCAGGTTGCTCTTCATAAGCATCACACGATTGGCTCTGTTGGTTTTGTGGGCTGATATTTCCTAGGAAACTTAGTGTAGCTATATGACCAGCAAGAATTCTTTTTAGAACTTGCTGTGGTTTTAACTGTTATATTATTTAAACTCACTTTAGAATAGCAGGGGACTGTTTTGTTATTAAGCTCATTTCAAAGAAAATATTTTGGTTTGATGTAATACTGACATGTTTTGAGTTTTTCTTTTTCCTTGCAGTTCTATTTAATGAGTGCATTATTTTAATTAGAAGGAAGAGATTTACTTGGACTGACAGAGACAAATAGATACTATAAATAGATACAGATCTTTCAGAGAATACCAATAAAAAATCCCACACAGTAATTCTTAATGCGTTTTTTAGAGAACATCTAGTATAAAGGCAAAACCAAAGACAGTTAAAAAAGGAAACAAAAAAAAAATCAAACCTTCTTCAAATATTTTTTTCTCTAAATTCATAAAAGATGCTGACTTTCCAAAGGTGCTGATATTCGTTACTTTCTTTCTTTAAAAATCAAAATACATTGCGGGTTTTTTGTTACTATACAAAACTCTAGTTTGAGTGGACTAAAAATATTTAGGGAGGAAAACAAATCCATTCCAGATTTCACAAAACAATTATATCTTTCATTGCCTTTTTTCCCCCTTAGTTTAGACAAATTTCCAGTCATGTCATTGTGTTCCTTTCAGTCCAATAGTCTGGTCCTGAGTTTCCCCTTCCAGTGGTTTGATCATATCTGTGCGGCATGAATCCCAAGGGGCCATATCCCAACTCTTATCAAGTCTTTTGTCAACTTGAGTTCAGCCTTTGTCATATCAAAATTGTCTATAAGTTGAAGAGGCCATAAACCTGATGATGAGTATTAAGAGTTAGACTGTAACTAATGAGATAGCAATCATTCTCCTCACCTGGGACCTTTGTGATTTTCAGGTTTGTGATAACCAAGTAAAACCTTTCCAATCTTTACTTATAGAGCAGCTGCTGGGTGTTGCTCTACAGGCTCTTTCCACAGTGAAAAATCCTCTCGCTCTACCCTGGCCTCAGGGTAGATTGCCCTGTCTGATTGCCAGATTAACCTCCTTGACTCTTAAGAGATTGCCCAAGGAGTGGAAAAGTCACAACACAATATGGTGATCAGCAAGTTAATCACAGGATTAGGTACCACAATTTTTTCTATTCCTATTGCTGCTAATGGCAGATTAGCCATTGCCTTGTTGAGCTGAGACTTTTTGAGATCTAATGTGCCAGTTCAGAAAATCTAAGCTAGAGAGTACATCATCATAGGAGAACACTGGCATTTACTTCTGTCTTTCATACTGTTCTGCTATGTACAGCTCTCAGCTCTGCCCTGATGCTATGAAGCAAATCCATTTATATGCAAGCCTTACTGCATTTACACAATAGCAACACAACACTCAAAATTAAATAATTTTTGTCAGTTTATAATATGAAGCTTCCCAGGTAGTTGTTATTTCTTAATTTCTGGTGAATCCTGAACCCTCACAAGGACCTTAATAGCATTTTTGTCCTAAGTTGCTTGCTTTGTCCAGCATCTTTTCACTTCAATGCTACTGGGCACAACATCATATGAGACACTTTGATGTTGTCATATTTCCAGTTATACCCACTCTGCAGAGCTTATGATTATCTTTCAAAGAAGCATGGTGTGATTTGGGAGAGTATTTGATAAGTTGGTGGGTAATTGACTGACTTTAAAATGCCAAAGGGACTCAGTTGACTCTCCCATTTTAGGCTAAACTTTAGACATCTCCAAAAGTCTCATGGCTGAGCAAGCTGCCTCATTGACCTCCAGCATGTTCTTCTCGTGAAATATAACACCATTGTTGAAGCCACTTCTTCTACAGTTTATGCCACTGTAGCACCCTGTCAGTGTTCCCGGAGTGCCTCCAATTAGTGGCCGAAGCTCAGCTGATGCACAGCTACTCCCTCAGCCGAGGTGACCCAGTTGCCTATGAACGTGTCGATGTTAGTAACAGATTCTGCTTGAAGTTCCCACAAAACAATAATCTTCTCAGAAACATCAGCAGAAGCTACCACACAGTAGAAGTTGATACACTCCTACTTATTCCTTTTACAGAACAGGTTTTCACCTTAAAATAAATAATGTACCCCAGACACTAAGTGTTTAAAATCTATTACTCCCTCAATAAATAATCAAAGACGTCCTCTACATGGCAAGACTGATACAATACTATTTTCCTTCTAGGAATGCCTGGTCTCTCAGTGTATGAAGCAGGTCCAACAGTCCTTGCCCTAAATACATGTGAAAGATCCATGAGAAAAGATTGTTAATAAACTTTAGGTTTTGTTTCTGGCTGTTGCAGTTCTTGTACATGACTAGAGATCAACAAGCTGACAACATAGTTCTGACTTTAAAGGGACATCAGCTATTTCTCTCTTCAAAGCGTGTCTAAGTCAATTTAAGAATGATTATCTTGTTTAAATATCTTCCCATCTCTTATAAACTCACATAAATATTTAGTTTAAACAAGCATCTTCAAAGTGTCTCCTGGCAATCAGTAACAGGCCCTTCCCATACAAATACAGCTGGATGTTTTGAAATCGAGCATGATGAACTGTGAAAATACAAACCAAAAAATGTTAACTGCACATTCTTACAAAGCTGCATTTTTGAGTCAGTATTTCTATCCTCTGAAATATGAACTGTTTATGTTGCAACAACTCTGGCAAAATGTGCTGTCCTTGGTGGGTGGCTGAATTCTCTCCAATGATGATTACAAGACATCTTAATATTCAGCCTGCTAGAAAAGAAGAACTCTGAAGGGTGGGGGTGAAGGATGAAAGCTAAAAGCAATTGTGCTATTTTAGCTGTCTACAAGTCTTCATCAGGGCTCACTGTGATCTGTGGTTTTCATGACAAATTCACAGATCTCAGAAACACACTGGCATTTTTACAATCGATTTAAGGAGAACCAGAATCATCAATTTTCAAGACGTAGAAAAAAGTAGCTACAGCTATGGAAACTTTCCTAATTGCTTCTTAGAAAAGAGAATTTTTAAAGGGACATTAAATAACTAAAATCAAAGCATGGTTATTAGCTAAGTAAGATTATTTTACATTCACTGCATCAATAGTAGAAATAATTACTTTTAAGCTTTGAGATACACCAAACACAAACATTTCTTTTTCCACAATAAACCAGAAGTTATCATTCTTCATTCTTTGCACTTTTTTTTAAGTGCACAGAAGAAATTTATGGGGAAATAATGGTTGGACACAATTTTTTACCTGAACAAAGTTTATAAAATTTCTTTGACAATTGCAGAGCACAATGATGCATTAAAAATTGTGATGATTAAGCAGACTGACCTAGGACAAGTTACATAACAGATGTTTTAGCTAGAGAAGCATATGTATTATACATCTGACAAGCTTCTGTCTCTACACATCAGTACTTGTTTGCAAAGCCACAGAAAAATGTCTTAGTATGCAAACTGAATAAGAAAAAAAAAATACTATATTTAAAAAAAAATGTTTACTACATAATTTCAGCTGTGAGAGGACAACTGCAATTTAAAAATATAACAAATTGAAAGTATTTTACTCTTCAGATCCTCTTAGCATTATCAGAGGGTAAGTAACAGAAGCAAAGCATCGTTCGAGTCACTGAAATTTGTATTTGCAAACAATGAGGCACAGTTTTGTGGCCCTTCCAAAACTTTCCTTCTGATCAGGAATGTGCTGCAGGTTGCATCTGCCTCCTTACTGGGCAGCAGCTGAGGCAACTCTGAAACAGGTCTGTCAATCATCAGTCAATTAAAAAATGTTGCATGACCATAACTGCAGGATTTATTGTTTTAACTTATGGTTTGCCATGACACCAGGAGGATGCTCCCACCAGTGCTTCCCATGCTGGATAGCAGCAGCAGGAGATCCACAGTGTTTGCTTTCTGGAAATGTCAGCCCCAAACACTGGAGCCACACAGGTCTTAACTCTGTGTCTCAGCATTAAGCCTGTTCTCCAGCTCTATGGTGCTCAAAGAGGAGTGACCAGTGACATCAAGGCTACATCAAAGAATGAAGTATAAAGCTGTCTTTTTTTTCTCTGTCAATCTTGCTGCTATGAAGATCCCTACAAAATAATTCAATGGATCATGTCTGGTAGGTTGAGAAAATCACAAAAATCTTAGAACCTGGAAATTTTAAATATTTGCATTTATTATATTATAAAGGAGTAAAAGTTATCTTGTTCAAATAGAACAGATAAACAAACCATGGCATGTCTACTTAAATAACTCTTATTTTGATAAAAAATGTTGATCTTAAAAGGCATTCAAAATAATGAACTTATATAATGTTGCTAGTGCCAACCATTAGATATGTTAAGGTGATTAATGCAAATGGAAGAGATGATGGTCTGAATACGTCCAATATAAATACCCCAGATATAATACCTACAACTAGTTCAATAAAAAAATACATCTTTATTTCAAATAATTATGAGCTTTTTTAATTGTTTAGTTCTAGCTTTCCTTAACTGTAATCAGGAAAAGATCTTTGTGTATCTGGTTTTCTTTTGGGTTTGTTTTTTTTAAATGTTATTATTTAGTAATTCAGCTAAGATAGCTTGAAATTAGATTTAACTAAAATTACATTGAAGTGGAACAACAATCACTGA
Source organism: Petroica traversi (assembly GCA_025920805.1). Taxonomy (NCBI): domain Eukaryota; kingdom Metazoa; phylum Chordata; class Aves; order Passeriformes; family Petroicidae; genus Petroica; species Petroica traversi. The sequence goes on from JAHLSL010000009.1 coordinate 16,187,370, forward strand.
ACAGTATTAAAAAAAAAAAAAGTTATGCTTGTTGATTTTCCCTCTATAAACCAGTTAAAGAGCTTACTGAAATTAGAAGCAACCAAAAGTACCTGGCATAAATGTTGTCTCTGCTGACTTTAAATGGGGGCCATAATCCTGCCCCATTAGTATAGACTACAGGATGGTGCAATGGGTATTAAAACAGGGAAACAAAACAGGTGACACCAGAAGAAAAATAATGTCTGTGGACACCCTTCTCTACAGATCATGGCAAACACAGTCATCAGTACTAATAGAAAACTAATTCCCCCTCATTCACAATTGCATGTTTAGAAGGAAATCAAATATTGACAAAATTCATTCAAAGCAAGTCACAACCTCCCCCTTTCTTTAATAATTTCAGCAGCAGGCAGACATGCTCTCCTTGGTCATCAGCTCTTGCAGTGTGTACTTACAGAAGAGTGGTCTAGGTGCCAGTCACATTTTTCTTGTCTTTATTACAACATGTTGGATTTAACCTCTAAATGCAAATTTTTTATTTCTTTTTAAAGCATCTTGTATATATTTAGCAATGTGAAGTAGTTGTCATAAAAGTGCAATTTATTACTGGATAGTTCATTTAGGATGTTTCCTCACTATTTCAGTGCAGCAAATTGCCAAACCAGTCCTGTTGGGATGAACAATTCTCCCTGACTCCCTGGGGTTTGTTACAGTGAAGCTTGACTGCACTGGAAAAGTACTGACAGATTTTTAACTTCTTTCCACGCAATTAAAAGAATGGAAACAAAGTGAAAGAAGACCACAGGAACCACTGTGCTCTCCAGAGAGCATCCCACAGCATGTCCTGTAGATGACTGATGGTCCACAGAGCACAACTGAGGAGGTGCAGGAAGAGAAGTGGTTTTGTAATGAGCCAGCTTTGCTTGCAAGTGACTTATATGTGCACTTCAAAGCACATTTTTCAACCATATATTTTACGTCCTGTACAAAAGTCACACAGACTTTTCTTCAATTAAAACTTCAGCACTGAATAATACTTTTGAAATCACCATAATCCTTAAGTATTTCACATTCTACCAAGCCACAGAATCACTTCACAGGATTTTAGGAAGAGTGTCCAGGCCATGTAAAGAGGAATCATACTAATTTTTCTCAAATCAGGATACTAAATAGCATTATAACTACAATAGAAGCATTAACGTTGATTTAAATATTATTAGACATAGCAGTATTAAAACTGCTATTTTAATATTTCTTCAATAAATTTTCTTTCTTATGTGAAAGTTAACTTTTAGACTGACAACTTCATAATATGATTTACTTCTTTATGAAAATTAAAAATGAAATGGGTTGCAATGCTCTTTAGTACACATTGAAGAATTTTGCACACACAATCAATTCAGGGATGAATATGTTATGCATTTTTCTGATTATGGATATAAACAGGATGGAAATTATGTGACATATTATGTAGGAGAGATAAAAGGAGTAGTTATGCAGAAAGTACAGGCAGGAACTTTTAGTTTCTCAGTTATGGGGTTACTCACCACTCTTTAAATAGGCTTCATGCTATACATTTGTTTGAACACTGTTTTCCAAAGAGTAGCCAAAGCTGCTTTCTTTTGCTAAAGAAACCACCCTTAAATTTAGAACAGTTCTGGAGAACTCAGAAATTTGATGCTTTATGAGAGCTGGTTTTTCGCTTACAGATAAATGACATACACATTTGAAATTCATGCTCTCTTTACTATACTGTTCCTTAACTGCAAGTCAGTAATTTATCTGCATTCTCAGAAAACATCCAGAAATAACTGGAATATCAGAAGAACAACTGATAAGGTGAAGCTCTACAACAAAATTTTCTATAAGTCACATACACAAAGGTCATTGAACAATTTTTAAAAGACAAAAGGATAAACCAATAAATATGCATAGGAAAATGTTTTCTTTGGCTATCAGAAGCTGGAGAAAATACTTTTTTTTTCTTTTTACGTTTTCTTGACAAATAAAAACAACAGATTATATCTATTTCTTTTGTTCTTAAATGAGTATAATATTAGTGTGGGTATTTCTATTTTATTTTAGTGCTTGAAGTATCAGTCATTGTTCCATATTTATCATCACAGGCATTTGCATGCTATGGATAATGCCTTAATGCAGTATAAAGTTGGAAAATTAAATGGATTTCGCATGAGTGCACGATCTGAATCTCACTAAAGAAAACTTAGATCACAGTGAACATCAAATCAGACTTATGATGAATGACCTGGTGCACACTAACCTCATTCATTACTATGCAAACCTTTTTCAATGTATGTTATCTACATGACCAACTTTAAGACACGCAAAATATAGATAAATGGTATAGCCTTATCATGATTATTTTTAGCAACATATGTTGCTAAATACTGCATGAAATCAAATTAGTCATGCTATTCAAGTAAGCGCAATGAAACCATTCACCTTTAGGAAGAACTACTTTCTAATTATAAAAATAAACAAATACAAAAAACATTAAAATAAGGTACATGTAATTGTTCACTTTTAAACACAGTAAATTATACTGGTTTACCTTCTTTCATTTAAAGTTGTTTTCCCAGCTGTGCCCTTAACTGTGTTTATGTCATATTTATTTTAGTAGAAGAATGATTAATTTTTTAGGAAATAGTACAACAAACAGTTTAGGCTTAAAAGATCTTCCCAGGGCTTCTGTTTAAAAAAGGCAGAAAGCTACAACTACAGGACTCATGAGCATACCAAAATGATCTGCGTGTGGTGCCCATGACATAAGGGTTGTGAAGTTTAAATTGAGTAAGTTTATAAAACATCAGATACATATACATGTGACAGAAATGTGTCGGTTGAATCACAGCCCTCTAACAGGCAGATTCTAACTGAATCTGAAAACTGATAGAAGCGAAATTCAGTATTAGAACACAGGAATTCTTAATAATGAGAGTAATTTTGAATGAAACAAAATTATTTTGTTTGAATAGTTTTCATTCTTTTATTTTAGGGCAATAAAATTAATTAAAGGCACTATTTTAACAGAAAAATACTTAGATAGTGAACATCCTGTAGTCTTTATTTTTATTCCTTTATTTATACCATGACAGAAAAAAATATTTCATTTCAACTGCCTAAAAAGTAGCAGTGTAGTTTAAGTTAAGTCTAGTCTCATTTCTTAGGCTCCCTTTACAGTTATCATCACTTTCAGAAGGAGATTCATCTTCCTTCTGAAGAAAAATCATTGTTACTTCCAAAGAAAGTTGCTGTGCAATCCTGGGCCACGATATCAATAGCCAACATTCTGCAACCTGCAACCCCGTGCTAAAAAAAAGCAAGTAGTTCACATCTGCCAAAACCAAGTTAACCCTTTCCTAGGTACTTGGGCATTCTGATTTTACTCACCCACTTAGACTGGTTCCCTCCCGTATCTTAAGCACCAGCTGCCTCCAGAAGTTGTGGCATCAAATGAGGAGGAGGCAGCATGGGAACATTGGCCACTTCATGGGCTCAGCTCTGTCAGTGGACATCATGCCATGACTGGTGTCTGGGGATGTGGACCATAAATCCATATTCCAAAAACGCAGGCTTCCCAATCCTGCTCTTTCAGTTCAGAACAACACAACTGTAAAAGGCAGTAAGATTATCCACTGTATTAGAAAGAGTACTACACATTGAGGAATACTGTAACTTTCTCTTTTTTTTTTATTTTAATTTTCTTCTTTGAGGTGAGACTCAGCTGTCATTCCTTGAGTTCTAATAAGAGTGCCAAGAATCTTCATATTATCCAGGCAAAGCCAACTAATGAACTCCTCAGGAAAAATTACCTATAAAAAATACCCAAAAAATAAAAAGTCTGGCTCTTTCCAATCTGGGTTGGCCATATGACTGTTTGTATCCCCAATCGTCCTCTTGCTTATGCTGGACATTAAGTTCTACAGCTTTAAGTTAGGCCCAGAGAGACAGAGAGAGTGAAAGTGGAGGAAACAAAACCACTCGCCATTTGTCTGCAGGAGTCCCATCTTATCACTTAGGCTTTGAGAGAGCGGAGACATTCCAGTGGGACAGCGGGTTTTTTTTTCATTCTCTCTGGTGTGGGTGCTGGAACAGCTCACAGCGGAGGGTTTCCTTGGATTTTTCCCGGCTTTTTGCAGGGAGAGACTTTGTTTCTTTTGCTGTGTATTTTTTCCTTTTTCCTCTTCCTGGGACTGGCTGGCATCGCGTGGGCCCAGGACACCAGGGAATCCCCAGGGGGCCCCCCCTGACTTCTACAGCCGGGCCCGGCAATCGGCCCCCCCACTGGAGAACTGAACCGGACTCAGACGGACTCTGAATCTACCATCTCTTCAGAGGAAGGAGAGGTTTCATTGTTTTCATATTATCCAAATTTGTTTTCTATGCTTGTGAATATTCTATTTGTTAAATAAATATTTTTTTCCACTTTTCTCTAAGGAAATTCTTCCCGGACCTGTGGGGGGAGGGGTGATTGGAATCGGCTCTTCTTAGAGGAGACCCCCCTAGAGGTTTCCTCCTAAATATTTGCCCTAAACCAGGACACCAACATACAGTTTTCACAGATAACTTTATTTATCCTATTTAACATTTTATTCCTGAAGGCTTTAGGAGGAAATATTGCTCCAGGAAGGCCTGTGACAGTGAGAAGTTGAAAGATGAAGATGTTCCTCACAGACAATGAAACCACTGATCAGCATGAGCAAGAATATACATAAAAGAGAAAAGCAACGGGCTGCAGAATAAAGCATGAGGCAATTTTTTAGACACTTTTATGATCTCCAAAAGGACATTTTAGCATGGTAGAAGTTCACTGAATGGCAGAGATACAATATCTCCAAAGTAATAAGACATCAAAATTATTTCTCTGTTGTCATTTAAAACAGAAAAATTAAATTAAGTGGATAAAAATTGTCTCAATGACCATATCAAAATAATTCAGTCAGCAAGTCTTTCCTCGGGGCTGCAGAAGAGATGAAATAATTGTCACTTAATCTATGTTAAGTGTGCACAATGCTGCACAGAATTCAGAAAAAAGATGACACTTCCAGCTAGTTTTCTAATTAATTATTAACAGAGATTAGGAAATGTCACTATGGGAGACAGACAAAACATTTTGCATGGACAGTTTTATTCTTTAGAAATTCCTGTTTCTAAATGGGAATCATCTGGAGCTCTTTCACTTTGGGAAGTCAAGGCAGAGTAGTAGTTAGGTATAAATCCAAACCTTACCATTGACATCCTTAGCCAAATGGTCCAAAGATTTGAAAATCTAGAAATAGCCAATTCCACCCTATTTCCAGCCTAAAAACAATGTAGGTTTGCTTTACTCACCTGTTGGGAAGACAAACTTTTAGGTTAAAGACCTGCCTTTTATAAAAGCACTTCCAGATGGGAAGTGATAGGAAGTCAATCTTATACTGCCAGTTGATATCCCTACCAAATGGTTCATGTGCTGTTTTCCCTAAGCTCACAAGCTCTCACAACAAACATTGGCTTCCTCAATGGGAACCAGACAGCAAAACCATACAAACATACTGTGGTCACTTAAAATAAATTTTAGAAAGGGAACAGGTATAGATTCAGTAAGGATGAATAGATTCTTGCTGCTTTATGAGAAATCTCATTTATTATGGGTATATTTTTAAGAATATTAAGAGTTTGTTTTTTCTCTATTTATTCAATTACAGAACAGGCCATAAGTCTTTTCGGAGACACTGAAAACAACAGCTCCTGGCAGACAAGATATGACTGAACATACTGCATGAAGACTGGCAATATTAATCTTCACTGTTTAATACAGCAACCCAAAAAGGCCATCTGTTTGTCATTTGCAAATGTTTCATAAAACCTACTGAAGCATGTGGATGGCTTGTTGGGACTCTGATAAGGAAAAAAGAGCCACATGTATTAATTATATTCATTCCTAATTGCTTATCCTTTAGGAAATAAACAATACTGTTTGTGCTGAACATGAAACAAAAATGTTTAAAAATGCAGATGGGTGTATGGGCACAATCAGCTGCTTACAGAAGACTTTGTAGAAATTTGAGATTCACATGTGAATCCCTTATCCAACTATTTGTTCTCCCTGCTCATGGTTTATATTAATTAAACAAAAAAAAAAAAAAAAACAAAACCCCAAAACATTAAAAAAGCAAACAAACAAACCATCAAAAAAAAAAATAGGGGGAAAAAACCAACAGAAAAAATGCTACTTGGTATGAATACGTCATTGTTGACAAAAGACAAAACAGGCAGACAGCTTTACAAAAAATAATGTTTTACTAAGCAAGGCCAGCCTGGTTCTTCCAGCCTGACTCATCATTCAGGCTTGATGAGGAGCAGCAGATCAAAACACTCAATAGGAGTTCACTGTGATAGCTAATGAAATAGGAAGTACTCAGAATGAAAAACTAAATCAAGCCAATGGGAGGGCCAGTGTTCATGAGTCACATTAGCTCTTTGCTCCCCACAATTGTTTGCTGAACAAATTTCAGGTCTGCATAAATAGAAGGAGAAACTATATAAAGATACTTGCGCTCCTAATCCAAAACGTATTATTTTTCTCTTGAACTTGGAGTCTTTGTCATTTCTATTATACTTATTCTATTATACTTATTCTATTTTACAGGCAACTAGCTCCCTTTCAGTGAACAAGGCTGGGTAATTAGCAGTACTGTCAAATTTATGTCTACCATGGACTTTAATTATCATAGAGGAGGCCTAGTTTCTTTGGTGGGCAACCAGGTTTGTGACACACTGTTGTGATCCAAGTTTTCTAATACTTCATTTTCAGGTTCTTATTAGAGAAAGAAAAGTGCTCCTAAAATTGATATCTCAACTGATTTCTGGTGCATTGATTTCTATTTCTTTTTAACAGTATCACAGTCCCTCTCGAGTTGGAGAAATGTGATCAAAAAATTGCCTAACCTGTCTTTTTACCTGATTTCTGAAAAGATGAGTCTACCTACACTAGATGGCTTCTTCCAGGGCCACACAGATCATTAGCCAACTACTTGGGATGAAACCTCTAGAAGACATACCAGACACTAGGATGATCACAGCTTCCCCTTTCTCTCCCACATTATTCAGCACCATTTGTGCCTGACAACCCCATTCACAGCATGTCTGGCTCAAACCCCAAGGCAGACATATTTTCGCAATTAATTGATGACTGTCCACAATATGTTTTCCACAGTTCTGATCTCATCTCTCATTAGCAGCAGGGAGTCTGATTAGCTTTTGATCCAGAGGAGCATGGTTTAGTCTGTTACATTTTCAAACAGGATCCATTATTGAAAATAGTCTTGCAGAATATTATCTGTGTGAAAGATAATACTTCACAGTGCCGGCAAAAGGCTTAGACACTGCCTGGCAATTACATTTCTGCAGCACTCTCAGCTAGAAGTAAGCTATTTTAAAGGTGATTAAGAGTATGTATATGTGATTACACTATGGCAATTCACCTGTTCCTGGTGATCAGATGATCACTGAACCTTAAATGAATATGTGCATGTTCTTAGTTGATCCAATGGCAATGTAAAGGACATTATTTTATAAATTCCACTATGTCAGATACTTTTAAAAATTGTTATGAAATATCCAAACTACATTCAGTCTTTCCCAAGTACAAATACCCGGAAACCCACTTGCTTCTATGTTACTACCCACTCCACATCAGCTAATTCCTTTCCGGTTTAATTCAAAGATTTCCAAGCCCTGAGCTCATCACATACACTATGTAAAATTCTTTTAGATAATTCCCAGAAACAGATTGAAAGACATGGCCCAATTTAGGATTAAGCCAGGCTGCTGAAATACAGTTTAGAGTGATTTCAGACTGTAAACCTCCATGACCAGGCTATGTCGCAATGCTGGACAACAAGAAGACAAAAGATCCTATAACCATAGAGAATTTGATGGATACTGATATCCTGCTAACAGAGGTCTGCCTCTGACAATTTTGAAGCTTTCTAATATATAAAGGTTTCTGGAAAATCATCTGTGAGATGAAATGATAATCTATTTTTTCCACCTCATTCATTCCCCCCGGCATTTTCCTAAAAAAACAGAAATGTGTTTTAGAGACCTGTAGGGCATTATATGATAAACTGCAGTAAGTTTCAAGGAAAAATAATGTCCCCTTGATCAAAACCAATGATTACAGCATTTTTATTGTAAGCTGAGACAGTATGCATGCAATGCAGGTAGTCTAAAACATTGCAAGATGAGCAGTGTTGAAATGTATGCTATTTTTACTTTCAGCACATTGCTGAAAGTAATTCCATTGCTATTAATAGAATTGAGAAAAAGATCTATTTTATTGCCCCTAGACGAGACAAGGAAGCCTAAATATTCATTACATACATAGCAATTTTTGTAATACATGACAGACATTGCCTAACAACTATCCAAATACTGAAACAAATTAAAATCCACACTAGTATGTTTTCAGAATGTACATCAATGCAGATTCTGCATTACTGTGAAATTAAGGCAAGATTTTCGTTCTAAAGACTAAAATTCACCATTTCTGCTCCAAACCATGCCTCTATTCAGTAACAAAAAAAAAAAAAAAAAAAAAAAAGTATCAGGTGGTAATCCTTGATTAAATTTTTCCAAGAACAGAAAACTAGGGAAGTTATTTTTCTTGTGGGAGACAGTATTTTAGCTAAGCATCTCATTCAATCTGAATAACTTTTCTAAATTTTTTAACTTGAATGTTTTTCCACCTTTGATAACACTTTCCTGTTGCAAATGTGATACAATTTGTCAGTATCATCCTCCTGTTTTCCTAAAGCCGGGGCACGGAAGTCTTTTAAGATGCCCATTCTCTTTCATTGTCTTTCTTTTCCTCCAAAAAGTAGAAATTGTTTCTAATGATACAAAGACACTTCCAGCAAAAGCATTATTTTACCTATGGTCAATATCATATTAAAATATTTTGCTGACAATAAATTTAACTGATTTTTCCACCCCAGTTAAATATTAGAAAGATGGGTGAAGCAAGCCTCAGCTTGCAGATGGGAAAAAGCTTCATTTTTAGCTCCTACTTTTCCCTAGGGGGCCCTAGCTGGAATAACTTTCATTTTCTGCTCATCTCCATATTCTCCCTCAAAAATGGCTTTACAACCCTAGTTGCCAGCTTTTTCATATTGCATCTGACTTCCCATGCCTTCTGTTCTTCCCCATTCCCAGGCTCATAGCTCTGACTCCAGCCCAAACCATTTCACTCCAGGTCAGAGTGGATCTGTGGGTCATGCTTCTTTTGATGCAGCCCAGAAAATGTTTGGCTTTCCGGGCACATCACTGGGTCATGCTGAGCTTCTTGTCCACAGACACTCACAAGTCCTTCTTCCCAGGGCTGCTTTCACTCCATTCTCCTCCCAGCCTTTTCTTGGGATTTCCCCAGCTGAAGGGCAGAGAGACTGAGCCAGAAAAAATCCTGCCATAATCACTGAATAATGGAGAACTTCCAATTTATGGATAAAGGACCCCCTGCAGATTGCTTTGCAGAAGCTTCCTTTTCTGGAAGGGAAAAAATGTAAACACTTTTTTCAGAATGAATTAATGGAAACTTTTTAATACTTTCATTTTCTTTATATAGAGCTACTGCAATTTAGGCTGCAATCAGCATATAGCTTCTGGCAACAACCAGCTGCTAATTTCTCTGGTAGGTAATCTATTACTGCCCAGATGCAAATAGCACTTCTATCACAAATGCAGTGGAACTGTGAATGTAGCCCTGATAATTATCAATGATAAACATGTTGAACCACAGAGTCCTACTTTATGTTCAGTCAAGTATCTCTGATTAATTCCCCCCAGTAGTTCATGAACTGTATACTGAATAATAAATAACACAAAAGAATGCCAAGGTCTCTACACAGGAAATTATTTACAGAGATGCTGCAGATGCTGTGGTGGCAGAAAGTCAAGCTGTGTACATATGCAGTTGGATTTTCGTGCACTACTTTTGAAGTACTCCTTTGTGCAATCCTATTTTCAAGAGCACTGACAATTATATCCTTTCCTTGTACCTTTTACATTTAGTTGAACATGTACTCAGTCAAAAAGAAGTCTTTCATGATGTGTTTCTCCTGATTCAGCCAACAACACAACCTGTCTGCTACTGAGTTTTAGAGCTGTAGATATTTTCGTCTGAATTCACTTTACCAAATACTCACATGTCCAAAGAGACATGGGGCCACAAAATGTTGCAGACTGTTCCTGTCTCCTAACATGTTTTAGCTTTACTTCTGGGCTGATTGAGAACAAGTAACAAATATTCTCCATCATGCAAGGACGAGCTTCCCTCTAACTTCTTTCTCCATCAGCAGGTGCTGATGAGGCACAGGTCCACATTCTAGAGCATGTATCCCTTGCTTCAGGTTCCACTTCAAGGCTCAGAGAATGAATTTTTCTGAAATTCAAGCCAATCTCACAGCCCAGTTTTACTCTGTACCTCTATATCTTACTTTTTGGGGGGCTCTAGTACCTGTCTAACCCCACAGTAATTCAGTTTAGTTCACTTACACAGTGGCCTGTGGAAGCAGCAGACTTTTATTCACTGGGTTACTCTGCTGATGGTTTGGAAACAAGCCCTAGATCCAGCTGTGGGGAAGGAGCAGAGATGGACAGCAGGGTAAGTGAGAAAGGAGGGACATGCCCATCTCTGTAAAAGCAGCTAATGGGAAAGTTGGTGATAGATTATTTACCTTAAGGTGTTTCCTACACAGAAGAAACTGTGAAATTTTGAAGTTGTATAGCAGTTTTCAAAGAGGTGGGTCAATAAAGTGCATGCCATTATTCCAGACACAAAGTACTAAACTAAATGCCTAAAAACAGAAGATGAAAACAGTGCTATGCCCCGAACTATTACCCATCAGTCATAAGAACCATAACAAATGATAGTCATTGAAGTAGTACAAGTTTGTAGGAATTTTAAAGAAAGATTGAATATATTGATTAATTGTCTAGAACAGAAAATGATTAGAATTTGAATTTTTTTTTCAGGACAATGTCTTTTTGCCTATGAATCAGATTATTTGGTTGACAAATGAAAAGTCAAGAAAGCAATAAATCTTGTCTTCTTCTTTCAGCTCAGAAATAAAAATGAGATAAAGAGGATCTATTAAATCTAAATCTTTGAAAGACTTGGTTTTCTCCTGATTCAGTTCAACTATTAAGTACTGCCAGAATTTTTTCCTTGCAAGAGAGTAATATAAGCACCTGATATTTTTATTGCTTTTATTAAAGAAGTGAAGCAGGGTTGCTAATTCAATAGAATGAATCTGGTTTTTGTCTCAGTGGGTCCTAATTTCCAATCAAATGCAGCTTGCCATAACTTCCAATACACAAATTAATTACTAAGTATGTAAGAAACACATTGTTTACATTATTCCATATTGGAAACACTTAATAAACAATTAAATTTTAACACTTCAGAAGTTGCTAACCTAAAAGAGGTTTTATCTTTCATAAATCAAGATGAATCTTCTAGTCTAAAGGTTAAATTTACTTGAAAGTCACATTTCAAATGAATTATATTGGGAATGCCATTATAGAGAACCTACTCAAAATGTAAATATGCAAAAAACATTTAAAACTGTACAATTTAAGGGTTTTGATTATTAATTTAAATCAAAATTTATGATCAGTGAATTATATCACTTAGATTAGATGTTATTAACAGGCAGAGGGCACATAAAGGCTGAAGTGTATATTGTGATAACTGAGAACTTATAACTAGGCCAGACCTGAAAATGAAACAAGCAGACTTTTCTCTGAGACTCCAAATATTGAACTGCTGTTGAGCAAATATTAAACATGATCTACACATTATATTTGAATAATAAAATCAAATTTTCAAACATGTAAAATAATTAACTTTGGTTTCATTTCTAGTTGCAGTATTATAACCCTATAAAAGGTCAAATTCACTATTATTTTAGTAATGGATTAGTTAAAATGTGCCATACAGTCAGTAGGTTACCAAAAGCTACAGATTAAACTAGTGACTTCAACCACAGCCTTTTTCTAATTACACAAATAATGTAAGCAGTAAAGCCCTGGATTACACTTCTTCCTAAAAGTAAGCAATTTGCTGGTCTAATTCTGGCTTGGGCTAAGCTTGAATCAAATTATATGCATGTTAGACATATCCAGGATAAACACACAATTTCACAATCAAAAGAATTCCTTGCAATTGCAAGTTCTGCTCTTTTTCAGACTCTGTCTCAGGAATGTTTATTATTCTTAAACAAAGCTAGATCAATTTTGAATTAATCATAAAACAAAAATAACTTTTTTGTTTATTACACACGGACTTTTTGTTCCTACTCAAACATACTCAGCCTTGAAGCTAAATTTCTTTAGCAGAAATGGCTTACTGAGTGATGTCTTGGCATGATGTAGCAGAAAAGCATAATAATAGACTTTGACAAGGACTTTTGTCAAGGTCATGCTAAATACTTAGCACCTTGGCAGATTTTCATGTACCATGCCTATCTGTAAAATGCATATGTCAAAGACATAACTGAAGCCAAAGACTCAAAAAGAAACCATACAAAACCAAGGTGAAAACAAGCAGTTATTGCTATAGGTAGGATGAGTGAATATTGAAACAAACTATCATGGAAAATGGTGGACACCCCATTTGTTACTATTGCTATTTTGTGTCTGAATACATTTCTGGAGAATACACATTAAAAATAATTGCAAGTGGCAGCGTACCCATGTGGATCTCTCTGCCTGCTTGCACAGACAACAGAAAATGCCATTGCAGCCCCTTCTTTCCTTGGAGTAAAGAAATCGTTAAGAACTGAGAGTAACAAAAATGATCCTGCTCCTGGTTCTGCCCCTCTTAAGTCAAATAATTTTCATTTACATCACCGTATTTCATCAGGCATTATGTGCCTGTCTGTGTTCTTGGAAATTTAGTGATGATTGATGATAATTTTGCTGTTAACAAATATTAGTTTTAAATTTGGGAAATTAACATTTGGTTAGCAGATTTTTAAAAGGAAATAAAGTCTTTCAGAAATAGTGTTTACCTTGAATTAAAGAGGAGGCCTGTTGTTTTCATCTCAGTGCAAAGCTCATTTAATTTAGTTAAATACTCATTTCACTCCAGAACAGAGACACCACAGCAAAACCTACTCAGGAAGGAGATGGTATTAGGGTTTTTTCCATAATCAGACCTCATTTTCTAAAGTCTTCACCTCTTAATAGATGTAAAATTAATTAGATCTCTTTATTAACCTTCAAGGAAAGAGATGGCTACTCTTTCCATGAAGAAACCACATGTTCATGGTTCTAAAACCCCTTTAGAAGTTATAGTTCCCACATCAAAATAGAAGTAACAATTAAACAAATCCCTGTGGAAAATGGCATGGAAAAAGACAATAAACACGTATAGACAAAGTTTTTTCCATTTATCTGATGTTATTTAGAATGTCTGTTGTTATCCACGTTCCTGAAACACTTAATCTATTAAATTAAAAGTCACAGGACCCACCTTCACAAATAATTTTCAAATCCATGCATAAACATTGATAAATGAGCCGAGCAACATTATGATATTGCTCTTCAACTACCACTTGAAAGGAACAAATGTAGAGCAATGCAAATCCAGCCACATTTAAGAAAAATTGAAAGATCAATTCTTTTCTAATCCTTTCATCTCAAAACACTGGAAGAGATCCAAAACTACATTGAATGGTCCTGAGATATCTGGCACAAATCACCACACAAAGCACTTTGTCCTCTAAATGCCCACAGGCAAGTATGTCACAAAACCAATTATTTAGCAGTACTTCTTTTATGACTGGACTGTGAAGAGTTGAGGCCATTTCTCCAGTCAAGGGGGATAAAGCTTTTTCACTTCAACTTTCAACACACTTTTTCCCTTCCCCAGGAGTGGTTGTTCCTGAGAGTGTCTTTACCTGAGAAATGACCTGTTGCCCAGGGACAGGATAGATCCTTCTGCCTGACTTGAACCTTGCAGGACTCTAAAGGGACTTTCTTGGCTTTGCATAAATTTTCTGAAGGTTGACTGGAGAACTATGAGATCTATAAAAAAAGGATTCCAAGAATGAAACCATGCAATCTAAAGCTACAACAATTATTTCACCACAAGAAATTATTTATCAGTCACTCAATCATACATGTTTTTTTACTACTGACAAAAAGGGGTTTTTGGTATTAAGTACTGATGAAGCATATAAATATCAAGATGAATTAAGTGAATTAGAGGAACAACTAGAGTACACAGCTTACTAATCAGTTTGGAATGATTGTACTGGCCCCAGGTCAAACACAAACTCACTAAAAGCAAACTGTGTGTCCACAGAAGTCCACAAAGTTTCAGATCAGAGTTCAGAACATGAGCCTGTATTTAACCATAATGGATAGCTTACTATAAAGCATCATCATGACTTAAATTTGATATATCACTTTTAAGTTTAAAAGTATCCAGTTCTTTCAACAAAGGAATTCTTGAGGCATTTAATCTTAAGGATCTTGCAGTGCTGTGTTTCCCCGTGTCGTGGTAGCTCCAGCTTCTCTTCCTGTGATGGACTCCTTTTTCCTGTCAGTGTTAGCCATCTCCCCCCCACACCCTCTCACTATGCACACCCTCCAAGCCCAGCACTGTGGCTGGCTCCCCGCTGTGCTGAGCAGCATTCATGGGGTGACTGGCCAGCAATTGGCCAAACAGAGCAGGCAATTTGCAGGTTTTCTCCCAGGGAAGATTTTCCTTACTCAGCTGCAATAGGAACTATATTTAAGTAACCTAATAACAAAAGGTCTGTTCATCTCAGAAAATGTTATTAACATTGAACAGTAGAGTAAAACTGTTCTCATGGAACAGAGATACACAGACACACAGGCAGAATGATTGAATAGCCTTTATTGCCTTGGAAAACCTTAAGAAAGATTCTGTGTTAATGAAACCCACATAAGGAATTATATACTCATTCCCTTACACTTTCAAAGAGAAATCTAGCAGCAGGGGTTTTTTCCTGACTTCTTTTTGTCCATTTGTAGACGAATGGGAAAATAGGCAAAAATCACCAAGGCTGCTATTTAATATAACAGCTGACTTGGCATGCTGATCCCACATGCCAGATGCTATAGTGCCATGACCAAATCTGGTGCTGACATAAATATTGTCCATACTTGTAGATTAAAATTATTTTTGGATGTAAGACATATGCACTTATTTTTTTACTGTAGAAGCTTAGACATATGAGCTTAAAACAAGCCGTTACTGTTAATCAAAATATTGCTCTAGATTTTCAAACATTCTTAATTTGTATAACAGGGAAAGGGACAAAACTTGCCTTTTCTCCTCTTTTTTTTCCCCCTTTTAGCAATGCTCATAAAAAATCTTACCTAACTTGCTGTATTATGTGATGCGCTTGAGTGGATGTCAGGATAAATTGTAAATTTTATTTCCCTAAGAACCTTGAGTTTTGCCAAGTTAAATCTTCAGGCTGAGTGAGGTGTTCATTAGGAACAGGTGGTTTCTCATGCAAAAACAGGTTTAGCTGAATAGAAGTTTAGTTTCCAGTAAGATCTCCTTCCCACTTGCTTAGAAATAGGTAAACTGGGGAAAAGGATGGAAGACAGAGGAAAAAGTACATTTCTGGGTGCAGCAAAAATGAGGGGAATACAGCAGGGATTTCTGTAACTCCAGACAGATGCTGCAGGCTACCTGTGCACCTCATTTTATACAAGTGTCACAGAAAATCACTGTCAGAAAGCTCACAAAAAGCTGCCATCCACTGCCAATATTTACACTGAAATCCACACTTTTACTCAATGTTACTAGGCAGCATTAAGTGATTCAGAGATTTTCCACTCAGGAGACGGCTTGTCCATTATATCTACCTGAGAAAGAGGCTCAAAGTTTTCTCAACTTGGACAAGCTGAAATGGGACATGGGAAAGGGTTCCTCAGAGAGGCTGGAAATAGGTAGGACCCTGAGAAACCTGATCTGACTTCACAGTTGGATCTGCTTTTAGCAAGGATGTTGGACCATATGTTCTTCAATAGTTCCTTCCCATCTAAAATTCTTCCACAATTACCTGATTTTTTGATAAATCTTGGGTTTTAGTAGAATGTCAACCAGAAATAAGCTTCTCTAAGTTTACCTTAGTTCATAACTGTGCAGTTTACCTATTGTCTACTATTTTTTTTATTACCATTTTTCTCTCATATCCATCTCTAAGCATTCCCTTACTGTCACAGAAGGATTTCCCTTCTCCCAGCTGTTCTGTCCCCAGGATCCTTAGGGAAAAAAAAAAAAAAAAAAAGATGGACTCCCAGACCAGATGTCATGTTCAAGACTAGGGCATTTTCAGTGCCAGGCAGAATCCTTAAGTTATATGGTGTATTAATGTGCAAAACATAATTATTCAAAGGTTTACAAATTGACTACTTCCTCACAAGCTCCTGCAAAATGAGATACTAGGGAAAAATTCATCATGAATGTTAACACAGGCAATACCAGTTGCACATTTTTCCTTTTTTTCCCTAGACAGGTTTCAGAATATTTCAGGAATGTCTGATGCTTCCTAATCAAGCATCAACTGAGGCAGATAGTGTGGGATATTTTTGCTCCAACTGTGAAATATTTACCAGGCTACAAGCAACCAAAACCTGAGACTTAAAATGGGAATTACTCAGTTATCTCAACAAAATAAGGTGTTACCAGGCCTTCCAAAATTAATCCCTTGGTCATTTCTTAAAAATTGATATGACAAACTAACAAACTAGAGCATAAACTTACATGAGAACATACCTGCTCTCTAACTTCAAGTATCTATCAGCCATGTACTGTCAGTCCAAATTAAACTGAAAATCAAGTCTAAAATAAAATTTTGTTATGTCTTCATCTAAATAGAAGCTCTGAATGGGAATGGCATGTCCCAAACACAGTGGCTTGGCTCAGGTGATGTTAGCTGTTATAGGAGCTTTGTCAAATAAAGCCAACTTCTTTTTTGTCAAGCATATGAAATTCTATTTCCTTCAAAAATAACCAAACTATTTCTCCACAGTTACGGCAGGGTTCAGAAAAATGTGAGAGAAGCAGACGACTGCTGGATGTCACCACCAGAGGTGAATAGGCAAGGTTTGAAAATAGGATGAGTACTGACTATATCTTTCCAGTTTCCCAGCCAAAAGATCTGCAGTAACACAAAGATTAAATTATCCTCCAGCTCCTGATGGCACTAATTAAAAAAAGGAATAAAGAGCATAGATGACCTGATACCTCTGTTCAGCTATTCATGCATACTGTCTGAGAACATGCTTTGATGTTTGGCTGGCTGCAAGCCACAAGTCACATCACAAAACCCATAAAAAATAAAAAAATAAAGGAAACTGTGCAGGTACAGACTGTTCAGGATGAAATAGGTAGCAATGGCTAAAGATACAAAAAAACCAAAGTTCTAATATAAAAAACCTGACTCTCAAAACTTAGTTCTACAAGTTAAGAAAATTAACCTTTGCAAATCAATTGCCAAACAAACAAAGGGGAAAAAAAGTAAAAAAGGAACTAGTACTTAAAACAGAATCAGATTCTTACTTGGATCTTAATCTTGCCATTTTCTCCACTCACACTGACCCTTGCAAGATCCTACTGGACGCAAGCATGAATACAGAAATCAGTTCTAGGAAATCCAGAGAGAAACGTATTAATGGATTTATGTGAGGCCAAGAATAACCACAGAAAGTGTACAAATTGTTAACTCCTTGCAGCTTCTTCCAATGCACATTATTGTTGTTGTTGTTGTTGTTGTTGTTGTTATTATTATTATTATTATTATTATTATTATTATTGTTATTATTATTATTGTTATTATTATAGTGATGCCAAAAAAACAGGGATCTATATTTAAACTCCAAATAAGGTATCTGGAGTTCAAAACACTAATCCTATTTACACAGAAAGGGAAGGAAAACTCATAATAACATACATATGAATTTTATTGACTTGTGTTCATTAAGCCAAAAAAATGTTCTCTAGCCAAAAAAAGCCCTAGGAACTTATCGGAAAAGACATGGTTGGTTAAAGCATGGCAGTTATTTTACCTCACCATGTGTTGTTTTTCAAGCTTCTATCAGTCAGATGGCTGATGGAAAATAAGCACAATAATTTGTTAGAGCATGGGGAGTTATTAAATAATAAAGGCTTTGTCTGATGAAAACTGATTGGTCCTTGTGGCAAAAGAGAAAAATTCCTTCCGAGGGCTAAAATGGATTTGTTTTTTTCCACTGTTTGGAGTGTAGACTTCCCATGTAAAACATTTTCTTTACTAATGCAAATAAAACTTTGGGCTTTTTTTCTATATTCTTGTAGTTCGTACAATGATCAATTTACAGAAAATCAGCTGAAGGCAGATCTGACATTCTGACATCTGCTTTATAAATGTTTTCCTTCTGGTTACTTACTGACAAGAATGATAGAGATGAGTATGTCCTGGACAAAAAAAAAAAAAAAAAGGTAATTTGGATACCATGATGATCTCAGACAACCTCAGCTTTTGTATTTTAAATATCTGGTAGATCTGAAAAGTCTTATTAACAAAAAATGTAGTCCAAGAGATAAAAAAGTAAGATCAGTTCAGGGAGCTGATAAGGGATGAGTTTACCTGAATAAATAATAGATGGAGGGATGTCCATTCTCTCCTGCATATTTAAAGCTTTTCTGAACTGAGCAGGTCAGAAGACTCTAAAGTGTCATTTACCAGAATTTCCCAATTTTAACTTCAGCAATACCTACCAACATGACTCTGTTCAGTGTCTTATCAATTAAGCCAGCCATAAATGAGGCTATGGTGGCTATAAAATGAAAGTACCTACTGAAATCAATTACACCATATGTACATAACCATTAACAAAGCTGACTGCAGTCCCCCACTCTTAAAGGTACTAATGGCAGAGCCAAGGTACAGTATCTCCCACTTTTCCTTCTTCAGGGTTCTCTAACCACATCTCAGCTGTTTTCTCTCTATCATGGTGTCTCAAGGAAATGAGGCTTGTGCAGACAGACTGTCTGTCGCTGTAGCTGTCTTTCTCCCCTGGGACTTCAAGCTTCAGCCAAACTCACAGAGGAACGGAAGCCTCAGACATAATGTTAGATCTACAAGCTTCATAAAAATAATCACTGGGAAAAGGAGAAATAACAAGCAAATGCTCTGACTGTGAGAAGAAGAACCAAGCAAGTGAACGTGAGCTTTTTAGCTTTACTGGAGATTCCATCTGGACAGGATACCCAGCAGATGCTCTATTCAAAGGAAAATCTTCAATCAGAGTTTGTAGCCAAGTGCAAATGCAAAGATTAAAAAAAAAAAAAAAAAGTTCTCTTGTTTCAAGATTTGAAATAAAGAATTGCTTTTTCAGAATATTGAAATGAGAATAGAAATAGGGAGACAGAGAGGGTAAGTCTCTACCATATGCTCTCCCCATTTCCACTTTACCTAATGTTGCTGGAGGTAGTGAATAAAGCAATGGATTGTGGAAGCTTCTTATTGCAGCATAATAGGGTTTTTTCCACAAATAAAAAGGTGCTTCTCTCCTTCATTTGTTGGATAATCATTTTTTCAAAACACCCTTTTCCTCCACTTTAAAAATCAATCTCGAATTCTAGATTTGTCAATTTGTTTCCAGATACATTTGAAGTTCAAAATATAAGCTGTCTTGAAATATTTTCTGATTATTCTGAATATATTACTTTTTCTCAGTTCTACATTTTTCAAAACCCAAGTGCTCAGATGCTATCAGCCATCCAGGTGTAGTGGAAATGAATCCCTATTAGAAAAGACCACAATCTCAAGTGAGTACAGAGACCAAAATATATAATAAGTTCTTGAATTTACTCTTAATAAAAATGTATTCATTTATATACAGCCATTATTTTGAAACTGGGATATGATCAAAGCCATAATTAGGTCTCATAATTTTTGTTAGATTATATGCCTCAAAACATAATCAAAATAAAAAAGCCACATTGGGTTTTTTTAATTAGTATTTTCCTTCTTACAAATGTCAGGGTTTAAAGGGGACTCTTAGGCACCCCTTACTATGAACTTAGCCTAAAACAGATGCTGAAAGTGACGTCCACCTCTGCACAAGACACAAGCAAGACAGACAGCAGGACAGGGAATTCCAATTTCTGCAAACACAAGTTTACTTCAGGGCAAACTGCACTGAACAACATTGGAATCTTTTCAGTCCTGAAACTGAAAGAAAAGTTCTCTGCAAAATCTGAAGTGGGTGAGAAGCGTGCTCCATGTGAGGGACCACTCCAGCATTCCCAAAGGCACTGCAAAAAAGAAGGCAGCACACGACTTTATGGAGACACTTTTGGGTATACATTATGGAGTTGCTGCAGTGGTTTATGCGGTGTTGGTTTATGGTTGCAACAAAAAGAATAAGCAGCATAATGAAAATGAGTCTGCATATAAACAAAAGTCTACCCTTACAGTCACCCTTGCTGCTTTCAAGATGCATGGTTATGAGCAATGGGTAGCACGTCCTTTTATTCCCAGATGACATATTGCCTAAAGAAATAAGCACAGGATTCATATCCAGGATCATAGTGACAGTTCTGAATAGATTTTTCCTTATATCATTTTTTTTTTTCCAAAAGTTACTAATATTAATGGATGGTTGTGCTCATCCATAGTTGTGAAGCAAAATCAGAGCAGTTTTAGCTTGGATTACTATGGATCATAAAAGCCTATGCAAAGTAAGCATTGTTCACCAAAGTTATACACAATTTTATTTCTTCCCTACTCCATTTTCCTATGTTATTTGTCAGCCACTTGCTAAAAGCTAGTGGTATAACATATCATTTAAAAAGGACACAGGCGAAAGACGTCATAATAATTGTTAGGAGATTTGGTTTCTTCTTTTATAAAATTGCAAAACATAAAACATTGGTTCTACATCTCCTAAAAAGTATTTCCTTTTACTTGAAGCCATAACTCATTGTCATGAGGAGCTACAGATCTTTAACTCCCTTTTGAAGGAACTTCTGTCAGTAACTTGCCTGTCCTTTTCAGACATGTAGCTACACCCCCACACACCCCCTGAGCAAACTCACAGCAGTGCTGTACTAGATCTGGTGTCTGTGAATCCTGTGGCACTGAGATCTGAGGTTCCACACACTGGCCTCAGAATGGAGACCCACAGTTCACAGCCTGGGGAGAAGGAGCTGCAGAGGAAGGCTGTAATGATCTTCTAGATGGGCTTTTTAACTGCTTTTCTTTTTTCTTCTTTTTTTTTTTTTCTTTTTTTTTTTTTATATGTAACGCACCACCTCCTGTGCATTACATCTCTCCACTCCATAAGTCCAGCCATACTCACCTGACAGATCATGTTTAAGACTGACCATTCCTGATCTGTCATATTCAGCATGTGGGGTCTTGGAATGAGACAGAAAATGTGCAGAAGCACCATGAAATGTATGAGGGGGAGCAGAGGACGTAGGAGCCAATTAAATGAGTCATACACTCAATATAAGACACTTCAAGAACCTCCTCAATCTCCTACCAGTGCTGCACATCCACAAAATGGGTTTGAACTATAACTCCTGATAAGTACAGCCACTCCAGTGCTGCATTCATGAACAATTAAAGCCGAGAGTGAGACTGTCCATTTTCCTTTACCTCATGACTGATATTGCAAATCTTGAGTATTCACAAAATTTTATATCTGCTGTGGGGTAGCACCCATGTTTCATTAGAAAATCCACTGGCATGTTCTCTCTTTAGGCAATATTTTACAGCTACTGTAGGAAGTCACTACATTCCATAATAATGCAAAATGGATCTGGTGTTCAAAAAATATTTCCTGCTTTATTTTGGATATATGAGAGAGACATGCCTGAGGGCATGCAAAATCACCTTTAAAGTCCATTACCCAGGTTTATTTGCATGAAGAACTGTATTTTAAGGTTAAGTTACCTGTTATCATAGAAAAGCTACTAAACTGCTTTAAAATAGACTGCTCAAGGCCACGACAAATTACTTTCCAAAATGTCCTTACTTTTAAAGGCTCTACTCAGTGACTCAATAATTTACTGTTAATTTGTAATATTTTCTCAAGTTCTGCCTACAGAATAGAAAATGAAAATAAATTATCCTCCAGCGCTTAACAATGCCTTCCTTGCACATAAATATGCTCTGAAGATTTGAATACTGCTTAACAAGGTCTTTGGGTGTTTTTGAGGTCTGAAAATTCAGACTTAAGGACCCTAAAAATCCACAAGGCACACAAAGCCACTGACACCTCCACTATTCCAAACTTTGATTTCAAGAGCAGGTCTATCTCAAAATAAGAACTCATCTCAGAATGTTAATTTATTTTTTCATTCAATGTATGAATATGAAACTGACATATTCTCCACACCTTTGGATGGAGAATATGTCAGTTTAAGTTCTTTCAGTGTTTAAGCTCTTTCAGTGTTTTAGAAATTATCCATGATATAAACTACATGTTCAGTAAGTTATACACAAATTTGATGGTGCCAGCACAAAGCAGGTAAAGTATATCAATTTGATAAAGAGACATTTTAGATGTATCTGATTATATTTTTCCTATCTATGGTCTTATAAAACCCTTGAGAAAACAAAGACATCAGGGAGGACTGCAAGTAACAGCAAATCTGCCAAACTGAGGACCTGATATTTTGGTACAAAAGAGGCATTTGAATGTAGCAAGGGCCAGAAGTCAGGGTTATATCAACAAATAAAAGCAGTATAAAGATTTTAGTCTGAAATATACACACACTTAATGAGAAGCTCAACTTAACATTAGCCATTCTTACTCCTTTTTCAACAGTACTTACCAGCTAATGGCAATTCTGAAGACAGAATGAGAAAATCCGGCACTGGTAAACAGGTGATGTCTTCAAACATCCCCTCTAGACCTCCAGAGCTATGCAAGTGAAAAGAGGGACTAACAGAATATATTTGTGTCAGGAAGAAAAGTCATTTCTGAATGCCTAAGTATGGAAAGCAAGGAATCACCTGTCTGGGTATGGAGTGAGTACAATCTTCTCACATCCCCACATTTGTCTAAAGATTCACTCATTTTCTTTGTCCTTAGTCTAATAAATAGCATCCATTCCATGTGGGAGTAAAAACAGGAGATCTTCAGCCGGAAGAAAAAAAATAGAAGAAAAGAGAAAATAGACTGATTCCTTGAAGACTGAGCAGACTGGTGAGTAGTGTGCTGGTGGAACAGAAGAGTTGTTCTCAAGGCACAGCTTCAAACTGCTTGGAAAGCAGAGCCTAAGGAATTATGGAATAATTAAGGTAAGAAAATATCTCAAAAATCATTGAGTCCGACCTTTGGCCCACCATCACCATGACAACTAAACTATAGCACTGAGTGCCATCTCCAGTCGTTTCTTGAACACTTCCAAGGTTGGTGAATCCACTACCTTCCTGGGTGATTCTTAACCACCCTTTCAGGGAACAAATTATTCCTGATGTCCAACCTGAACCTCCCCTGGTACAGCTTGAGGCCATGTCCTCTCACCCTGTCACGAGCTGCCTATTAGAAAAGATGCCCCACCCCTGGCTATAACCTCCTTTCAGGTGGCTGTAGAGAGTAATAAAGTCTCCCCTGAGACTCTTTTTTCCCAGGCTAAACAACCCCAGTTCCCTCAGCCCCCCCCTCATACAAATTACTCTCTAAACCTTTCACCAGCCTCATTGCCCTTCTCCGGACTTACTCCAGCACCTCTATGTCTTTCTTGAAGGGAGGGGCTCAAAACTCTGGACACAGGATTTGAGGTATGGTGTCACCAATGCCAAGTTTAGAGGGGCAATCACTGTCACGATCCTACTGACCCCACTATTTTGATTCAAGCCAAGATGCCATTGGCCTTCTTGGCCACCTGGGCACACACTGGCTCATGTTCAGCCACTGTCACCAGCACCCCCAGGTCCTTTTTCACTGGGCCACTTTCCAGTCACTCTGCCCTAGGATGTAGCTCAACAATGGGGGTTGTTGTGACTCAAGTCAGGAACTTTTCTTCCAAACAGTCCAGGAATTTCCTAGACTACCTGCTCTCCACTGTGCTGCATTTCCAGCAGACATCAGGGAGGTTAAAGTCTCCCAGAAGAACAAGGGCTGCTGATTGTGAAATGTCAGCCAGCTGCTGCTTAGAGAATAGTCGATTCACCTCTTCATCCTGGTTGCGTGGTCTATGACAGATTCCCACCAGGATGTCTGCCCTGTTAGCCTTCCCTCTGATCCCTATCCACAGGAACTCAACCTTATCAGCATCATCATTTTTGGTGGCTTCACCTTGGCTGGATGCCAGCTACCAATCTCTGGGTGCCTGAGTGCCATTCTATCACTCCCCCTTCCCAACTGAATAGGGTTAGAAAATAAGATGGAAAATGAATCATAGATTGATATAAGGCAATTTACTAAAGCAAAAGCGAAACTTTGCATGCACATGAGCAAAGAGAAATAACAATAATTTTATTCTCTACTTCCCACCAGCAAGTGATGTCAGGCTATTGCCCAGGAAGCAAGGCTTCAGCACACATAGCAGTTGCTGGGGAAGGCAAACATTGCAAATAACAAGTGCTCCCCCCCTTCCTCCTCCTTTTATTAGCTTTTACATCTGAGCTGACACCATATGGTATGGAATATCCCTTCAGTTAATTTGAGTCAGCTGGCCTAGTTGTGTTCCCTCTCAGGATCTTGCCCACCCCCAGCCTACTGATGGGCGGGAAATGCTGAGAGACACGGCTGATGCTGTGCCAGCGCTGCTCAGCTGTAGCCAAAGCACTGATGTGTTATCAACACCTTCCTAGCTACCAAAGCAAAGACCAGCACTGAGAGCCGCTTTGGGGAAAATGAACTCCTCTCAGCCAGGCCCAATAAACTATCCTAAGAGCAATTGCAGCTTTCAAGTGACAGTTTTGCTTATCATCTGCTAAGAGCCTTCAAACTTGTCTGCCACAGCCATCCCTGCCAGACCTGCTTTTTGTTCTCACCATCCCCTGAGGCACCGCAGGATTCCCAGAGTAACCCAGACAGGGCAGAGGACATGTTCTGCTTCAGGGCATGCCAAAAGTGTTAGAGCCTTGACAGTTCCAAGCATTTGTGCTTGTGCCTCTCAGTGAAGTCCAGAGAGGATCCACAGCCCGTCCATGGCCCTTCCTTCTAAGGGGCTTGGCCAACTAGATGTTATCAAACTGCTTCGTGTTGACTTTACTGAAAATATTGTGCCAGCTGGGGGAAGAAGACTCCACACAGGTACTCACAAATCTATGTTTCAATTCTTGTGCAACTTGTATGCCTGTCTTCTTCTGGGGGCTCAGAGCTCCTGCAGAGGGACCGCAGGCCACCACTTCCAGCTCACTGAAGTACCCTAACCCCCAGACTGGAAATACACTGAAAGATAATTAATTCAGATAGAGAGATAGGAATGACAAAAAAGGGAATATGACCCTCTGACCCTGATCACTGTGTGGTATATAATGGCTATAATGTATGTAACCAGGCGTTAAACTGGCAGCTGGAAATCCTTATTCCTGCATGAGCACTATGGCAGAAAAATCATGCCCTTGCCAGAAGCAGAGTGCAAGAGGAGAGGTGGAGGATCTTTCTTTCAGTACCCCCCTCCTAGCTCATCTCTAGCCCAATAGTTACATTGCTTGTTCATGATGGTATTATTAACTCTCTGTAGTGAAATGGCTTTTGAAAAAGTCTTTTAATGATCAATTTCATTATATAACTGTAATAAATTTGCTGTTTTAATAAAAAAACTTAGTATTTAATGTATTAGAAGCATTTCTGTATTTTGGGGGGCTTTCAAGACCACATTGTAAATATTAAAAGACCTTATCAAGCCCCATCAGTCTGTCTGGCACTGCACATGATGTGAAAACAAGCATTGAAAAGCTTTCACTCTAATAGATGGTCTGGTGCAGAGGCAGGGAAACACAGGCAGGATCCTGATGGCTTCGGAAGGAGCAGACAGCTATCAGCAATTCTCTGCAATAAGAATCTCTATTGGTGATGCCAGAAACCTTACATTTGTACAGATTATCAAAAGAGAGATTTCACATCCTAATTAATGTACTGTCAACTTCACACACCTTGTGCCCATGTATGAGCAACAAAGATTTTGGCTAAGTTCTGTTTTCACATCAGGGCTATTTGGTAGAGGAGAGGTAAATGCCAATTGTCACCCAAATTTGATTTCAAAGAGCAATCTTCCTCATGATTTAGTACGTAGCAAGTGAAAAAAGTACCTTTATGTTGTGAAATAGCACAAAGAACTAGATTGCATCATGCCATGTTCAAATTTGTCAGTGTTCAGTGGGAATGAAGAATTGCTCGGCTTCTAACCAGCTGTTTCTAGATTTACAAGAATCCTGTGGTTCTGAACTCCTTTCAAACCGTTTGATACATCCTATGATCATGATTTTTCTGCAAAGTCTGCTTATTGGCAGATGGCCTCTCTCTGTAAGCTGAGCAGCTCATGAAAGGATGATCAAAACTCCCATCAATTTTCTGAGCATCTGGGTCCTGAAATCTCCAATATAATAAGCAGATCCCAGTTGGCATTAACAAGAAAAATAATATCAGAAATCAAAATTCTTATTGTCTTAAGTATTGGACTTCACTTTTTTTCTGGATCCTGCCTTCCCTAGAGCAATTATTACTATGTCCAGATCTCACAGCTGGAATCTAAACAACTTAGCTACAAGCAGTACTGTCACTTTGCACCTACTAGTCCTCCACAATTACTAAGGTCTCAACGAGCTGCAATTATAATTCTTAGTATTTTAAAACCAGTTTACTTCAATCAAAGTGAGCACAAAACTCACAAATGGACAGCTATTCCATATGCTACCACAGAAGGAATTTTCATTCCATAAGTAGGTCTTTAGGAAGAATACAAGCTCAACATTTTCAGTTTTGAAAGCAAGGGAAGAAAGACTACAAAAGTGATTACCCTGTTCCTCAGACTCTATTGGTAATGTGATCAACTTAAATTTCACCCAGTATTTTGTAGTATCGAGGTCACCAGCAAAATTTAATCGTTTAGTCTAAATGAAGACAACAAGCTTCTTTAAACAAATGAATATTCCAGTGGAGAGTCTGGAGCAAATCAGCATTGAATCGATAACCTCGAGACTGAAATTACTTCAGTGCTGCATAGTCTAACTGCATAGACATTCAGCACAAAATAAGAATGCTGGATAAAAAGCTGAATTTTTATGATAAGGCAGTGCTCAAAACGTCCTTTAAATCAATAGCAGTATCATACATATCTCACCAGGCTTTGATTTATATTGAATCAGATACTTAACATATACCTTGTGTTGTACTAAAGAATTTTAGTTTGCCCGTAGGGTGAATTCTAGGACAAGAAACCCTTTAGCTTTACATGTAGCCCCGAACCCTGATATTAAAAACCACTTTGCTATGTGCCCTTAAAAGAAAAGTGAGACACGCAGCAGCTTTAATATGAAAGCCCATTTGCTGGGAACTGTTCTATAAACTGTGTGTCTGGATAAATCCACGATGTCAGTTATTTGCTAAAGTAGCCCATGTTCAGTTTCAGTCTCTCAACGTAGGGTACTCTAAATCATGATGGAAATGTCGTGAGAAACTTGGCCGGGGGAGGTTAAAATCAGTGTGAAACAGAAGGAAATGTGTTCTTTGGCTTTCAGCTGCAGCTTTGCCTATTCCTGATCTGGGCTTCTCAATTTGATTTGCAGCAGTTCTCCCACAGGTTCCCAGGTCAAGAGAACCCCTGTACATGACAATTAATTTTAGATAACGCCTTGATTTGATAGACTCCTCCGCTCTTGATCAAAGCCTTGTTTACTACGGAGCTTCGGTGGGGGTCTGATCATTTAATTAACCGGAGGATGGCTTTCTAGAGCTATCACAATGCCTTTTACATTTATCCGCGCCTCACGAACACCCCGCGGTTCCATCTCCGCACACGGGGAGTTCTGATGCATTCTTAACGAGGAGCGTGCCTTCGGCTGCGCCCTCCAGAAAAAGGGCTTCCCCGGCGGCGGCTGCAGAGCCGCGCTCTCTGCTCCAGCCCGGGCGTCGGGGAGCTGCAGGCGGGCCG
>JAHLSL010000009.1:16215907-16462230 GCA_025920805.1 Petroica traversi
AGGGGCTGAGAGGCCGCCGGAGGCGAGCGCAGCCCGGGGGCGGGCGGGGGAGACCCGGTCCCTGCCTCCGCCACGGAACGGCGGCAGGGGCCGAGCCTGCCTGGGGAAATCGGTCTCTGACCTCGGAATGCTTGTGGGTGTCCCCGGACCGATGCCGCTTTAGCATCGGTCGCCGATGAAACTTTACCCTCCGCCGGCTCCCGGTAGGAATCCGTGGCTGCATAGGACAGTCCCCGCCAAGAGACTGGCAGGAGACTCCCCCACCCCAAACCGTATGCAAGGGGATTTCTGCGAAGTTTAGCCTTCAGATAAATTTTCGGAGCCGGTGAGGATCCTTCGCTGGGCAACTAAACTTTCGTAAGATCTGGCATTGCTTGGAGACTGGTTACTAATACTGTAATAGGCACTGCCACTTATCATTGCATTTTTTCTTAATTATTTGCTGATCTCCTTAGCAACTGAAGTAATTTGCAAGGTTGAAGCTTGGTTGCAGCTTGATTTACAAAGTATCATGGCAAAAAGAATGAATTTTTTGTTTCACTGATGCGTGTTTCTCTTATACTCTCTCAGAGGGGTAAGAGCTGCAGAGATGTTGACTTCACATTGCTGGTACTGCTGTAAAGAGACTGTTGATTAGTCCAACTGAGTCTCTCTTGTACGTCACGTAGTTGCTCTTCTGTGACTCGGTTTTCTTTAAGATACGTGAGTTATCACGTTATTTTTTTTTTTAAATACCTCATCAAGAAAATTCAATCTTTAGTGAGGGATTAGTGGGCAATGATAGTTTTATCTGGCTAAGGTTACTAGGACAAATTAATCTCTAATTCAGCATGATTGAGGTCTGGCCAGATGCTGGCCAGAGAGACCACTCCATTTGCCTTGCTGATCTCAGGATCAGCTTGCTGCAAATATGATGGAAAGCCATTCTTTCATCACTGTTAGGTCCTGCACCAAGCACAGTTTAGCCCAATTCAGGGATTTAGTCCAGTGTATCAAGTCATCTCCCAGATGTAGCTCACCAACAGTATTTGCTGTTCAATCCATCATGTCACTAAATCTCATGGATTACAACGTTTGGATAATCTGTATCTGTAGAGTCAGAGATGCCAAGCACAGCTGTCAGGAAGATTTGATGCAGAGTGCCTTTTCCACTCAGGAGTGATAAAGGCAGAGCAGAGCCTGGAGACTGAGATGAGGTGGCTGCTGTATGAATATTTCCTCTGGCAGTATCACACACACACACTGAATGCAAGTTTATGCAGACCTTCCTTATAATTGTATTTTTTTAAAAAACTAATTGCGTAGGATGCCATTAGTCTGTACGTAATTAATGGCTTTATCATATACTTAAGCAGGATTCATAAAGTTGGGACTAAAAACATGAATAATTAAACTTGTGTAATATTGTTACTATATTTTAATAAAACCCCATACTAAAAATCACTTTTGCTTCTGAGTTCATGAGGAACCTTGTCTAATTTCATGCTAGAAAAAAAAAGGGGGCTGTGAGAAAACTAACACCTGAACCATCTTTTTTTTCATGTATTGATACATTTGACTAGTACAGCCATAATTCATCTGATATGTAGACTGGTGTAGGGGGAGAGCCCCTGTGTGGACATTGGAAGTCAATGAGGTGCACAGATGTATTAATGACTTATGGGCTGGTGAGACTCAGGAAAAGACAGTCACAGATGTGCCGCAGGGGAAGGAGGTAGGGGATATAGAAATGGTGTGAACCTTCTGGAGGATGAACTGAGGTCTTTAACATTTTTGAGTGCTTGATCTCTTTAGAGGCTCCATACTCTTCCTGCAGTAGTGCAGCAGGCAGCAGGGTTGTGTGCAAATACTTGCATTTTCACTGTGCAGAAAGTTCCAGCCAGGTGTGGGACTATTGGCATCACCAATGTAAGGGAAAATGCTTAACAGTAGGAATAACATCTACTAATTTTTTTTTTTTTTTTTTTTTTACAGTGAAAAGACTAATAGGAGTGTCTGCAAAATCATTCTGGTGAATTGTGACCTCCAGTCCAATTCACTGCTTAAATTAAGAGATGTGCTGCATAAGGATTTTTTAGCAAAGTCTGAAATTACCTGGGAGAGGTAGTTTGGTGACAGCGTCCATGGGAGAAACAGCAATAAGCCTGAAGGTACTTACAGAGAATGAGAAAATTGGTGTAGAGATTATTAATGTCACATTAGTGGGAGAGAGAGCCCAGAGAAAGGAGTGTTATGACATTAGTTGATCTTCGAGTGATAACTGATGGTGAGATTGTACTTTGCCCAGCAGTCCCCTTTTCCATAAGCAGGTCTAGGTGCTCGTTACTTCAAAAACAAAACAACAAACAAATAACTCCCTGAGAAATAAACAAAAAACAACAACAAACATACGCATTGAAAAGTTCAAAACCAAGAACCAAATCCTTAACTTCTCTAGAAGCTGATTGGTTGTAGTCAATTTAGCTTTTTCTGACCATAGAGGATTTTACCTATGATAGCAGGATATGTCCTGCCTTTCTTCTTGACCAGTTAAAAAGCACATACACCCTTAGTATTCAGATGAATCATCTCAGGGAGAAATGTGTTTTGGCACTGAACTTAAAATACTGCGCTTTAACACCACAAAGAAATGATTTCTTTGAATTAAATTCAAGAACAAAACTACCAACCATGCCCTTCACTTTACTATAAATCAGAAAAGGTATTTACACAGGTCGTTCAGAAATAATGATGAAGTACTTGGCAAAGTCTTTTGGCACATGTTAGCTGATAGTATTCAATAGCAGTATCTCTCTTGATAAAAATGCAATATTGAAATTTTTAAAATAATGCTTCTCTAAAACCTGAAGTAGTGTTACTGGGATGAAACAAAATGACAGGTTTTTTTAAATTTATGGCTAACTGTAGGCATTGTTCTTCTTGCCATATTACAAGCCAGAAATGTATATGCAGTCATTTTGAGTAAATTCAAATGATCACATACCCTGTAAATATTTGTGTTGAACATGCTTGGCTTTGTAGAACATCCTGGGTAATTTGTGCAGAACATATGGAGAGCACAGGTTGAAGAGCAAGTTGCGGCTCAACAATCCTACTCTCCAAGGGCAAAGTACCTGTTGGGAATGTAGGCACTACGTTTTGAGTTGGGCATGGAAAGAAAGGCTTTTGCTCTTCAGAGTACTCTTTAAATATTCTTGTGTGTCCTGTGGTATGTTTAGGATGTCTATAATTTCAATTTCCCCTGCCAGACAAGGCAAGATATCTGAAACAGTTTTCATTTTGAAACTCCAGTGAGCTTTGAAAATGGACAATTTGTTTTCAGCCCTTACCAACTGTTTTTGCTCCTTAGAACTAAAAGGTATTATGCACCAGTACTAAAAGGTAGTATACACCAGCGGCTGATCTGTGTCTGCCCATGGGATTTAGCTGCAGACTAGCTTGGAGTTTCTGATGAGGTAATTGTAGGCATGGACAGAAGCAAACATGCAAGGTTATCTTGTGTATTAAATTTGGTAACCCTTACCAACCTAAGCATTGATCTAGTATATCCCATTTGGAATATCTCCAGGATTACAGTTATATTCAGCATGGGAGCTGATTTTTTTTAAGTGCCATTCACCTTATTGCAGGCGCAGTTACATTAAAAATTAGGCTGCATAGCTTGCAGAACCAGGGATTCACATGTAAGTGGGAAAGGCAACCTTCACAGGAACGAATAATCTCCTGTTTTGTGGATGCTTTATAATCCAGTCTTCAGGAGCATGGTTTTATGGTGTGTAGTTTTCAGATGCCTTGCTTCATACAGTAGACCAACTAAATGAGCAATTACTACCTTTTCATCTGCCAGTGTGTTTTCATTGTGCCTTATGTCTGTATGCCATACAAATTCACACTGTGGTACAGAATTCTTTTTTATGGCTTTTTCTCTAATGCTTCATAGGTCTTAACCTCTAAAAGAACTTGTATCTATTAATTGTTGCCATAGACTACCTAACTAGCAAAAACAACTAAGTATGGAGCTTAGGACTGGTTAAAAAAAAAAAAAACACTCGATTCCTAACTTTCCATTGAAAACCCCATGCAGTTAGAGACTTCAGGAGACTTCAAAAGCCTAGAAGAATTTATTAATCCTGATATTAAACTTTAATTCAAACCGATCAGTTTATTTTTACAAAATTTCTATAGCTAAGATCACGTTAGTATATCCCCTGTGTAAACAGGGAAGCAGGAGAAGCCTGTGCAGTCAGAAGTGCCAGATAGAGTCACAGCATCTTGACTTGCATCTCAGCACTTCCTCAATTTAACATGCAAAGGTTCCTTATTTTATAAGCCAGCTGGTGACTGTAGTATGTTCATTCTTTTGTAATGGTCACTAGTTCACATAGTTCGCCTGATCTCACAGGAATTTTGTGGCAAAGGCTAGGACAGCTGCAGTTCTCAGGTATAGGGATTTACCAAGCTCTTGATGTAATAGTCACCTTTTCTTTTTCCTGTTCTTCCTCAGAACCTTTGCACAGAGTCAGGAAAGGTTTTGGAGGGAAAATTGAGCAATCATGTAAACAATGATTGTATGTAAAATCTTAAATAGAAAGAAAAAGGTAATTCTGACACTTTACTTTTGAGCATTTGACTTGTCAGTCTTGCAGTTCTCTTAATGTCTTTTTTTTTTTTCCAGTGCAAACATCTAAAGCCAGTATGCATATAAATTCTTTTGAAAGGTGAAATGTCCCATTGTCCCATGCTGCTTTCATATTTCTTCTTTTAATGAGTCATTAGAAGGTTCAGTTCTTTAGTTTCATAGCACATCTTCTACCACTTGACTTAAGAGTAGATTTGTCAGCAGAAGACAGCAGCCTGCAGATTGGCAGAGGGTTACAGAAGAGGGAAATAAAGAACTGAGGAGGAGTGAAAATTTTTGCATTTTGCATATATTAATTAATAGCCTCGGTAATCTTAGGTTCTTAAGTAGCAGATGTAAATTCTCTGAAGAGATGTGCTCTAAGGTTTACCTCCTGAAACTTGTTTGTCTTCTGCTTAGTCCTCTTCTTTCCCTTTACACCCTCCTCATCTGCTTTTCCAGTGTCATATGCCTTAACTGACTGCTGCATCCTCAGTTTCTTTATTAACAGTGATGATGCTCCATTGGCATCGGTGTCCCCTGGTTTTGCACTGCCTTCCGTATCTTCCCTCTCTCCTCTTCTTCCACTGTGCCTCTGCCCTGCTGCTCTCTGCCCTTTAGGTCTTGATTTTACTGTTTTTGTCTTCAAGACCCATATTTTCTTAATCCATCATGCATCATTAGAAAGTACAATTTCTTCTTTTATTCTCCTCCCATCTGAGGCTGTTTCTTTCTCCTCATCCCGCTATCCACAGTATCCTGGCCATCGCCACTACCACAGCACAGAGCAGACACTGCAGGCTTTGTCCTGCTCAGATTCTGCTCCAGCAGGTGAATGAGTTTGGAGAAATGAGTTTGAGGATAATAATGTGAGGGCTGAATACCACATCTAAACTCTGAAGGGGTGACAATAATCAATGCAGATTAACTCACTTGTGAATTTACTGAAAAATTCTAAACAGGCACCAAGGAGAGCAAGAATTAACAGAAATGTTTATTCCTCTGCTATGTATATGTACATTTTCTCAGAAGATGGAAAAAAATCATACCCCTTAGTACAGAATCACTTCTGTGCTAAATTTTACATCCCTGCTTCAAACAATACTGACTGTAAAATATTCTTAGAAAAGAGCATGGTTGGGATTTTTCTATCTACATATGAGCAAAATATTTTTTTTCTTTACTAAGTTTTGAGAATCAGCTGACTCATCCATACTAAATGTTCCCAAGACTTGTGCCTGAGGTAGGCCCTGGGCATAGATTTCTTCCTCATTACTTATATTGGCAAAGGTAGAAGAAGCAGAATACAAAATATTGTTATTAAACAACTATAATATCTTTCAAAATAGGCTGTTGCTACCTGAACCATAAGTTACTGAATTACAAAACAAAAGAAATTCATGTGACATTTAAAGCTGGAAAGGCTGGAAAAATTCTGTGCTTGAAAATGTGTGACATTTTCTGATTGTAAAGAAAAGCATGTTGTAACTGCTTCCCACTAGACAAGAAAAAAAAAAAATTTAGGATGATGCTTTTTCTTTCCTCTACTGGGAATTCTATCTGTGTTGGTTTGGAAACAGGTAGGGGATGCCGTTGCCAAGTCATGCTCCACAGAGGAACATGTTTTAATGAACTGCCAGAAATTGCATTGCTTTTTCCAAGACTGAAGAATAGTTACATTATTTTTGAAGACAAAAAATAATGTATCTGCAGCATATATATTGACACATGGATGCAGAATTTCATGTTTATGTAAAACCAATGTTAACATCACCTTAGAACTAGATTTTGCTGTTAATTGTATGAAACTCTAAGGGTTAATTCCCTGTATTTTTCAAAAGGCATAAGAAATCAGGCAAAGTATGAATGGTCAATGTTAACATGCTATATCTCTGTATCCCTCTTTTTTTACAGCAACGAGTGCAAAGCTAACTGCACCAGTAATCTGTGGCAAGGAGCACTGGGAGACAGCTAAAAGACAGTGACAATGTCTTTAAACTGGCGGACACTTCCTACTCGACTTGGAGTTTTTAAAGTGAGCTGCAAAGGACTCGCATGCCTCTTGGTCTTCACTGTGAGTGTCTGTGGCAGTGCCCCAGGGATGTGTCCAGCAGCCTGCATCTGTGCCAGTGATATCGTAAGCTGCACAAATAAGAACATCACTCGAGTGCCAGGAAATCTTTATAAATGTATGAAAAGGCTGGATCTGAGTTATAACAGAATTGGGATTTTGGAGCCCGATTGGGTCCCAGTGCTGTCTGAGAAACTGAACACTTTAATAGTCAATCATAATAGCATTAGCAGCATTATCACTGGAAGCTTTTCCACAACCCCAAATCTGAAGTATCTAGACTTGTCATCCAACAACCTGAGAACACTGAGCAGTCCTGTGTTTCATGAGCTAAAGGGACTAGAGGTTCTCCTGCTGTACAACAATCAAATAACACAGATTGAGTCTTTAGCCTTTGGAGGATTGTACAAATTACAGAAACTGTACCTAAGCTACAACTTGGTCTCGCATTTCCCACTGGACTTGTACGTTGGAAAACATAAACTGACAGACCTTGTGTTGTTGGACATTTCCTTTAATCGCATCCAGACAATGCCCATTCAGCGCCTGAGTTCAGTGCCGGCCAAACAACTTAGTGGAATTTATCTTCATGGCAACCCATTCTATTGTGACTGTAGCCTGTACTCCATGCTAATCTTCTGGTATCAAAGGCATTTCAGCTCAGTGGTGGACTTCAAAAATGAGTACAGCTGTTTGTTGCAGTCAGACCCAAGAGGTCATAATAAACTGCCTTTACTGCACGACAACATTATTAATTGCTCTGAAAGTACCGTCAACAGCTCTTTCCAAGGCTTTGGGTTTGTTCACGATGCTCAGGTTGGTGACAGGCTGATTGTACACTGTGACAGCAGATTTAGCGACACGGGCACACAGTTTGTTTGGGTTAGTCCAGACAATATATTGCTGGAGCCAGACAGGGAGACCGATAACTTCAAAGTATTTCCTAATGGCAGCCTGGAGATAACGGATGCCCAGCTAGAGGACTCAGGGCTGTATTCCTGCATTGCAATAAATAAGAAAAGACTCTTAAATGAAACCATAGAGGTCAGAATAAATGTTAGCAATTTCACAGTGAACAGATCCCATGCTCATGAAGCATTTAATACAGCTTTTACCACCCTTGCTGCATGTGTGGCCAGTATTATTTTAGTGCTGCTGTATCTCTATCTGACCCCCTGCCCATGTCAATGTAAGGCAAAAAAGAAGAAGAAGAAGCTGAACCAAAGTAGTGCCCACCCATCCATACTGAATTCCGCACTGCCACAGGAGCTGCCAGCCGACGAGAAGAAGCCTAGCACTGGTAAACGGGTGGTTTTCCTGGAACCTGTGCATGAACCAAAACAGAGTCAGAATGGGAAAGTAAAACTGTTTCCCAATGACAGTGTCATCACGGAGAGTATCTTAAAAACTACTCGAACAAAATCCGACTCTGACTCTGTCAACTCTGTGTTCTCAGATACACCTTTCATGCCGCCAGCTTAGTTTGCTGCCTGTGTTTGTATCGTGCAGTTCCTTTTCTGAATACCTCCTTTGCCTGTAGCAACCATCAGGACAAACAAATAAAAAGAGATAAAATGTTTTAAAAAAAGGTATGTTTTGTCAGTCCTTGAACTGCGTCTCTTCTCTGTACAAGTCATGCGACAGTGATACCTTGTTAAGGAAAAGCAAATAGCTTGTCATTATTGTGAATGATTTTAATTCAAGCATAGCCTTAGTTTACTTTCTGGTCCATACACAGCAATTTCTCGTGCATGTTTAGATGCACTTTCAGTGCACACAGCTGACTCTGCAGGGGCAGAGGCTGACCCCTGTGCAACGCCCAGTCATGCCAATAACTCAGCTTTTCTGAAGTGTGCGTAGAAGCAAACTCTTATGGCTAAGGAGAAAAATGTGCAGACTTCCTGCAATTCCTATCACAGGCTCATAAAATCTTTACATCAAATCACTAGTGGGGGAAATGACTTGATATTTCTTGGACTGCTTGGCACAAAAGGATTTAATTTGCCACCAGAACACCTAGCACCATTGGGCAAATGTTTGTGGCCTTCAAGTGATAATGTATTTGCAAATAATCACTTGAAAACATTAAATGAGAGGCACTGTAATAATTTTATTCAAAACTTAGGCATGAAATTACTTGTGAAATATGTTTGTATTTGTTTATCATTGTTTCATGTAATGAAAACAGGTTAAATTTAACATGCTGCCTTTGCTGTTGCCTTAGTCGAAAAAGAAAGTTGTCAGGCATGAGGACTTACACAAATCAGCAGTAACTAATTAAGCTGTGATAACTGGATTGATTATAACCAGTTTTCTTAACCTTCACTGCTCACTATATGCTTGGCATCACATGTGTGAACAAATCTGCCACCATCACCAGGGCTCCTGCTTCATCTTGGGGGTGTGTGGCTTCTCTTCAAAGATAATTGTGAAATCAGGGAAATACTTCATTTATTTTTTTCAATGGCACATGGTTTCTGCAACCTTATTAAATTTGCTTCCTAAAGTTCTTTTTAAGAGAGAAAATGCGGTATTTGGACAAATTCACAAAAATATAAAAGACTTTACACACACTAAGTTCAAAAAACACAGGTTTTACCTAGACTTGGCCCTTGTCTTGCATGTACTGCTTTCCTCCTTGCATGTATCACAGTCAAAGTTTATGAAACTGGTAAAACTGACCTAGACTAGTTATGCAATATAGGTTGCATGAAGCATGTATTGTAAGGAGCATTCTGTTCTATTACCTTTTTCTTTTACAGTTGCTTCTTTTTTTTTTCTTTTCTTTTTCCTTTTTTTTTTTTTTTTAAAGCTTGCCTTGGGGCTGGGCTGGACTTCTCCAATCTTCCTCGCATTAATAAGTAGCAATTTCAAAGGAATTTCTCAAGTAATTACAACTTACCAAAGATAAGTAAATGGAGCATGTCTGTCTCATTCTATTTTGGGTGAATATACTGGAAGGGTAAAGGATAAACTAAATCAGAATCACAGGGCTACATGGCATGGCAACTGTAATTTATTTTTGAGAAGCTTACTGTAACAGTCATTTGCCATTTTTTGTGATTTATTTTGAGAGGCATATCAACATGCAAAAGCTTATATCTGGCTGAGCCAAAGCTATAGCAATTGATTTGCTATAGAGAAATCCTGATGTAGCTAACTGTTTGAAGACAAATTAAGTGAGAAACAGATCAGCTCAGGAAACAGCATCTCTGTTTTGTGTAAAAAGTATGTGGAATTAAGCTGAAGATATTAACTCAGATATTCAGGGAAATGGAAAATGGAAATTATTTTTCTAGGTAGAGGTTAATACATATTGAGGAGAGGAAGATGAACAGAAGTTTGTGTCTTTTATTTTTACATTTATCTGTGTAAATTTAAAAATAGCTTCTGCTGTCAAGCAGGTTAGTGTCCTTTCATAAAGCTCTTTTCCTCTTTCAATCTGTGTATACACAGTAAGCCAAAATCTATATTTTTACATGTAAAGTATAATGGAAAAGCAGTGATTGTCTTTGCTAAAATCAGGTTGGGTCATCTGTCAGCATGGCAAAGATTTGACATTGTCTTCTTCTCAAAGATTCTTTTTTTCTTTTTTTAGGATTTAACTAAGCTGCATGATTTCCTAGTTTTTCAGATATATGGTTGGTGGGTGGGTGAATGTCCTCTGTGTTGTGCAAGGAGATGATCCAGATGGTGGCAAGCCAGGGCCAAAGGGATGAAATGTTGGTGAGGCAGAGTGGGAAGCAGAGAGACGAATACTCTGCAGACTGAGGTACAGATCAGTTACACTCTGGGCAGATGTTTTGCTCTGTTGTCATACACGAGGTTGATTGACCCAGATTTCAGTGTTTACACAACAGCGCGGATGGTCAGTTCCAAATTGGGCAGAAAAAGAGAACAGGCAGTTGTCAGTATGTCTGGGAGGCAGACACACTTCTCCTTAGCAGCTACAGCTGAGCAGGTCCTGCTGCTGCTGTTTCCAGCACAGGGCACTGGGAGTGTCGCATTCAAACTCACCAAGCATGTTAAACCTGTGTGATAGTTCTAAACAAAAACAGGTACAGATCCTTCAGCCTTTCCTCCCTGCATGCAGCAAAAGCATGGGGATTTGTGGGATCAGAGCAATCCTGACAGATGACTAGAGAAGCTGAGCATTGATCTAAACAGCAGACACTCACTGTAACTATTAACTGTCTGTATTTTACTTTACTGACTCCTTCAAAGTGCTCACAGTTGAAACCATGAGTATGAACAAGGTGGTAAAAACAAAGCTTTTGTAAGGGATGGCTTTTTTGCTGCTTCTTTACATTATCATAGCCTCATGAGTTAGTAAGTTTAATGAAGATTTTTTTTAATCATTAATGAATATTTATCATGTAGCACCAACACCATAATCCACAACCCCAATCCCCTCGTCTTGGAAGGCTGTGGAAAGCCAATGCAGCTCATCAGTTCCTTTCCTCCCACAGGAATGTGAGCCCTGCCAGGGCTGTGAGCAGGGAGCCAGTGCTGCCATCTTGCTCCATGCCCTTGCAGCACCTTGGTTGTCACATGGGCAGAAGGGGCTGCCCAGGTGCCACACCTGCAGCTCTGTCTGTCCCACAACCATGCCTTCCCCATTAGCCTGTGTCCTGGATTTCCCATTGATGTTTCCAGCAACTGCAAAAACGCTGAATGGTGTTTTTAATGCAGAGAGAGCACAGTTCTGTGAGGTGCTGAATGCTCTGGCAACAATCCAGACACACTCTTAAAATGGGTTTGCAGTAAGGCAGAGGTACCAAGCTAGTGGAAGGAAGTCTGTGATTGAATGTGGGGTCTCTCGCTGCCTCTGCAAGACGCCTAAAGTGAGATATTCCCCACCACGCTCTGATAACCCCAGGTGCTTTTGCTCCCCCTGTCTTCTTTCCAGTGCCTGAGACTATGCCATACAAGGTCACAGGCAGAGCTCTAAGCTTTAGTTTAACACTGTCTTTTTTGGGAGCTCCTTTGAATATATGTCCACTATGGCTTTAATGG
Source organism: Petroica traversi (assembly GCA_025920805.1). NCBI lineage: Eukaryota > Metazoa > Chordata > Aves > Passeriformes > Petroicidae > Petroica > Petroica traversi. Next base: position 16,227,613 of record JAHLSL010000009.1, read on the forward strand.
TGGTAAGCAGCTTCTCTCCTACTCCAGGGCCCGCTGCATTGGTTCCAGCGGTCTCATGGATCAAAAATAAGGGTAATGTCTGCAGGCAGCTCTGGAAAATTATTTTCTTGCCTCTCTGTTTCCAGAACCACCCATACCAGGCATCAGCTTTTGTGGAGTGTGTAGGAAACAAATAATGTAAAGTCAGCATGAAACCTCTCAGGCTGGTCCAGAGTGCAACAACAGCAGCTACACAACCACATTGTCCCTGTTTTTCTATCTGTTGTGGCAGGAGAGAGGTAAAGCTGCTTGCTGTTCATCTCCTCTGATTTTGGCAAGATTCAGTGTCTAACTCAGACCACCTCACTAACAATGAATACATACAATAGCTGACTACCCCTCAAATACCCTGAGCGGCTGCCATTCATGCTGGAAGCTGACGGTGAACCAAAGTGCTTTCCTGACAGCAGCCTTTAATCTGCAGTTAGTTATGTTAGCCAATACTGTGTGCTTTTAGCCCAGCAGTGTTATCTCCTGCTTGCTAGGCAAGTGGTGCTCCAGGTTAGTGATGTGTCTATCTACTTAGCATCACTGCTTTGAAAAGTCGGATTTCTAAGGACCGCTAGTTCTTGAGTGTCAAAGAACTAATAGATTATATAGTTCATTGTTCTGAACAGCCAAAACCCTAGGGCAAAATTGTGAATAAACCAAAAACTTTAATTTAGGATTGCACAAGATGATTTCTTCCCTCCAGAGTAAATCAGCCTCCTTCAGAGTGCTTTTATATACCGTCTACAGCTTGTTCCTCTGCACCTCTCATGTCTCGGAAGTGGGTGAAAGTAAATTTGTGGGCCAAATCATACTATTGTGGTCATCTCTAAAGTAATAGAGCAGTGACACTCCCCTGTGGGCTGCAGCCGCTGGGCATCCCACTCAGCACAATTCTTCAAGGCTGAGTTGTCACCATTTGGCTGTGGCAGGTACAGGGACCTTTTCCAGCCTCTTCCTTTGTAGTTCTCAGCTTCAGGACTGGCTTCCTGAAGATGAGCTCTGGAAGAACTGCAACGTTGCTTTAAGGGATTATTTGAATTGATAAACTAAAACAACTACTTCCAAGTAGCTTCTAAATCATGAGAGCTGACTTTGGTAAGTAGTAGCTTAGGATAAACGTTCCATTTACAGAGTTAGCAATTCAGATTTCACTTTCTTTTTGCTCTTTTTGCTAAACAATACTTGAATCATTAAACATATAGAAAAAAAAAAAAAAAGCATATTTAAGGATTTTTTTTCCTCTGTTACTTTTTCCCCATTTGTCCAGTAGGGCTCAGTTATGAATAAAAGGAGAAATTTGAGGTGGAAGGGGATAAGGGCAAGAAATAATTTGAGCCAAAGTTCACTTGATATTTTAAAAGAAGGCTAACATCTTAGCTCTTGTCTTCAGTGGGTACATGTTAAAAATAATAAAAAAAAAAAATGAACAAAGCGCTTATTACCTAAATACAGATTTCATGGGTATTTTATAGGTTGTGTATGTCAACAGTGTTCTGACAGTAATAAAGCTATAAAGTGATCCATATAAAAATCAAAGCGTAAGAGTATTATTAATAGTTGTTTCTGTAACAAGAGGTATCCCAAATTTGCTGAAGAGGTCATGTCATAGATAAAAGAATCATACCCCTCTTCCTTAACTTAAATTTCTAATATTAACTGTAAAGAACTGAACAAATGCAATGGAGAAAGTCTTGTGAATTTTTGGTTAATGTTTTTAATTTTTTTAGGAGGATTATTTTCCTTGTATGAATCTATTTTCCTCTTCTTTGCAGAATAATGTAATTAACTGGAATAAATTTTTCTCATTTAGTTCTCTTAATGAAGTCTACATTTAGTAGGGAAAACAAGGAGGGTCAAGAATTATATAATCAGCTTGACATTACCAAGATGTCAGGAAAAATTAGCTGTGGATTTAAGTATTCTTTGATCAAATATGAGATTATTCAGGCATAAACCTGTGGGTTGTTTTATTTTAACTGATACTTTCTGTCTCATTTGAATAGTTGAAAATGGCATATTTTAGGTTTTTTTTTAAAGGAGAAAGACTATTCCTGAAACTTCTTGCATCAACTTAACTAAATTGATATAGAAACCATCAGTGATGTGAAACAGCTGCATTAGCATAAAGTGACTCTGGTATATAGGTAGGCTGTCCAGTCTATATGAATATTTCTCATGACAGCCAGGGGTCAACTGTATTTCCTAGGCAAGCTAGAGACAAATTGCATTGTACAGACCTTTCCTAGACAATCGGGAAGATGTTTTTTCCATGAGAGTAGCTTACCAAATTCAATTACAATCCCTATTTAGGTTTTACTACAGACCCCGTTTTGAACTCAGTGCTTTTATTTGCACTTCTGCACTGTGAATGGAACATAATAGGCTGCTACAGCATATATTCCTGATAGGAACATCAGGAGAGGGAAAGAGCAGTTGAAAGGAGGGAACATGTTTGCTTGAGAGCTGCATAATATGGGAGGTACACAGCCAGTTTCTCTCCTCAAGGGTTAATGGTCTAAAATTCAAAAAGCTCATCAAATCCAAACAAATTTTAGACACCCTCTCCAGAGGGGGTGGAGGCTCTGATATGTGAGAGCCTCAGCAAGCACTGCCTTTGCATAAGACAAAATGTCCTTCCACCAAAACAAAAGAATTTCTAGCGCTGTCCCTGGTAGCTGAGGTGATGTTGGCAATAATAGACCTCAAAATAAATTAGCTCTAATAAGCACTGCTGTTGCCTGGAGCAGCTCAATTAGCCTTTTGCCTTTGGAACAGAAGGGTTTATAGTACTAGATAGAGCCTCAGACCAGGCTACATCTGACTTTTGTCCCCTTTGCTCTTTTTACCTGACACCAGAATCAGAGAGCTATTAAATTTGTTATATTTTTTTTATGTGAGTTTTCAGAAAAGACAAATTTTTAAGCCTTTTTCTAGGCAGTCCACCACTGCCTGTAAAAACACTGGTGGAAGGGAAACAAAGCTTTTCACTGCTCAGATATGTAAGTCAAGGCTGGATCCTGTTAAAAGAGGTGTTCTGCAAAAGAGCAGAGGGTATACTTGCTTCTCTGACCTTGTTTTGCTAAGCAAAAGTCAATATATTTGAGCTATTGCCTGAAATAATTTCAAATCTTATTTTTTAAACTATTTCCATGAATGCAAGTAAATGACATTTGTTCTTGCAACCGCATCTATCAGTTGATTTGTAATTTGGGGATGAAAAAATTTTGTTTTCTCTCTTCTCCTTCCTTTTTTGTCCATAAAAAGATAATGCAACTGTTTTTCAATGCATGCAATCTCTCCTCTTTTTATTTTCAAGCATGGATAATTACTCCATATAATTTAAACAAAATTATCACATCGCAGTGAATGGTCTCTGTGTCCCTGTTTTCTGTAGAGATAGCAGATTTGTTGATTATGCTGTCCTGTATATCATTTCACATTTTAAAAGTATATTTAGACATGCTGTTATTATTGTTGCTACATTAATGGTATGTAATTTCTCTAAAATTTCCTTCCCATTACGGATTTAAAAAATACAGTAGAATGTCAGAAAACACTGCATTTATTAAAAGCAGTAAATTTTGTCCTTTAACACTGTAAATTTTGTCTTTTAGCAGTCCTACCTATGAATTCACTCTAAATGCAGAGTCAGAAAGCTTTCAATAGTACTTGCTTCATATCACTTGTGAAAACAAGTTTCTTCCCTTCATTTAGCAAGGAAAACATTTTATAAGACTGTAGAAGATACATTCTCATCCCTTATTCAGCAAGAATTTTATTATAGGGTTGTCAGTGTGACTCTTGGCATTATAATTTAGTATTAAAGGAAACTAATTCTCATTGGTTCTTCGTGTGGAAAATTGCTGTTGCAAAGTGCTGTTTGCTGGTCTGCTTGTGATGAATTCCCAAATCAGTCTTGTGCCTGTCACCTCATCTAAGTGCCTGGAAGTGATAAGAATGCACATGGCCAGCTCTCCAGCACAGCCAGACCCTGCTCCTTTTATATTCAGCAGGGGAAAACTCTTGGAAAGCATGCCAGAAGAACCAGTGTGCTGTGTACTTGGCACATTCGTGATGATTTATAATTGCTTCATAATAAAGAAAAGTGATAGGAGGAAGTTTTAAAATTCTCATCATTGTGATGCATAAAAGTGTTATAAAGCTATTCTGTCATTATTGTGTGATTTTCATATTCTCAAAAAATACCAGTAAATCTCTCCCTCTCCAGTATACACAATATATCCAATTAGGACTACACAAGATACCCTGGGCACTGGTAATAATTCAGAGTTATGGGGACATTTCCTGGAGCTCTCCCACAGATTCTGCTCAGTAAGGCAGAACTTGCAAAATTCTACAAGGAATTGAGGACCTCACTAGCTTTCATTATCTGTGTGGATATGTTACCAGCTGTATTATGCAGGGTGCATTTCACAGTGATGACGTGTGTGAGGGGGCCCCTTTTTCTTATCAAAACTGTTCAAAGGCAGAGTGAAGACTAGGGCTCAGAGGAGTGTTCTTTTCTTGCTGCCCAGAAGCAATGAGCTTCTTTTGTGGAGAGCACAGACTGCAATTTTGTAAAAATCAGCATGGCAGTGGGAAAATTTTGCCAGAAGAAGGATACTAACCTGTGAGTAAAGGCAGGAAAATAATGTACAGAAGTCAAAAGTCAAAAGTGAAAGACAAAAGCAGTATCTGAATCTTCATAGGGGCTCAGGCTTTAGAAAATATATTAAATTTTCATACTGCCTTAGTAATTTCCTCCTGCATAGAGAACACTTGTCTCAATAACGCAGCTGCAGATCATTCATCCCAGAAATAACAAGACTTTACACATGGACAGGAAAGTACTTTCTGGTTATCTTTAATTGTCATCACAAGTTCAGGCCACATTGCTCACAGTAGGTGGATCATGTTAATATCGATCCATGATTTCCCTAATAGACAGTGGATAACTGGACTGGTTTCTGGGAGGCAGAGCATTAGTGACCTGGACATTTCTCTAAGTTTTAGTGGGTTTGAGTACATTCCCTTATTGTCTCCATGCCATCACTTGTAAGATGCTGAAATAGTGTCATTGAAGTAGGAGGGTTTAGGATTTTTATTTTTCCTCTGCAGAAAATGAAGTAACTAACTTAATTGTGCCCTAAAGACAGAATGTAACATTTTCTTCTTTAGAGATTTATTTGCAACAGGGTATGTGTACTGCTGTCAGCTTTGCCAATTAATATTTCACCCTTGTAGTGGGAGGAGAAGAACTGACACAGTAAGAGGGGAAAATGCATGTGTATCTCTGGAGACTAAATATAAAATATGACAGTTGCTCTATATGGTTTCCTAAACAGCCAGTATGGGAAATTGTGTTCTCATGGAGGGCAGAAGAAACACAGCTCTTCTAGACCAACTGCATGCTGTCAACAGAATGTACAGCTACCACATTTCAGGTATTCCAATGCACTCATATAGAGAAAAGTAGGATTACCTTTATCTTTCTGACAAGGAACGCTTCTTTTTCCCAGAGCATATGAGAGGAGTTTTACCAGGTTTATAGGACTTTAAAAAGGAGCTTAATGTATGTCTGAGAAGGTGTAAGCTACTATTCAGGATTACTGATAACCACTGTGGAATACAGTGTTAATGGTGTTTTGGTAATGTCTACTTTAAAATCTGACTCTCAGCGTCTTTGCGGAGCTTAGTTCATTAGTAGCTGCAAAACATTTTGATTTCTGGGGACAGGAAGCATTATAGTAGCCTGTAGCATAATTCAGATATTTCCATATCTTGGATGCTTTTGAATGTTTTTATGAAGGAGAGTGAGCATGCATTGTACTTCAAGGAGGAAATATGTTAACTGTTAGGTATTTATTAATATACAGTGTCTGTATTTTCAAAGAGATCATTACAGTCTTGCTATGACTATTGCATTTTAACACAAGAACTCCCATACTGTAGCCTGCTGCCATCTGCTTAGGTTGAAGAAAGATCTTTTCCTTCAGAAGACAGTTTAGAGCTTCAGAAAGCCTTTCTCTCTGCACTGACCACGCAGGAAGATAAATGGGAGACTAATGTCCTTTAGCCTGCGGGAATGATTCCATAATGGACCATTTGAGTCCAGCTCTCTAAATCCTTTCAAAAGGCCATGCTCGTAGTTGTGATAAGTGCTTTTCTGTGATGTTCACACCAAAAGACTATCCAAAAACTCACATAAGAAGCCAGCCCTTGAAGTTGAGCTATGTGCTGTGGTAGCCAGAAAGGAGCCTTACTGATCAGTGAAGATTAGATGCCAGCTGGCCTTTCCAGGCTGACAGAGAAATGCTGATTTTGGCTGTATGGATTTGAAGCCTCTTTTTGCTGAGAGAAAGTTGTCATCACTGCTCTGTAAAGTAACACTGGCATATTCCTGACATTAATCTGCTGACACAACTAGAGTTTAGGCTTTGCTTTCTGTCAACCGTATTTCCTTCTTTGAATAACAGCAGCATCTGGAAGTTTTCTTGGAGGTTTCTTTACATTTTGCTTTTATTTAGTTTCTACATGAATTCATGAATATGACAGACTTAGCTACACTGTCCCTATGCAACCTCTTTTTCCTCTATTTCCCTCTCTCTCTGCCTCATGGGCATTGCTCATGACCATGATGAGGTTGTGATATGCACATGTCAAGAGGTCTGAGGAGGCCTTTTACCCCTGAGGACTCCCTGCAAAGTTGAGTAGTATCCAGGTAGGATCTGACACCTTAAGACACATTATTCAATTTATGCCAGAATTTAAAATTGACTTTTGGTATTCAAAGCAGGGTTTCTTGAATGTTTCAAAAATCCTCTGAGATCGTCAGTAATCTTTACATGAACAATATATATAAATATACTGTGTCTGTGAGCAATTTTAAGTTTCACAGCTGAAGCACAAAGGCACTTCAGTTTTCTATCATTGTTTCCAATTTAAGAATCTCAGTAACAAAACCCTCTAATTTAGTCACCCACAAACTAGCAATCACTACGTAAGTGAGGTTGTTAAAGCTAGAAGAGAAGTGAGCTAAATTGTGGAAGAAAGCACAATGTGAGAAGCCTAGAGATCAGTAAAAAGAAGGGTTACTTGAGTTTCTGAAATACATAATCTGAGAGATAAAGCACATCAGGAATGGAAGAAGTTACATTAAATGTACAGTGATAAATTTACAAGAGGTAACTTAAAATACTAGGAAAGAAGTGCATCACAACAGCATCAAGACCTTCCTAAAAACCTAAAATCAAAAGGAATCATACAATAAGTAAAACAAGGAACATAATTAGATATCCCTTTGATAGGAATGGAGAAAGTTCAGAGGATAAGGTGTTAGCATTATTTTGGAACATAGAAGTAGCAAAACTCTGCAAGGTACAATAAGTACATCAGAAGAAAAGAAGGGCAAAGTAAAGATTAATAACCTAACAGGCAATTCATAGAGAACTGAAGTGTTCATTGTCTTCACATGAAAAGATTAATTTCCGATCAGATACTTAACTACATTAAATTTAATGTGAAAATAGAAGCATGACCAGAATAGTGATAAATTAAGTTGAAAAATGCCTGGATAAGTTAAGTGTAATTGAAGCCATCAAGTCTTGATGACATTCAACTTCACTTCTTTAAAGAAATATGAAAAACATCTCTGAAATATGCTGTTATCTTTGAAAACTCACAGACTGGCAGATCCTATGCAAGAAAAGCAAATACAGTACCTACCTTTAAAAAAAAAAACCCAACCACAAACAGGGAATTATACATTATTCAGTGCCACACCAGTTCCTGGAATTATTCTGGAATAGGTGGTTAGGTAACCAATTTATAAGTGCCTTGGGCATATTAAAATGGTAACAACAGCTGACAGATTTGACAAGAACGAATTGTATTGACCCTGCTCACTGCTGACAAGTTAACTGGCCTTGGCTGAATAATAAGGACAGCCTTTTGGCCAAAGGACAGTGAAACAATGGGGGAGACTATTGACTGATGCTTCTTTTCTTCTTTTGCTAGAGGACTTTTTACAAACAATTTAGGCACACAACATCTGGGCAGGTTATAGGCACCTTTGATTTTTCTTCAGTGTACTAGGAGAGTTGTAAGATTTTTTCCAGGCCTGTAGTATTACATAGGCAGTGTTTGTTTAGGTCCCCCTTGCCCCATGACTTGCATTACGCGTTTTCTTCCCTGAATGCAGTCTACTGGAGATTGTCTGGGATTACATACAAACTCTTTTATTCAGATTGATCTGAAATTGAAATTGTTCATATGTGCTTCATTTTCCTTTTGAAACTTCAGCAGAAAGCAAGCAGTAATTTTTCCCAGAAGTTTGTTTTGATTTTGCTCCTGAAGTTTACACAAATGGTACTTCTGAAATCTGCTCTTTCTCAACAGTACCTCTGAAATAAATGTCATACACAGGATGACTGATTAATGTGTTGGGGGACAAACTGTGGCCACTCCGTTAGAGAAGTGTATGTAATTTTTTCCTGAACCTGCCTCACACTAAACATGAGCACATTGGGAAAATCTTGTGTCATGCTACTGCTTTCGAAGCAGCTCCACAAACGGTGTCACTTTTCAAATATTTCCAGGCCACTGGACCACAATATTGACTTAGCTGTAAATGCTGATCATTCAAGATGAGTCTCTCTCTGGTTCACAGTTTCTATCTGTGCAGGCAGGTTTAACGTGGACTTGGAGTACAGAGATATGTTCTTGGGAGCTTGTAGGCTAAAATTTGCTTTGCAGTAAATACAGTCAGGCATGAAAGAGAGACATGGTCAGTGGGATGGCAGGATTTTCCATGGCTTTGCAGGAGAAAACTGTACAGTCTGGGTTGGGCTTTTGAAAATGAGGAAGGTCTGCTTCTCCTCTCCTAATGGAGCCTGTCACTTCAGAGTGCTCCAAAAGGGAATTAATTACTGCTTCCCACTCCCCTGAATTTGTGAGAGCACAATAAGTTTTGAAAGAAAATGTCTTTTCAAAGGAAGGGTTGCTTTCACTGTGTATTTTACCTCTCATTTGACTGTCTATTATTTAATGGTGTAACAGGAAGGCAATATTTTAGGTACTAAAGTGTTCTAGTAGAAATTTGGCACTTATGAGACCTGCAGATACCTTTGCAGGGAGCTGTGTGGGAGAACTGTAGATGATAAAGTCAACTCTGGAGAGCACAAAATGGTGCCAACTAAGTGGACAGTACTTTGGTCTACGCTTCTCTTTTGACTCATACTGGAACTAACACTGTATTTTAAGCAAGGAATGAGCCTTTATACTGAGAGTATTCTGTATCTTGAGATTATTTTTTAAATAATCAGTTTTAACAATTTCTTTTGAGAATATGATGCTATTGCAGAAAAGGGCAAGAGTTTCCTCAGGTTAAACATGATGCCAGTCTTGGATCCCATTTGCATTAGCAAATTCAAATAAATTCTTTTCAGATCATGCATGTTTAATGGATGTCAGACTCAGCCCTTCATAAATAATCCTAATTGCAGCCTTCCAGCACCCAAAGGGAGCCTGTGAGAAGGCTTTCACAAAAGCATGGGGTGACAGGACAAGGGGGAAGGTTTGGAGTAGACATTAGGGAGAATTTCTTTACTGTGAGGGTGCTGAGATGCTGGAAGGTTGTCCAGAGAAGCTATGGATGCCCCATCCCTGGAAGTGTTAAAGACCAGGCCACGTAGGGCTCTGAACTAACTGGTCTAGAAAAAGGTGTTACTGCCTATGATAGAGGGGTTGGGACTAGATGATCTTTAAGGTCCCTTCAAACTCAGGCCATTCAATGATTTTATGATTATGTGACAATCCATGTTCCTGAGGCTGAAAGTCACCTACATTTATGCATATTGGATGCATCTTTCAGACAGAGAACTCGTACTGTGAGAGATGTTTTGCTTCACTGAGCAGCACTTCACAAAATATTCCAACTGCCTCTTGTATTCTGCACATGCAATTTCCATTCTATTATCTTTTCTCCACACATTATTCTGAAAGAGTTACACAAGGAGAGAAATCTCATCACAATAAAAAAACTACTTGTGATCAATATAATGTGTGCGCTGATTAAGTTCCCTGTGGAGTCCTCAACTCCATGTCATTTCTCTGAACACTGGATTTTGCCTGTATGTCTCTGATGTAGCCAAGATGTGTAAAAATTAATGTAAGCTGACAACTTGTTATTAGTTACACATCTGAAGAGTCTCTAGTGGATAGGCTCTTCCTCCCCAAGTCAGTTGTGAATGAGGCTTGCTAATTGACTCAAATCTTCCTGGTGTGTGTACTAGCATATTAAGGGGTTACTGGTGCTAGAGCTAGGGCTTTTGAGTCGTATCATGCCAAAACAATTTTCATTAAAGCCACCTGCTATCATTATATTTCCTCAAGCCCAAATCCTTATATAATAAGAAATGTATTTCAGAGCCGGTCCCAAAGCTCTGCTCTGTTCAGTGGCTGTCAGAGCTTTTGCTGAGAGCTGGGAGATGTGATTACCAGCTTCCTGTGCAAGAAACAGGGCAGCCCACAGCTCTTCCATGCCCTGAAGGAGATGGGGCACATCACTCTCCCAGCAGCCATCAAGCAGACACAGAGGAGGGGCTGGGAGGAGGGAAAGAGATAGGCAGGGGCAAAGAGGTAGGAATGTGAAGAGGAATGAAAGCAAAAAGGGTAATTAGAGAGGGCATTGCTCAGGTGTGAGCTAAGCCATCTCCAGGGCAGAGGAAACTCTAGAGAGGCTGGTTGAGGTGCTTGAAAGCCTTCTGGAGCTTGGGTGTTTTGCTGCACCAGCTCCAAAAGGAGCCAGTCTTGTGTTGCTTGGATGCACTGTGCAAGAATTTATATAGTTGTTATAATCTATTTTGATTTAAGATCATCTTACTGTGGTAGTTTGAAAATGTATAACACTACATAGTAGGAAATACATATTTCATGCTACATTTAAGCATGCGTAAGAATTGAAATGAAAATAAATAAAATCAAAAATCTGTATTTCTGTATAGCTGGCATAAAACATTTTGGTACTATCATGGCAGTGTTATTTTTGCATTTTTTTTCCTGTTGCAATTTATTCACCTTTTGATACATTCTTAGTAAAGATCTGTTCTTTGGAGTATTTCCAAAAGAAAATTATTCTCTAGAAAATCCTGCAGTCACCTTTATTAAAGTTAGCCTTTGGTAACCACCATCAAACTATTATGGCTGAAATAAAACACATTCTCAGAGGAGTAAATCTGAAGCTGTGAGGGATATGGAATAAAATTAAATGTTTAATGATGATGATTTCATCTCTGACTCCTCAGAGAGAAAAAAAAAGCTGAGTAAAAGACCCATGTGCAGGAAGAAGGGGAGGGAAGGTGAATAAATAAACCAGAAGAAAAAATGTAGGGCAATTATTTTCTATAAAGCAAGTCTTCTAATTATCATATTGAATTACATGAATATTTTTCTTTATTATAATCAGAAGACTTTAGTAAATAAAATAAAAACAGGACATAAAGAGATAACATTTCCAGAAGCATTTATAGAGTATGGAACAGAAGTGGGAGCAGGTGCCCACAGATTTTATATACAACTTCAACTGTAACTCAGTTTAGTTTTGAGAACTGATGTTGGCTGTATTCTTCCATGGGACATTGGAGTACTTGAGACCTCCTTAAAACTATATAGGGTTAAAATATTCCGATCTTTTCCTCTGACCTTGGGCTAATTTTTATACTCCATTCAAGAAAATTAAAATATTTGGCAAGGCGTGGTATTTTGAGAACAAGAAAGAGCAATGGGCAAGTAACTTCTGGCCTGGAGCTGAAAAGCCACAAGGCTACATCTGCCTATACACAGGGATTCCTCAACGTTACCCGTGTCCTTCTCACTGCACCTCTTTCCATCTCAGTACATTTGGTTGCAGTCACTCCATTTGCAAATGTTCTGGGGTTTTTTTCAGCTATTTGTTATTTGATACTCTCTCCTTTCCAGAGTGTTTGTTACTTTGCTCTCTGATTTCAAGATGATAGGAAGAATTTCCTTTCAGAAAAAGGAATGAAATCTTGGGATTTCAAAGAGGATCAATTGGGCCAGCATTAGTCCATTTCCCTGCACTTTGTGTCATCCCATTGGCTTTTATTGTTTTCACCTGCTTTCAGAAGTTTCTCTCTTCTTTTTTAGCATTTAATTTCCTCAGTTTCTTCTCCCATCTCTTTATTTACCTTTCTTCCATGATTTTGGGATTTCAACAGGAATAACTTTGGTGAGTTTTGATCTTTTTTTCCTGTACCTCATTTCATCTCAGTACATTTGGTTGTAGTCACTCCATTTGCAAATTTTCTGGGTTTTTTCAATTGCTTTTTTTTTTAATGTTATCTCCTTTCCAGTGTGTTTGTTACACTTTGTTTTCTGACTTCAAGATTTCATTCCCTTTCCCAAAAGGAAGAACTTCTTTTTGAGAAAGGGAATGAAATCTTATGATTTCAATGAGGACATCTTTAGTATGACAATCTGGGATAAAATATACCAAATTAGTCTCTATATCCTTTCTTTAAAAGCACCTGACAAAAAAAGAAATTCTGAGGACATCTGTGAATCGGAGAAATATTTCTGTGTTTATTTTGGCTTATTTTCTCTCTTGCCGACAAGCTTTCAGTAAATTATACACTCAGTCCATGAAGATTCAGACTGACTGAGATTTCAGAACAGGCTGAGTTGCAAGTGTGTAAACCTAGAGTGACAGCTGCACAGTCTGTGATGTTCCTTTAGATTCAGACTGGTTCAGCTGAGATCAGGTTCCAGCCAAACTGACATTTATGTGCACAGGAAATGTAGGTCTCCTTCCAAAGCCCTGCCACTGCACATATGAGGGATGTGTGAGCATGAGGCTGTATTCCTGAAGGATTCCTCTGCATCATAGATTGTCAAGCATTCAAACAGTTAATTTATGAGTACTTTCTGTGACTACACTGTGATTCCATAAGTGGAGAACATATGGTTTACAAAATACTGTCTCCTCTGAGACATATCCCTGTGATTTCAGCTAAGGTCAAATTTTACAGATTAAGTATTACCCTTCTACAAAGTGTCTGCCTTATGTGTCTTGAGATCTGGAATTTAAAAATAAATCGGCTTATCTTGGTCCCTCAAAACATTTATCCTTTCAAAGAATGTAGGTCATGGGCACAGGATAGAGAACCATGTTTTAGGATGTGGTTATTTAGAAAGGATTTGAGGTATCTGGGAGAAAATCAATCATATTGAGGCATGAGTCATTGGGAATTGTCCAAAGTACTGTGCTGTCATAATCCTTACAATTCAATTGGGAATGCCAAGTAGGAGCAGGACAATATGCTCCTTTGAGCCAAGAGTATCCACTTCTGGTGTCCACTCATTGAGAGGAGTGTTAAGAAACTCAGAAGAGTTCAGTTGAGAATTACATAACACATTATAGAAGAGAAGGAAGGAAGGGGAAAACACTATTTATGAAAATCTTTAAAGGCTGTTTCCAGCAGCTTATTGTGTGTAATGTCATGAAACCAAGGTTAGGAATGTCATGAGCATATCTCAGAGAATAATTTATTCTACCTGATCTTACTGATCTAGTGTCACCTAGTGAAAGTCACCTCTTCCAGGCCTACTGTGTAACTGAAGGAAAGTGTCATCACCCCAGGATGCTTTTCCTCCAGCAGAAAACAAATGTCCCAAACAACCTGGATAAATCATTATCTGTCTCCATGGGCTACAAGGGGAAAGTAAATGATTTATTCAGACTAGATACCTGATACTGAGACAGGTGAATTAAAGAGAGATAAATCCCCACATACACTGCATGGGAGCAAAGCTATGCAGTAACTTACCGGAGCAGGCCAGGCTTTAATAAGATCTATCAGCTAAAAGTTGAAGGTGGACAAAATCAAGCTATAAATAAAGCAAAGAGCTTTAAAAACAGTATAAATACAAATATCAGCTGTATTGATTTACTAGAAAATGCTGCAGATCATTCATGACTGATCATTTTAAACACAAGATTTGTTGGTTTTTTTCCATAAAATGCTTTAGCTCAAAAATTTGATTTCATAGAAGTCTGAAATTAGTTTAGTAGTGAGATTCAACTGCCCCAAGTTAGGGATCTAAACATATATTTTTTAGAGCTCAAATTGGCACCTTAGGCTGAGGTGCTTTCCTTAAAAAAAAAACAAGCACCTTCAGAGGGTACTGTGTTCAATCCTAAAAACAGGGCAGAGAAATTATTTCCCAGAGGCCCCTGATTGTTTCTACTGTTTCTAAAGTGTGTGCTGGGCAATTCACATTGATATGGGACGTTGAACTTCTGTCTAGGAGGGCTGATTTTCATACTGGATTGTTTCTCTGGGTCTGACAGCCCATGAAACTCTGACCAAAGTGACAGGCAGTGCTTTCACATCCAGTCATAGTTTGTACATATTTCTTCTCACTCAAGCACATCTTGTAATAAAACACCACAGAATTCCCTCAATTCCCCTTACCATTCAACTGTCCTTCAGTGCTCTTATATTTATATGTTGACTATTAAAATACAATTCTGGTCAGTTACATGACCATGTGGGAACAGCAATATTTTATTAATTGATTTGATTCCAATTCCCATTCTAAGCAAGATTAACTTATTTCCAGGTTTTTTATGGAAAATAGAAAAAACTAAGCTATTCCCAGTTTTCTACTCTAGAAAGTCTAGAAAAGCATGGTAAGCAGGACATTTTCTTTAATACATTCTCAGCTGCAGGAGTTCATTTGAAGAATCATCAGGCCTCTGTCATAATAGCATAAGGACAAAATAATGATTATATATTCCCAGCCCGCCATTAGAAAAGTATTTGTTCTACTTCTATTCTGAATAATTTGAGAAGTACAGTGGAAACTATGTTTTTCCTGTCCTAGGCCTTGTCCTCTACTGTTCAGCCGTTTGTTTAGAGGGAATCTAAAATGCCACTGCATGGTTGTCTCTCACCTTAATGCATTTAGCCAAAATTTCCCTCTCCACTCTCCATGTATGTTTCATAGACATTTTTAGAGGCACAAAACAACCTCAAAATGCTATCTTGTACAAAAAAAAAAAAAAAAATCCACTGGTAGCAGATGTTTCTTTTGACTATTGACTGATAAGAATATGATTCTCTCTGAAGTCTCCAAATTGCCCTTCACCTTCATTAGGTGCAAAAGTGGTTTCAGAGTTCTCCTTCTTGCAGGCTTTGAGTCTGTGCATTGAATCAGTTGTATAGGTGATGGTGAAAATAAGTAAACTATCTCCCAGGATCAGCACCACTCTGTCTTTCCTGCAGAGATCCTCTGAGAGAAAGATTGTGTTTTGCAGAGAGAAGCAGCACAGTCTGTGCAGAAGAATCACATTTACCTCTCTGCTAAAGTGCTTTATGCATCTGCAGTGCTGGGCCAGATTTGTCTCTGCATGCCAGTTTTTCAAAAGAAAAGCCTCGGCTTTTCCAGATTAGTGATAGAATATGTTTCAGCAAACCAGCCAGACAAGCAGATCAGATATGCTTCCATCTGTACTGGACATAAACCTTAAAAAAATCTCCCTTCACAAAAACTTTTGTGACAAATTGTAATATCTATCCACCACTGAGACAAGAAACCCTAAATATGTGAAGAACATGTTCAGATGTACCCTGAGAAAATCAGTGATAAGTATCACAAATCTGTGAGCAGATCAACTCACGGGTTGAGGGCACCATTTCTTGGGGCCATGGGATGCTTGTGCTCTCTGGAACAACTTGCAGCAACAAGAGCATATAAATTGATTCTGCTGGTCCTATTTCCCGATGGGGAGCTGGCAGATTACAAAATGCAGAGGCTGAGTAATAGAGAAGAAGATAAACTTACCTACAGTGAAATTCAGCAGAAAACCCCAGCCATCTCTTTAGCTGATGCCTCCATCTGAGCTGGTTATCTAAATTCCCTTGATAGCTGGTGAACAGAAGCATTTGTCCAATACCAGTTACATGCCCTTCATGGCTCTTCTGACTTTGAAGTGCATCCCTTTGACTCTATCAGACATGGACTCCTGGGAAACCTATCCAGAGAAATTGTCTGACAGTGCAAAGCCGCTGGGGCACAAAATTACCTGCAATAGAAGCATTAGGCCCATCTTCTATTCTGTGTGCACAATTGTGACTGAAACACACTGTGTGGCCTCTTCACATTTAAAGAGAAAGTTTAATCCTGCTCAGCAGATGTACCTCCCTGATGTGAGGCTTGTCCACAGGATCAGACTTTGGCAGTGAACTTTTATGGAGGTACATTCGGTCATAATCACACAGTGCTAGAGGGAAGTACTTACAATAAAAACCACAGATGTTCATGACAAAATACGGTTTCATCAACCACAACATATTACAAAAATATACAAGGTCTTTAAATTGCAGAGAAGCTTATGTATCTTAGAGCCACTGAAGAAAAGTTCTCATGGTAAAGAATATTCCAAACTGCATAACCTGTGAAGCATCCACTGTTACCTAAACTTGGCATTTCTGTTTGTTTTCTTTGTGTTCTTTTTGCACAAAGCAGGCACCTGACAAAAATGTCAGTTCCTTTCAGTTGTCTGGGGAAATACATGCATGTGTAACTCGTTTACTGTTCTCTAAATTACAACAATAACATCATATTTTTGTATGTGTGAAAAAAAAAAATCATCAAGAGCAAGAGCAGTGGGGACACATTTCTTAGAAGCACAAAATCCCAAGTCTGGGTTATCTCAAGGCCAAATATATCTGAAACAATTATCTAGAAGAACAGAAGCAAATGAGGAGGAATAAAGTGTTATTGGCTCAAGAAGTCTTATCCATGAGTAATATGAAACTTTCTCTCAAACAAATACTATTAAATTTGTGATGCTTTTCTTTCAAGGAAAGTAACAGCCAGAAAATCATTTCATGCTTTTAAGTGAAATTCACACATTTGGCAAATTATTTTCACCTATTGGTCCACTATTTTCAAAATAGTGGACCAATAATCTTGGTTTTAATTGACTTATATTCTTTATCCTAGCTTCAAGTAATAGAAGACTCCCTGCACTGTAAGCTATTGATATTGTCTACATTATTCTGACGTCCTATAGCTCTGGCTTGCCTTTGCATAACATGTCAGAAATGCACTCCCTATCAGCACTGGATTTGTCAGGGAATTAGAATAGCAAGGGATGGAGTGAGCCAGTGGGACTGGAAGTCTGCCACTGTGAGGAGTCACAAGTCCCATCCACTTGCAGGGCTGATCTTGGGCTGTGCAGTGTTTCAGAAACAGCACTCCCTAGTTCAGTGCCTCCCCACAAGGAGACTCTCCCAAACCAGATGCTGATTGCTTGCTTCCCTCTCCCCCCAGTGGGAGACACAAAAGGCAGAGATTACGGGCTAAGATAGAACAATTTACTGGAAACAGCAATGAGATAAGAAAATAAGCAGTAACAGCAACAATATAATAGCAGCAGTGTACAAAGAGAGGGAGATTTACAGGCAGAATGCTCATCAAGCTGAGACAATGAACAATGGTAGATGGGCCTTACATCCAGCACATTTCCCCATGGCTGGAAATGGTGCCCCTTCCTCTCAGAAGTGTGAGAGTTGTTTCCCCCACCCCAGACATGATGTAAGATGGTATGGGGTAACAGGATGTATTTGCCATGCCCACATGGCTCCAAAGCACCCTCTCAAGGGCTACTTGGAAAATTAACCCTGTCCTTGTCTGGAACTAGGACAGCCTGCAATCCATTTTTAGAAACACATAATTCCTAGAATCCAGCTTCTGGGTATTCAACAGCAGAAATATGGGAAATGCTGCAGGGTTCAACATTACCTGCAAGACCACTATTCTCAGGACCATAGCTGCATAGGAGGATGTAGGGCCCAGAATCCCTACTGAAGAAAGCCAGTGCACCTTCCTTTTTGAGATACCGCAGATCCCTCTGACTTCAGGAGAAACACTTCTAGTTGCTGGAGATACTTCTTCCCATAGATGTATGGCTCTGGAGGAAATTGCAGGTGCATATCCAGAACCCTCAAAGACTGGCAGAGGAGCATCTGAGAGAACAGCCCATGGCATGCTGAGCTACTCAGCAGCTTCCTCTTGTGCATTCCAGGATACCCTCTTAACAGTGGTTAGGGTTGCCATCTGGATGGACACAAATCTGGATTTTAGAATGGCCACAGGTTGACATTTAGAGGAAACACTGACTTCCACTCTGTGTTTATTCTGGGGATACAGTTACTCTCTTTCCTAGTTATTTCTGCTTCTCACACTTTTAATGGCCCCTCCAGAAATGTTTTCTGGCTTTGCAATACCATCAGTAGGCAGGGTCACCCCACTCATTGTACTTGTGTTGTTGTTTTTTTCTAGCATAGAGGGAAAGTCAGCAATGTCACAGGATTTGCATACAGCTTGCTCTTCAAGCTTAGCCTTTAATAGAATTACAAAATGACTGACATACAAGAACTGATTAGAGTGAACATGAAAATATAGTCCCCAAATGCACAAGCACTCACTGGAATTTGACAGAGGCCAAAAATCAGAGTGCAGTGCCAAGTTCATATGATTCACATCTAATTCAAAGACGCCTCTTACCCACAGGCAGGTTACAATCACACCACAAGAATTTCCTGCCAATTCTGTCTTTTTCCCTCAATACTCTCCAATATCTGTTTAATACTCCAGCTACACAGCATTTATATAGCCTTTAAATAGCCTCCTGGTTCTCAAAGCAAAGATTTTCAGTTTTTCCCTGCCTTAAACTAAATAATTTCATTGTCATCTTCCTCATAGTCTCAGCATATCCTGTTTGTCCAGCTACAAAGACAGCAAGGAACACCATGAGCTTATTAATTCTCTTTCCAACTTTCAACCAAAAGAACAGACACTGAGCAGAAGTAACCAGCAACGTGCCCTCTTGATGCACAGAGCCTATTGCTGATTTACTGCTGATGAGATGTTGCTTCCTAGGAGCTCAGCACTCTGCTGGTACACCAGAATTTTCCAAGCGTCATTTTTTAGTAGCTTCCAAATAACTTCTATCAAAAATATTCACTCAATCAAGCTATTAGATTCTGAAAAAAAAATTAGTATTTTGTCTGTGTAGTACTAGAGTTAATGTTGAGAGAAGGTTTTTAAACAAGCATTTCTAATTTCATTGCATGGACCAATGTCTGCCTCTAATATGTTTTGATTACCATGCCTCATTTGCAGCAACTTTAAGTTCAGAACCGAAATACAAAGCAGGAAAACAGCAAATATTTTAATGACTTCTTGGGTTCTATGTCAGCATTTTTATGTTTCCCCCAGTCACTGCTAATGACCATTCCTCAGTTCCAAATGAAAGCTCATATCTTTTCATTGATGCTGATTGCTTCTCTTCACATTAAATGTGTTTCAGTTACAATTCTGTCGATTTAGACACCATGGACAGATCTATCTAACCTAATCTCCACACATCTGAGGGTCCCCTGTATCCTACTGACCAGACAAGAATGGCAAATAACCATGTCCGTGCAGACAGATTTTATAGACTCTGTGAATGTGGGAGAGTGAAGCAGGTAGGTTAGGGACACACTTCTGATGATTCTTCAGGAATGATTTCTTGATTATTTAATATTATCTCAATTATTCTAATGTCATTACTGCTAGCTGTGGCTGTTAATAACTTGCTGTTATCTTATCTCATGATCTGCTTTGCTGCAGTACCAACACAAAGATTTGCCTGATCTAATTTACATGTTCATCACGCAGTCTAAGCTAATCAGCTAGGATTTTCCATAACCAGGGAAGAATATCTAAAATACTTATCTAAGTAGCTTTGAAAAACTGTGATGGTATCTGTTTCTCTCTCCTTGTATGAAAGACACTAAATGACTGTCTTTGATAGTCTAGTTCCCCTGTGTGTTCCTAATTTAGCTTTGACAGCTAGTTAGGCAAGACAGATTCCATATTAAATTGCCTTTTAGTCTTACATTCAGTGACCTATTATAATTAGCATATGTAATATAAGTTCTTCCTGATTTCCTTTTAAAACTATTTATTTTAAGCCATGGGTTGCTTGGTTAATTCATACATCAGAATAGGTCTTTCAGAGCTGTGCCACTTTAGTGAAACAATGGAAATGAGGAACAATGTATAAGGCAGATTCTGTGATTCTAAGATAGAGCAAAAATGTGCATTAACCATCTTAGCACAGGAAGGCCAAGTGAAAATACAGGGTAAACACCTGTTCAGAAAAATTATTCCAAAGGTGACAACCATGAGCCAAACTCCCCATTCTCCCTCATTTGGCTTCTCTCCCCAGTCACGACTGCAGAATAAAATTATGTAAGAAATGTTCTCACAATATATTTATTTCCAGTGTCCCTTTATTACTAGGATTTGTTGTCTCTTGTCCAGTGCTTTCAGTTACACCACTGAGTAGAAGACAGAGTATTTGTGGCTATGAAGGTTGCAAGGATCCCTGCTAGATCCATCTGGTATTAACCCATCAACATAAAAGAGACGAAGAGCACCCCAAACCAGCCCAGCCCCAGTCTGCCCAATTCCAGGCAGCTAAGGGGAGAAGATCAACAGCAAGTCAAGCAAAACACAAATGGACACAGCACATTTAACAGAAATTTTGCATTTCCCATGTTTCTATCCAGGACAACTCTACACCTATCTTGGCTCAAACTGGGCATGAATGCAATTGTTTTTAAAATATCATCATTGCATTACTTGAAGGGACATAGTAAAAACAGATTAAGACTGTCTGGGTCTAGGGGATATGGGGTGATTAGGTCCTATGGTCTTTGTGCAAGACCTTACCTCTCACTATAAATATACAATTCCTGTTGCAAATATCAAAGTTAAACACGTTCTTTGCTAACTCTGCAGCAGCTGGACCATGGAAAGGTCAATCATGTGTGCAGTGGGTCTTACTGAAAGGTCACAAGAGATGCAAATAATGATGACCTTTAGCGTGGTCCACACCATTTTTCACTTTGGGAAATGCACACTAAGTCCCTCTGGCTGAGCCTCTCCCCATCCTCCCTGTGTGAAGAGAGAGTGGGATGAAGGGTCAATACACTTCTCCAGTGGCTCTCTGCTAAGGCAGTACTCCAAGAGGTGTCTCCTCCCAGAGACACAGAGAGCTCAGCTGGATCACATTGTGTCCACACGTACATTACAGACATAGCCAGTCTATCTTTCCTAATACTTTTATGCTTTTAAGTATTTTTTATTGGTTTATTTATTCAAAATCTGTATACTACCTACATTCACCAAGGCTCTAAAATACAAAAATTTTCATACACATGTGGAAAGAAAGGATGTTTACACTTACTATACTTTACCTCATGCTCTGCAGTTAATCATGCTTTAAACCCCTTAAAATGTAATACAAGCTTAAGAATAGAAATTATAAACTCATAGATAACTACTTCAGGATTGAGACCAAACTTATTGATAGCCATTGATCATATTTTTTCAAACATGGGGAAATAGACATAGCATTGCATATCAGCCTATAAATAGTAAAGTGATAAAATCAAAATCAATTTAAAATATTTTCCAAATAATATTGTAATTGGTGGGTTCCAGGAAATTTCACTTTGCTGTTAAGAAAATATCATACCTTTAAGAGTTCAGTTCTGTACCTTTTAAAGAGTTCAGTTCTTATACCATGCACTTCTTAATCTATTTCTTTGCTCCAGAGAGGTCTGTCAGGACAAGAAAAACCACCCTTTAGAAATGCTGAAGCTCAGTGAAGCAGAGCAGGGAACACCCATGCAAACTCCACTGCTGGTGCGAATGAGGAAGTTAGGCATCTGCAATACCAAGTGACACAGCTCTTAACTGATGAGAGAGTCTGTCAAAAGTCCTGAGTGGGAAAAGGTAACATCTAGTAAGGGCTTCTGTTACTGACAGCACTCTTTCACGTTTGCTTTACTGGAAATACTTAGCGAGAGAAAACGCATTTGAAAGCTGCTGATGCCTCCTGGTCTATTTAGTGCCTCTCAGTTGTCTGTGAGTACCTTTTCTACTCAACTAAGTGTCTGTGCACCTTTGTGAAGATTAAGTTCTATCTGTGAACTGATTTCCATTCTAAGGTAGACAGAATCAAATAAAATATCTAGGTATATATTGTATAAAATAAAATATATTGTATATATAAAATAAGGTAGAATTTTTGCATTAAATCATAGCAAGTTATAGAAATATTTAAAAAATCAGACTGCTTAAGTAAAGAACATAATCAATAAAACAGAAAGGCAGAGAAACATATTTGTTTAAACTTGTTTGAAAACTAGCAAGCAACAGCGTACAATAGACAAATTTATCATCCTGCCAATGAGAAAGTTTGATTTATTCCCTATGGAACTGTGCTTGAGAGGCTGGAAGGAAAAGTCTTTTATTCTCTGCGGATTATTTCCAGCATCCTCCAAACTAAGAGGCTGAGCAGAAGGCAGCTGAACTGCAGGTGATCTTTTTCCCTTCCTTCCCAGAAATCCCTCATGCTGGTGGCCCAGCACCTTCAGCTGCATGCACAGGAGTGGGGGTGAGCACCAGGCGTGGACTCAGCTGTGGCTCTCACTGAAGTTCCATCCCACTACCAGCTGCTGACAGGAGAGTCATTTGTCCTTATGGCCCACTCAGCCAACAAACACAGCTACCACACATGGCTCATGAATCAGCTGGACATGGATTTTAATTTCATTGCTTTAGAGGAAAAGGAACCCATGTTCTCTGTATGAACTCTTCTCAGCAGCAGAGAGAGCCACCCCCTATGCAATCACTGCTAGACAATTTTTTTAATGAGTAAGCCTCTCAGAGATAAACAACTTCACTATTAGTGCTGTGCAATGAAAATAAAACCCATGGCAGATGGTTGCCAGTGAGTCTTGTTCAGACACTTCAGATAAAAAGGGAATGGCAGAGAGACACAAGAGTAAAACAGAAATTGGAGAAAATTAACAATATTATGAATTCACCACTCTTACAGACTGCTTTAACCATGGGAAAGTCAAGATAATTGCAGATCTGCCCCCTCTGCTTCCTCCACTCTAAAAATTTTAAGTCTATTTTAAATACAAAATATACTTATACTTTTTACTTAAATAAAATTTTGTATATAGAGGTCTAGAAACATGAAATAAAAGTATAACATAATATGCCTCCTGCACAGGAAAGGAAATAGTAGAGAAAAGTTTTTTCTCATTATTCTTAGAGCTTATCATAGAGTTGTAGAGTTATTGTAAGAGATAATTATTGTCATCTTAAACACTGGGGATGAGTTTTAGAGTCATGCCGTTTGGACTTTTTTTAAAGCAAGAGGCATGAAATTGGAGCAGAATGGAAAAATAACTACTTTTGCAAGCATCTCACACAAAGACAGACTAGTTTCATTGAAGATCAGTATCTTTTATTTATTTGTTTTATATTTAATTGAAAACAAAAGCCACTTGCCTCTGTTACGAGAACTTCATGAAAGACAATAATATATGATTTAATATTCATGTATGTCCCTATGCACATTTAAGTGCCGAGTTTATTTCAGTGTTTTACTATCAGCTGTCTCAGTGTTCCCACAAGTAATGGTCAGCTCAGCCAAAAGCTGTCTGTGATAAAAATTGTAAGTGGTCCCAGGCTAACAGCATGCTGTGTATCAACACACTCTCTTCTATCAGCTTTAAAATAGATTTTTTTTCCAATTTCACAGTCAGTTGACTTGTTCTTCTACTACGGAGATGAATAGAAGTGCTATTTTTGTACCACATTATGTAATTTTGTCAAATAACTTCATTAAACTACATCAGTCCTACTCTTTTCAGAATATACAACCTTCATTTTCAGTTTTAATTGCATCTGTCAAATAAATTTGTAGATAGTGATCAAAGATCTCTTAGAGCAGCTTTTCTTCCTTTAACTCCACCTTCCAGCACTGAGGAAAGAGAAAGCACATGGCAAGATCTAGGAGTATTGTTCTTTCATTTCCCTCTTCTTCACCCTCTCTCTGTTTATGGTGGGGAAATCCCATCAAAATACCCTAGTTACTCCACTGACTTATATTTTTATGAGAACACAACAAGACTTGGAGAGCCCTTCCTTGCACCATGGCTGTCTGACAACTGTGCAGTGTCATCCCCAGTGGGGATGCTACCAGTCTTAGGCTGTGGCAGTGGATGTCATAACCCACTTCTAGCTCCAGACCCCTGGCCCCCATGGGAAAGGGATGGGGAAATATGAGGACGTATGGCAAAAAAACTTATGGCAGAAATTTGTGACAAATGGTGTGATCATAGTCAATGACAAAAAAGTGAACGATAAAGCAAAAAAATTAATAATAAAACAATGAAGGAATGAGAATGCAAGGCAGATATTTAGGTGTATAAAAAAAAAAAGACAAGATCCATACTGGGAAAAGTAAAAAAAAAATATTTACAGAAAACTGTTTCTTTCTCACAAAGCCACAAAGCACTGCATTCTTACCATAACTATTTCATTAAAATTAATTCAGGTAATTTAGATGCCCAGGTCAACTTCAAACTACATACTATGCTGTGCAGCTACCACTAGTATTGAGGATTCAGCTTGGAGAACATCAGAGCAGAGTCAATGCCACTGAAATAGGGTCTCTGCTGGTTGAGTTTCTACTCCAGTCTGCAAGTCCCCACTACACCAAAAGGTACAAGTTTAATTCCCCAAACCAAAATGATGCTCTAGATGGAAGAAAACTGATGAGCAAAATTACATATATTTTAGGAAGACTTTTCATGAAATTGCTTTATTTCCATAAAATATGGGCTTTCTCTCCTAGTGCTACCTCAAATCCTGTAAAAGCTGGAAAAGACAACTGACTGTCACTGATGTTTTCACTGATGTTATATCAGAGTGTTCTCTTTTTTTTATTTTCCTTTTTACCACGACTAATACAAATTAGGCAAATTAAGCCAAAACTTGGAGCTAAAATTTTTAGCCACCTTATCAGGGTAAGTTAGCAAAGCACTTCTCTTTTTTCCCTCAAAGAAAACAGGGCTGTTTATGCTACAGCTCTATCAGGGAATCATTACTACTTCACCTTTGCTTATGTTACCTTCAAAATCAGTGCAACTGTTCTTCTGCCAAATACTTGAATACTAGCAGGGGGTTGTGATGAAATTTTCTGTCTAAATGTAGCATCTTTTAGCCTTTGTGATGATATGGAGTGCAACCACCTGATATGATCAGCTAAGGGAGTAGACTATTTCACTTTCTTAACTCACTGGCAACTACAAAATGTAGTATTTCCTGGCCAGATGAAAAACTGAAATATTTTTAATATATAGTAAAATCAAGGAGTAGAATTATCTGTAGCTGAAAAGGATCTTTTTTCTTTATTACAGAAATATCCTAAGTCAATGTGCTTTCAGTGCTGTCCATTAGAAACAATATAGTGATTTTATGGACTCAAAGGAGAGGAAATCATTTCAGTTTGGAAAGTGAAACATTTTACATTGAAAAATGTTGAAATTAACCATTGTGACAAATGGTTTTGATTATTGTTTCAAATCAGCAAAATAAAAAAGCTAACAAATTATCACACTATCTTTTTAATTTCACCTTTTTTTCCCAAGCCTTTTCTACATTTTTCCCTCAAAACATGTCCTGTAATTCTGTTCCTATATTCTTATTCATACAAGTCCTTATTCTTTCAGACATACTCATTGCTAATCTCTTTTACCCTCTGGCTATAGAGGCAAACAGAGAGTAGATATGAATGCCTAATAAAAAACATGGACTTAATAACTTTATCGAAAAAACTAATTAAAACTGCTTTCTAACCTTTACCCAGCTCTGTTTTTTGTAAAACATTGATAAAGTAAATCAAAGTTAAGGTGATGATAGTCCCAAATATGGCTTAGTCAGCTACTGCAAGTGAGGTGATCATGGTTTGAAAAGTCTATGGTCTGTGACAGAAGATTTCTGGCATTTTCTGTTCTAAGATAAACACTTTTCCCCGATGTCTCATTTATCAAACTGCTGAAAAATTATATTATGCTTTTTTTCTCAAGTTATAAATGTATTTCAATTGACATTCTGCCAGAGAGAACTTTAAACTCATACATCTTAAAAATAGCTCAAACCCCTAACCTTTCTAAAATAATTTTCGCTCTGTTGAGCTATCAAGTCTATTTGTCTTTTGCATTCGTAGGTGATCTTGCATTGCACCTATGTTGTCAGGGCTCATAACAATGCATCAAAGCAGACAATAAGAAGTTCTACTTAAAATCTTGTTCTTCTGCCAGAAGCTGGTACTGCTGTCACACCCACAAACACATCCACAGGGGCTCAGGGCCATGGGCTGGGTATCATGAGAAATGCAAACTTTGCAAACTGCCTTAGGGGCCTCATCAGTTCCTGGAAAAGCATTTCCCAAAGAGGTTGGGAATAACACTGTAGCCTCCACAGAAATGATGTGGAAGGGGATTTCAAAGACCACATCAAAGCACAATCAATGACATCTGAAACAGATCTGTAAAACCAAATGCCTGCATTAGAACATTTTATTTTCTAATTCTACACCTTGTTACAACAGTGATACCTTATGAAAATCAGTGGCGTTTGACAAAATAATTAGAATACAACATTTTGAGTAAAATAGTTCATACTTCAGTAATATGTGAGAGAGATTGAAAGCATCAGTATATTTCTGATCATATAAATGTGCACTCTGCTTTTAGCAGACTACACTTTGCATTTAAATTATTTTATCCACTTCAGTACTTTGGGTCTGATTCCTCTTTTATCTGTTTTTATTCAGTGAGTTCACTTGAATAAAAATACAGATTAGATGGCACTGAAAAGTACTGTGAATTTCTATTAATTTTTCAGAATTTTAATGTCAGAATACACCTTATATTATTTCTCAAGGTATTTTCAAAGCGAAATGATTGAGAAAAAATTTTGCAGAGACTTTTATATGAGCAGACTTGTTCCTTGTTATTCCCCAGAGCTGCAATTTTTTTTGTGAGTGCAAATTCTTACCAGCTTTCTTGGTTTATTGTTTGTAGCCCTCTTATGTTTATAGAAGCTACAGATTTCATTAACTCAGCACGGAAGACTTATCTCTTCTTATTTTTTAAGTTGCCTCTGGACAAATATTCCTATTCCTGAGGGAAGCTGAATTGCATGTGTTGAATTTATCCATAACTCCTTCAGCTTTGTATTGCAACAAATACAGAAGTAAAATCTGCCTTTCAAGACCTTTACTGCCCAACCAGGCTAGGAGGAGAGGGCATGATGTGGAGTAATTTTTCCCCTACTCTCTTTCCTTGCTAATGCATTTTCTGCTCCCACCAGGGGAGTTTGGGGCATTACAGTGCTCTGTGTCCTGGGTTAACCTCGGTGCATCCTGTGGGTGAGTGCATTTCAGCTGTGCTGCAGGTGCCAATGGTGCCCCCAGGGATGAGAGCTCTCCTGAGCTCTGGGAAAGCAGCTGAGTCCCTGGAGCAGGAGGCAGCTCTCATAGTGCTCCCAGTTCAACTAAGGGATGGAGACAAGCTCCTCCACACAGGAAGTTGCCAAAGAATCTCAGTAAACCTGCAGCGAACTGCTGTCCCAAAGCTCAGGCATGGCCTGACAAGGCAGGAAGCCCAGTGAAACCAGAGACTAGACACCCTGTGTCCTTCTTCCCTCCTAGGGAACACTGGTTTCATTTAGGTGCATATAGATTGACCTAAACACTGCTTTCAGTCTTGATAAAATGTTCCAAAAGCCTCTGAAGGATTTGCAAGATCATTTTCTTCAGGGACATGCCACACATCACGTCAGAGGCTCTTTTCAAGGGTCAGCCTGAGAGTGCTGGGTAATTTATTTGGTAGGACTTAGAAAACCTGGAAAGCCTGTGCCACTCTTTGGATTCAAAGACTTTCTCCTGGTTTTTTTTAGTGAGAAAAAGTGGATAGAATTGAAGTGTTTGTTCAGCCTGGAGAAGAAAAGGCCAAGGAGGGAATGGCAGCAATCTTGCAAGCTCTGTAACAAAACAGTGAACAAAAGGACACATTAATGGGATTCTAGGGCCAACAGTTGCTGAAGTTTCACTTTGATATCAAGGAACACTTTCTAATAGTAAGGACGATTAATGACTGGAAACATTGCCAGTAATGATTTAGGTACATTTAACTCTGCCTAGGGACAAAGAGATAGGCTCTAAGATCTTATTTTACTAGTAATTCATTTAGACTAGGTATTATGGCTTTTAATGTTCAGGGCTTCAGCCTGGATGTATGTATTATCCATTCTGGTCTTTGGCTCTATTTCACTGTGGAAATGAAGAAATCTCTTTCTCAGTCTGTAATTCAACATAAAGCCTTTTTCAGCAGCTCATGCCTGCATACAAACTAAGTAGCAGTAAGGCTGCTCAGCCACAGCCTGTCCTGGCTCTTGTCAAATTGCAGAAACAGTGGCAGAAACACAGAGGAGCTGAGGCTTGAGATGGTGTGGTGCAACCCCCTGTTCAAGCAGGGTCATCCTGAGAAAGCTGGATCATGTTTGGAGGGATTTGAAAAAATCACAGAATCACAGAATCAATTAGGCTGGAAGAGGCCTCTGAGATCTGGGAGACCTGGGATAAGAGGCCAACCCCCAACGGGCTACACCCTCCTTTATGGGAGTTGTAGGGAGTGATAAGTTCACCCCTAAGCCTCCTCTTTTCCAGAGTAATAAAGAACAGACACTCCACAACCTCTCTGGGCAACCTGTGCAATGATTCAATCACCCTCCCTAGAAAGGGTTTTCCTGTGTGCTAGGGGAGTCTCCTGTATTTCAGTTTGCGCCCACTGCCTCTGGTCCTGTCACTGAGAACTTCTGAGATTAGCCAGGATCCCTCTTCCTTACTCTTGTTCATCAGATATTTATATTCATTTATGAGATCCCTCTAGAGCCATCCTATATTTAGGTTTAACAATCTCAGCTCTCTTGGACACTCCTTCTCCATCAGATGCTCCCATCCCTTCATGCTCCTTTGCTCAACTTGGTTCCTGTCATCTCTGTTTCTCTTTTACTCAAGAACCCAGCCCTGGAAATACTCCAGGTATTTCTCACCAGTGCTGGAGATTGTGACAATGAGAGAAATAAAAAAAAAAAGAAACATAAAGTGGATCTGACATTCAAGAAGAGAGTAATTTGCTGTCATGAGTGTCCTGCTAACTGCATGGGATCATTCAATAAGATGATATCATATTTCTAAAGTTACCTTTTGTCAGCAGAATATGTTATTATTCATTAGCTTGAAAGAGGGTGAAATAAATTCTATTTCAGAAAATTTTCATTTTTCTGAGATTGCTAGTTCTTGTCTTTTTTTTTAAATGAAATGAATTTCCTATTTTTTCCTAAACTTCCCAGCAGCATTATTAAAACAAAAAGAACTCAACAGACAACCATAGCTTAATTTCTTGAAAGGAATTTCTGCTACTCATTCAATATTGAATGACCCACACAATCAGCCACTAAACTGCAGAATCTTGCCCAGAGATATTTTATACTGCATATAATACCTCACTACAATAACACCTTCCTCTTCCCCATCCAATTAACACACTAGATGTCCACAGAGCTTTTCTAGGCATTTTTTAACCACTTACAATTGAAATGACACAGTAAATTATGAGAGCTGATTGCAAAAGAATACAGAACAGTTCCTAATGAACAGGAAGGATCCTGAAAGCATAAAAAGCAAGTCCTTTAGACAATCCCTTTTTTAAATTAGGCAGGAATGCTTAATTTTCTCACAAGGATAAAACATTCTTCATTCTGTCAACACAAAATATGAGCTATAAAAATAATATATATTCTGTCATCCTATCTGGCTGTGTCCCAAACACAAGGGTTTTAAGAAGAAAGGTACTTGGAAGTAACACATGTTATGAACATCCCTCAGGACCCAAAATATGCTTATGAAAGGAATTAAAATACTATAATGAATTTTATAAATACATTTATGCCCTCTTTAATCAACTTTTTAAAATATGAATTGCTGCCAATTAGAACCACTCCTTAACAGAAAGCTTTATTATTTTAAGAATGGAACATTCACTCATAACAAAAAAGAAACATCTGCAGTAGGAGTCCAAAACAGAAAGCAGAGAGTGCATTAATCTACACCCTGAAGAATTATGTGTATTTTAAATGATTTACCAGAGCCTTCTTCCCCCATCCTTCTTCACATCTCACCCTCCTCGCATGCCTGTCCCAAGCAAGGCCACCGCACAAAGCACACCATTCCTGGAGGGATGCTGGCAGCTGGCATTGAGAAAGGCCCCAACAGGCAACCCATGAAGGTGCTCAGGACATAGAAATGTGTTACCCTTAAGCCAAAGGCCCTTGGTCAGGCTTTTTTTAAGCAGCAGCTTGTCTACACCTGTTGTCCAGAGTCCCAGGCTGAGAAAGGGACCTCCTTTAGAATAACTGAACTCTACCTGATTGTTCCTGGGAGCTGCAGTGTCTCTCAAGATGTCTCTCTCTCTCTCTATATATATATATATCAAGATGTACATATATATATATATATATATATATACACACAACCTATGAAGTCATCTACACTTCTTTTGTAATTAAGAGAGATAAATGAATGCTTCTCAGACATGATCTGCATAATGTATTTTAGTCATCTACCTTTTGATTTAGAGAAGAATTTTTCTGGAATTCACTAGTCCAGGAGCTATACATTTGTCTCAAATGCTACTTCTTATGCAAATGTCTGGTTCATTTCTGGAAAGGCAAAATTAGTTCTAAAGGAAAACACATAGTTTATGCCTCATTGGTTTCAGCAAACATCATAAAATTTATGATGACATTTTTGTATTTCAGTGCCCAACATTTCAAACCCTCCCAGAAGAGGAGTGAGTGAATGGTTGGTCCCGATGACATATTCTCTCTTCATATGATCCAGGTTCAGTTTCAGTCCTGAGAATGTTGCCAAAAATTTAACATCATTTTACACATCTTTATCTAAATGTCTCAGAAAAAGACCATGGCATGTTAGGTGGCAGGCTTATTTAATTAAAGGAAATGGGAAAATCAAATGGGAAAAGGAACAAAAATGAAAAATTTCTGGAGGTATTTTTAAATTTTGCATTTTTAAAAAATCTGGTTATTACTCTAGGATGCAAGGAGACAGAGCACAAGGAAATGCTCTTCTCTAGGATGACCAAAAGCCCAGAAGTTCTTTGGTCAGATACATCCAAAAATGCAGAGCAGAACAGCATTGCTGCCCTCCACATTAAGCTCTACAAGGGAAAAAAAACATTGTTCAAAAGGAGCCTTTTCTCGTTTACTAAAGAGCTCACCCCTTTTTTAACTCACTCTCAACAGCAAGCATAACTCACCTACTTCAATCCTCCACAACCACAAGACAAGCTATGGAAGTAAGGCTTGAGGTGAGGTTTACCATAAGGCAAGCATCCTCATAGGGGATTGAATAAAATCAAAAGCCTCCTGTGCACTCTCAAAGAATCTACTGCATATACTTCTGTCTCATAAAACAGAAAAGACACAGATGAAATCCAGGTGCTGCTGAGGAGGTAACACTCCAGCCAAATGCCAGAAAGCCATGCAAGTCCTTAGTGGGTAGAAGTTACTGGTGATGCTATCCTTCAAGATATCCTCTTCCCCAAATCCTTATTTTCTTTGGATTGTGTTCACCCCACACACTCCATTGATAACAGCAAAATGAGAAAGCGCAGGAGTTCTGGAAAAGACCTTCACGGTTGTGGAGCCTTTTCAAAAATGCCAAAGGAAAAATTTTAAGGTGGACTTCGGGGCCCTCTAGTGGCTTTAGAGAGGCATTAGGGAAGAGGAATGACATCTTTCCAAAACAGCCCCACCACTTTCAAACCAAAATACAAACTGTGATTAGAGTTCCTTCACCACTTCTAGTAGAATTAAAAGTCTTCATTAGGCTGTGTCTCTACTTTGCCTTTTCATCAACTTTTTCAGTGATGGGGTGCTGCTCTTTGCCATCAACCTTGTAGAGCCAACGGCTGATTGTGGTCCCAAAAGATATCTTGAACTCCTCTCATCAGCTGGAAAAGCACTCTCAGTCTGTCACTGATATGGGAAGTCTGTAAGGTTTTTTTATGACCTCTCAATGCTCATGCAACAAGAGTGGGACATAAAATTAGCTTTCATCTTATTCTGCTGAAGTGCAGTGACCTTTTTGCAGAGTATACATTTATAGCACAGCTTTTCTAGACCTATCTTAGTCTATAACTCTAAAACCTGGGAAACAGATCAGTGGGCACTTTGAACCTCTTACTGCTATGTATGAAGATGGCCCAGAATGTGAATTAAGCCATAA
This sequence comes from Petroica traversi, assembly GCA_025920805.1. Lineage (NCBI taxonomy): Eukaryota > Metazoa > Chordata > Aves > Passeriformes > Petroicidae > Petroica > Petroica traversi. The sequence continues at coordinate 16,259,966 of JAHLSL010000009.1, forward strand.
GGCTGCTCAACAGTCAGAGAAACAGCACTCTTCATTGCCTAAGCCCTGGAGGGATGCTGCAGCAGGATACCCCAGTGTCCCCTCAAAAGTCTATCTCAGGCTTTGCAAAAAAGGCTTCAGCTGAACCATAGCACCATATTCAGCAGTAAAGCAAGGGGTCATTCAGGTGTTTTCTCTTAGAAGTTATGTGATGTTTGACACAATATGAGTGGCTATAAAGATGGAGACTCCCATTTTGCAAGGAGTCACATGGAAAAGATGAAGGATAATGGATGCAAGTTCATCCTGGGAAGATTCTGATATGGCATAAGGAAAAGCTTTTCAGAAGACAAATTAGTCATTGGAGTGATTTCCCCAGGAAAGTGGTGGATACCCCCACCAGTGCAGGAGACATAAGAAAGGGGTTGCTGAGACATATTGTCTAGAACAGGCTTTCACCAAGAAAATTGGATTAAATGATCCGTAAGGCCTCCTTCCAACCTGTATTCTATGAAATTTGGACAGCTGATTCTTCATCAAAAAATTCTGGAAGCCAGATTAAAGTTTTCTAAAATCTTTCTGAACACTGAAACTGTTGTAAAAGAGCAGGAGAAATATTTGAAGGCATTCAGTGAGATCGAAATAGTTACCATAGAGGAAATTTCAGTGTTGCTAACCTAGAATGTTTGAAATTTGTTGTAAATGTCTTACACTGTACAATCATAAGATTTTTATGATTATTTTCACAATGTAGGAAACGTATTACTTAAATACATCTGTCTTACTTAAATACATCTACTGCGGATGTTCTCAGGTCTACTTTTAATCAAGGAAAATTTCATGCCATATTTTTGTCCAGTTTCAGATGAGATTTTAGAGCACATACAGGCTAAGAGATAGAAGAAAGGTGATATTTGTGCTGCAGCTTAGTTCATGGGCTGCTTTCAGCAAGTGTGATAGGACCCCCCCAAAAGACTTATTGCAGTCAGTGCAAAGGGTGAGGGTTAGTTATGAACTAAATATGTTCAGCTGAGCAGTGCTATGGCGGTCAGTGATCATTATAGACTTGAGACCCAAGATTTGGTAGACATGACCCTGTTCAAAGCTGGTGCCCTTTCTCCTCTCTCATAGAAGCCTGGCTAGGCAATGCTGTAAAGAGGATGCTGACCCTAGCAAGCTGCAGGTGACAGCAGACAGTACATATGTACACCACAACAGCACATCAAGCACAGGCACCTCACCCCTGGAAGCAGTCTAGCTGCCTGAGTGCATGGTTTTATTGTCTTAAGTCACAAGAGGAGGTCAGTGCTGCAGTAGGACATCAATACTGTCTCTGGTAACACTTACCTGTGCAGAGTACGGTGTCATACTGGTCCTCATACCTTTAGTGTGCTCAGATCTCCCACTGGAAAAAAAAAAAAGGCTGTTTCTTTAAATGTATCTCCTGTTCAAAGCCTAGTTTCCTTTCTGTCTTGTTGGTACGGGAGTTTTTACTTTGCTGATTTCACACCAATTATCACCTTTACTTAAATAATAAAGCATAAAGGCTTGCGCAGACTTGCAAGTTAAAGCAGATTTAGGCAGAGTGTTAATTTGCACTACTTCAGTAGCTATTTCTTTATAATTTCCTGTTTAGACAAGCCCACTGCTATTATGGGCTACAGAGAGCAAACCCCAAATCTCTCATGGGGTTTGTGATCCCAAGATCACAGTTAAACCAACTCAGCCTACCTCTAGTGGACAGTCTGGAAAGGACTTTCCAAGTGCCCCAGATTCCTTTCATGAACAAGAGATGGTGGGGGGAAAAAAAGGTCAGTGGACAGATCAGAAATGCCTGAAATATTGGCTGGAGATCTCAGGGCTGCATTTCCCTGGTGCCTTCAGCACCAACAGTGGCAGCTGTTCTCCACACTCCTTTCCTGAGAAAAATCTGAACAAAGCAGGAGATGTAACCCTACATACCTCACATTTGGGTTGCAACCTGAATGCACTTTTCCTCCCACGCGCTGTCATACTGAAATAACAGCTCATCTGTGAATCCATTTTCCTTTGTGTTCAGGTAGAACATTGTTTCTAAATGACCAAAATGGAATAAAATGTACCATGACGAGCCCAAAAGAATCAAATTAGTGGAGAGCAGTTTAAATGTGCAGCATTTTCAATTCCTCTGACACTCAAAGATGAAGAAATGAATCAGTGGGATGTTAGGAAATGTTGCACTAATTGTCACTTCTACCTGACAGTGACATTTTCTTTAGAAGTCACCCATTAAATCACAACGTGCATGCTCAGTACATGTGGTAATGTATTGTAACTCTCACAGTGCTTTAATCTTCATCCAGAGTATGCTACAAGTAAAATTACTCTACCTGTTTATGATATTATACTGTATTGTTCCATAAATTTTTCTATGTCCCCAATTTCCTTAGTTTCACAAAAAGATGGTACAGTAATTACTCTAATTGAAGACCTACAAATGCCACAGTTTTATTATGCATTTCTCAAAGCTGAACATGACATTTGAAACTAAAACTATTGAAGTGCTAAATAAAAGCAAAGGGTAAATCTAGTAAGGAGGAGAAATTATTATTAGATATTTAGTATATTTTTAATAATGTCCAGTCTGTATTTGAATTTCAGGTTCAGAACTCATTTAAGTAAATGAAAATCCTCCCTTTGACTTTCTGTTTCTTTTTTCTTCTTTAAGAATCCTCTCCCAAAATATCCAGTAGTAGTCTTTGGCAGAGAGAACATAAGTAGTCAGTTGTTGTGTGTTTCTAAAGATTCCTTTGTTTTTAAAAGTTAAATAATTTGTATTTTGCTAAGCTCACTACACAGCTTCCTGAGATGGTTTTCTGGTACTTTCCAAGCTTCAGCACGTCTGCAATTCTCTGCTTAGAAACCTTAGCCCAAAGTCCAGTCACAATGAGAATACAAGAATGTTGAGGCAATGTAATGGAAAATAACTCTATAATATATTTACATGCCACTATGCATTCATTGGACTAATGTATTTTCAACACTGGGCCTGCATCTGTCAGCCCTACCTCTGTAGGAAGTTACTGATTTCACATTAAGTGTGAAAAAGAACTTTAAGAAAAATCAAAAATGAAAAAGACCTCTGCAGGAGAGTAATATGTAGCAACTGCGAGAGCCTTCTTTAGAAATAATTTAACAGAGGCATTAAAAATAAGCAGGAGTCAGACAAAAATTGAACCAAACTTTCCTGTTTGCTCTTAATTATAATATAAAGACTTGGGGAAAGAACTCTAGCACTAAACAATAATAAATAAATAAGCAAACAGATTTCTCTTTGTCCACTATACATTCTAGCATTCAACTGGAATTTGTCAAAGAACAATAGTTATCTTAGAAGTTTGGGGTAGGGTAGAGGGGAAGGGATTAGCTGACAGTTCTGGTGAAGATGTTTATGAAACGTTGTTAGTAAAGCAACAGAAAGGTTTATGTCTTAGGACATAAAGCAAAACTAATTTGTATGAAAAGAATATCTGTCTTAACAGGAAGAGTTTTCCTTATAGCCAGTGTCATGCTTCTCCCTATAAAGGATGTGTCATGAGCTAGCAACAAGACCAGAATTCTGGTGGAGATGGCTGCATTGGGATCTTCTAACACAGACTCTTGATCCCTAAGCCATCAGGGACTGAGGTTCTCCCACCGTGCAAGCTAAACCTGATTGCTTGTATCTTCCCAGCACCTCTCTAAAATAAAGAGATGGGAATCTGGAGTGCAGAGTCTGAGTGACTTGTTCAAAACCATCAAAATACCTTCTGCAGGGTGCTGAAAGGCTGCTGTTTAGCTCAGGTCCTCAGACCCCAGCCATCAGATTCATGTGTCCATTGCACTGAACAGAGGCAGCAGCTGCAGCTAATCTGAACCTCAATGTGCTCCACAGGAGGCCTCAGACTCCCCTCGTCATCCAGACTGAGAATATCTCGATCAATTCTTTGTCCTTGCATCTTTTCCCTCTCTCTGCCACCAGGTAAGCCCAGCAAGCATACCTGCACTTAGGAATTGGGAAGCCCAGTCACATCCTCTGAGAAACACGTCTCTATCCCTTGCAACATGGAGTTATTTGCACACTTACACAGATCACACTGGATTTACAGTGTGAAGTTGGAATATAGAGGACAAAGACATTCCAGCTTCCTTAAAGCAGTCCTGGAATAGGAATCTGTCCTGTCTTTCTCAACTGCTACAGTGATATCTCTGTTGCTGGAATATCTTTTTCTCACTATTCCTTAAATAGGTGGTTGTTCCCAGCATGCAAATAGCTTCACCAAAATAAACAAGGGGCAATGCAAACATTTAGGAACTCTGTATACAAGATATGTTTCACCTGTGGTTACATTCTCTTCAGAGACTGAAAATACTTGTTTTCTTTCCCTCCATGTCTAGATAAGTAACTGGGTTTACTGTTCCCATATTCTGCACTGCTTCCACATAAACACAACATAGCACCTCACGTGGTATGTTGCTTTTCATGCTTTGGTCATCTGCCAATCACTCTAATACTTCAACTTGTCCTTCAAATCCTGATAAATAAGAACTCAGCATTATGAAGTAGAAATCCATGTTTAAAAGGTACTTTCCAATTTAACAGTGTTTCAGCTCAGGTTTCTCTTTCCTCTAATTTCTCCACTTTATGGTGTTTTCTTGATAGCTGTCTAGAAATTATACAACTCACAATCCAAGAATAGAAACTTTTAAAGATTTAAGAGAAATAGGAAATGTCTCATTGCTGACATGTATTTTAAGCTGTTTCCCCAGAGTTGAGAAAAGAACTTAAAATACAGACACATGTACACACAAACATAATTTAAAATTTTTGTATAACAAGCCTTATGTTTTATGCCAGGAATGTAGACTGGAGCAGAGGGATTACAAACTTGAATGTGTGACTAAAAATACACATACAGATGGGAGGGTATTAGAATCCATGTTGCTTATTTCAGAACAGATGGAGACTACTCTGTATTACAACTATTATTTGGGGAAAACACTAAGCTGTGCAATTCCCAAATTTAAGTGTAACTACACCAAAGCAGGCATTATTTTTTGTGTCAGAAATCAGATGGTTTTAGAGAAAATTCATTTTAAAAATTGCAGCTGAATCATATAAATAGTTCTGTTGCTTTCTCACAGGTGCCTAAGCTTTGGCAAAACAAGAAACTTAATCATCAGTTCACTCCTTGTGCTTAATAAGGCAGTCTAATCTACTCTTGCTTTTTAAAATATCTTTTAAACCACTCTTCCCTGACTCAGGGTTTTCTTATTGGTATTGCAGGGTAATTTTAGGGCATGATTACATTAAGATGCAAAATCTCACAAATACTTAGTTGGCCAAACATCAGGGATCACTTCCTTGTAATTAACTCTATTTTTTTATTATCAAATAATTCCACATTGGAGGAAAAGGGAACATCAGCTCTTGGGACTAGTTTGCTATGAGACTAAGAAATAAATTATATAGTAGTTTACTACTCCCTCTAATTTCAGTGATACATCAGTTACAGTTTGAAACTGAATTCAGTGCGAAGTTCTGTAGAAGTATTTGAACTCTAAATATTTTACAATGAAACCTGAAAGAAATGAGACTATGACAGAATAAAGAACACAGATACTTTTTGGCTTAAATCAATGAAGGAAACGGTTGTAGGAGGTTGTAGTGGGGTGGGTGTTGGTCTCTTCTCCCAAGTAACAAGTTATGGGATGAAATGAAATGTCCTCAAGTTGCTCCAGGGGAGGTTTAGATTGGATATTAGGAAAGATTTCTTCTCTGAAAAGGTTCTCAAGCATGGGAACCAGCTGCCCAGAGAAGTGACAGAGTCACCATCCCAGAGATATCTACAAGAGATGCAGATGTCGTGCTTAGGGATGAGATTAGTGGTGAACACTGGTGCAAGGTTAACTGTTTGACTTGATGATCTTAAATTCTTTCCCATCCTAAACAAGTCAATGATTGTATTGTCAGGACAGGAGAAACAGCTTTTACTGCAAACTTAATAAACAGGACAGAAGAGACATTAATATAGGTTTATTCAGGTGTTTGCCATTAATCAGACCAAATTTAAAAGCCAGTAAATGTAGAGGATTTACTCTTGAGGCTTTCTGGTTTACAATTATTTCTTTAAATATGCCTTGGTTATTTAATATAATGACATTATTGGTATTATTTAAAAAAAAAGAAGAAAATTGTGCTTGAAAATAATGAATATACTTGCTTGGTAGCTTTTTCAATATGACTGATCTTGAATAGTCTGTATTAATAGGTCAGCTTAGTCACATACTGGAAATATCTTTAAAAATTAGCAAACCTCACCCTAAAAATAATCTAAAAATGTACAAACATAAGTTATATATCTCAAAGGAAATATTTTGGTTTTATTGTAATTTCCATACAACGATTTTTTATCAGGTGGAATAAAACACAAACAGAATTTTCAAAGGCCAGACTTGTTGCTCTTCAGTTTCCATCTGTCATGACTGTCTCATGATTTTCAAATATGAGAAGCATTTTGCAAACAGCATATTAGGCCATTGTTAACATTTCAGAGCAAAAATTAAGTATCATTAATTGAATTTCTAAGGAAACCTCTGATTCTTCCTCTCCATTGGCTTGAAATTAGAACAAATCCAAGATTGCAGAATTAAGTCAGTCCAAAAATAAGGACTATTCACATACTTTCTGAGTTTGATAAGGGGGTGACTACATTTTATCAGCCCACTGTTGTATTTAGGCTCGGGTAAATACCTTGCCAAATGAATTTTTCAGAGAAGAACTGGAAGGACAGATTTCCACTTCCCACTCCCAAGACTGAATATCTCTGAAGGAAACAAAAAATACTCTTGTCCTATTCTCATCATATTAAGGGACTCAATTACTTCCTCAAATACCATTGCATGTACATTTCTACATATTTACTGTATAAGGATGTCAATATATTGATTATTGGGTGAGATACTTATGCAGTATCACAAGTATAACAAGAGCTGAATTTACTAACACTTCCTGCTCTCACCAGCTCTCCTAGCTGTGCCTTGTCATGATCTTCTTACCAAAGGGTTCTATCTTAGACTTTAACTCAGCTAACTGTCTTATTAGCACTGTCTTTTGTAAATTAGGATACTTCTTCAGTGTCAAAAGAAAAGACTATATTTTTCATCCATAATCATGTTATTTCTATACCTGTGGGGCTTTTTTCTTTGCTATACAATATTTTATGCAGTGTACTTGTTCTGGCTTTTTTCCCCACAGGAACTTCCCAATAGAATAGAAATTATTTGAACTTCTAAACTACTAGAGGGAGCATATCAGAGCTACTTTTCTGTTAGTGCAAGGTCTGCAAGCCCGTGCTATCAGCTCTACAACTAAATGTACTATAGTCAGCCAAAATTATATCTACTGTGCCCATATAATTATTTTATAATTTAACTTTCAGCAATATTTCTGAAAGATTATTGTCCCTTTCAAAAGCACACTAAAACTACTGAGGCAACCAGTTTCACATCAAAACATGCGGAGTAAATGAACGGAGTTTGCTGCAGAACTGAAATCAAGATACATTAAGCCTCTTCTCCAAAATGGCTTATCCAGCTTGTGTCTTTCCCTGCTCCTTGGCAGGTATGTGATAGAAGTAGTAATATAAACAAGTTCACAGGTATTTGGCATCTCTTTGCATCCACAGGGTCAGTTGTACTACTTGGGAAGGCAGATCTGTTCCAGCTACTGCTGCAGTCAGAGTGAGAAAATTAAGTTCTGCAGCTGATGGAAGTGCTCATTTACTCTTTTGGGTACAAAGAAATAAATGTTTCTTCCCAGTTTTCCTTTCCCTGTGAAGTTCCACATCTAAGACTTTTCTCAAAGCCAAATTTTCCCAAAGTGAGGGGTTTTTTTTGCCGTCTTGTCATTAGTTCCTTCTTTATTTAAATCAGGAATTAATGGCTTATCAAAATTGCTTGAAGTCCTTAGGGACCTGTGTGGCTGAACAGGCTGCCAGAATAGCTATTTAAATCTGAGGAGGTTAAATTAACTGATGACAAAGATTTCAGACAGTGGCTGCCTGACTGCACTGGCACTCTGGTCTCCATGCAACCATAGTTTGTCTCTTCCCCAAAACCAGTAAATAGTACCCAAGTGATTACTAATACAGCAACAATCTATGCACCTATCAGATATAAAGAAGTAAAGGATATGGGAGTTATTATAGAAGGGAAAAACATTCTTAGCTGTATGGTAGAATGAAACAAAACCTTGACATGATGTGTGAATGTCCCCTATGCCCTGACATGTTTTTTCATCACTTTCTCAACTCCTGTAGCTGCTGGCCAGTTATGCCAGACTTCCTCCCTGGATATTTTAACCTTCCTCTGAGTGACCAATTGAATCCCTTGGCTGGGATGAAGTTCCCATCCTACAGCAGCCCAGCAGGGAAGTGATGAGCTTTCCATCAGCAGTACTCAAAGACTTTGCAGCAAAGTGGTATTTTTCTTTTGCAATGCTGCCTCCAGCAGTCTGGATCAGTGCATTAAAGGACAACTGCCATGACAGCACACCTGTGCTACCCAAAGAGGTTTGTGAAATCATGAGGACCAGAAAGATTTGTGGAACAGACCGAACAAACATCTGTTGGGAGCCCTTGAGGTTACGCTGTTCCTCTCTTGACCCGGGGGCTCACTGAAGACCCACTGTCATACAAACAATGCTCTCTCAAGTGCCATTCATGTTCCACTTTCTGAGATTCCCTGATACATGTATAAAAATAGAGTCAAACAAGACCTCGATAACACTGAAACAATAAAGCCTGAGGTGTTAAACAGCAACTGGATCTATACAGCCATTCTCCTATGGAGTAAAAAAACTGTCCCACCTTGAGTAAGCCTCTGCTTCTGGGAGACAAAGTCTGGGAACTAAAGATCATGGGTATGGACTGTCTTCTGCTAAGAGATTGCTAAAGTCATCTTGTGTTTGTGTTCCGAAATGATGAAATAGGATGCAAAATTAGCTTTATGCTATACCACTAGATGGCAAACTGGCAGTGTGATACACACCAGCCTGCCTATCACAGACATCTCTGATGAGGTGTACTGGGAAAATGCAGGCTGTCTGTATGCAAATATACAGAGGCTTCATGATACAGAATAAAGAATACTTCAACTTCCATGTTATTTATGATGTTTAAAGTCTGGACAATATGGATCTTATTTGAATCCTTAAAGATTTTTAGAGCAAAGAGGTCACATGGTCTTTCCTTTCCCTTTTTATCTCCCAAAACTGGGACTAAGCACAGCTGAGAGTCAGACAACACTGTATGGCTTCATCTGGAAATAAGTCTGGAACAAGACTATCACAAGGCCTTAGGAGAGGGGCTGTACCACCAGACTGAGACCTGTGGAAGTGTTTCAAGAGTGCAATCAGACTCTTTCCAGTGTATACATTTTGTAGAGGCACTAAGATCTTCTAGCAGCCAGCACTTAATATGAGTAAAATTTCATTATTTAGACAACATTATGAATGTACAAACATTTATTTCAAATCTAACAGACCAAGGAGCAGCTGCAAGGAAAGAAACATTTAACAATTCATTTCCTCTTCGCCATACACCTGCCAGCACTTGTGATCAAAGCAGCTGGTGAATCATATAAATTGGCCTTTTGAACCCTTCAAAGAATTTTTTACAATAAATCCAGGAAGATGTCTTCTCTGTACCTCTGGAACTAGAGGAGCAGTTGCCCTATATGCTTTCGGGATCAGGAACAGCTATGGGAAAAAGCATGATAGGTTTTGCAGGTTTCTGCCATTGAAATTGCTGCTGCTGCTGCTTGGTCTGCCTTCCTACAGAGGTCTGCAGGGGCAGAGCAAATTTAGAAAAGTACATTAAAAAGAGGGGAAAGGCATTAAAAAGTCTCCCAAGGGCTCCAGTCTTTTCCCCAATTCTGAAATTAAGTCACCTAAGGATGTAATTGCTAACAGTTGGTTCTCCAGCCCAGAAAATCTCTTAAGTTACAGAATAAGCACTGAAAAAGCAAAATACTCTGTAATGCTGCTAAGATGTATGGAGAATCAGTAAGAGAGAATGTGCCCACTCAAGTCAAAATGCAACCACATAATGACTCAAGGACCAAACAGTCTGGTTCGATCATCTGGGAAAGATGCACGTCACTTGGCTTGATTGGACATATTTAGTCACTTGCATTTGGTTTATATAAGAAGATGATTATAGAATCAGGTATTTCCTTGAACACAAGTGAGGATCTGCAAACTATGGACAAAGAAGTTTTGCTTTCCTGTGCACCAGAGAGTCAAAACCCAGAGAGCACTTCTCTTGTCGTAACTCCCAGCCTGTTTTTTCCATAACCAGCAGACCCAAACACTTCCTGAGCTCTCTCAGGGCCATAGCTACGAACAAATCCTTTTTGGGTTCCTGCCCGATGCCAGTTGACAGAAACAGCAGTTAATCCCCAATTTTTATTCTAATTACAAACTCCTGCACTAACCCCAGTGTCCATGTGTCTCAGCATCTGTCCACGCTTTTGTACAGTGCTGTTTTTAGGGACTGTACAAAACACACATGTCATGAAACAGACAGGGAATCAAGTCCTCCTTTTGCAGGACAGGGTTTGCGCAGGGTTTGTCTTGGGCAAGAATCCTATCCCCAGGATTCACAAGTTGCCCTATTGATCTTTTCATTACAGCAAATTAAAATATACTGTAATTTTGTTCTTGTTAAAATTATTATTAGTTTTGGAGGGATTTATTTCTAATTTCATTTTATTCACATCTGGAAGATCCAGGGAAAAGCAATAGATATGTACACAAGTTTTGGGGTACATGATTTTATTTTTTTTTATCTCTAGCAGTATTTGGAGTGCAAGAAAACTGCTTAGAAATCACAGGACTTGCTTGTAATGCGTTTTTTATGCTTAGCCTGTGTATTTTGGTCTTAAATCATTGAGACTAAGTCTCACACTGTAGAATAAATGCTTTTCTCATGAGCTAGGTCCTCTATTGTGTAGAATAAGTACCTAAAGTGTTGAATTCACCAGGTGTCAAAGGCTGTTCTGGGAAGCTCCCACTGCCTATTTTGCCTGAGCTTGATCTCTTGAATGGGAAGTCTCCAAGGACTGGGGGGCACATGGGTTGTGGCACATGGGACAATGGTCAGAGTTTGGAGAAATAACACCACAGTCCACCTGTGCCTCCAGGCAGCAAAAGCAATTGTTCCAATAATCTTTGCCCTCTCCACTTTCCACCTGTTCTCAGCCCTCTGTTTTTCTCTTGTCCCTTTTTTTTCAGTAACAGAAGCACCTTAGGCTCTGCCAGGCTCCTGTTCATCACCTCTGAGGCAGTAAAATCACTGTTTAACACATTTTTGAGTGAGCACTGGAGCTGACTCAAGTTGTCACATACACACAAATAGCAGACTGCATTAACCGAGCTTCAGCTGCAGTTCTGAAAGCAATGTGATTATAACAGCTTTAAAAGACAGGACAGCCTGTAATTAGCAGAGGGCTTTTCCTGGTAATTACATTAACCTTTAGTTGAATGTTACTCAACCCATCACAGTGTTATTTTTATGGTCCCCTACCAAAGTATGCCTCTGTAGGATTGTGAACCTGTCTTGGTCAGTGGAAAATTCCACACCCTTGTCTATATCTACAGGGGCCTTGCTTTGGTCAAGTGCCACCCTGCGCTGTGCCTGTAAGGTTTTACAAACAATGACCTCGCTGGCTGGAGGGAATCCAGCCCTGATAGCAGCATTTTCAGTCATTCTTTCCTTGTGCAATGAATGAAGAATGAAAAATGCAGCTATTCACGGAAGCAGCTTTGTCTGATAGTAATGACCTGGGTACTAATGTAACAGTTTGTCACACGATATGTTCTGTATATTGTTGTTTCCCCTAGTGTTTGTTTGCCTCTGTGTTTTCCAAGTACAGGACTGCATAAAATGTTCAACAGAACTCTAGACATTCAGGGAAAACAGGGGCTATGTCTATAGCAGAAAACAACTAAGCTGGATAAATATGCAAACATTCCTCATAAAAATCCAATTAAGAGATTAGCCGCACAAATACACAAAAGTTCATGAGAGGTGGTCTGGCATTACAGAATCTTCCTTTGCTCATTTCAACTGATTAAATTCATTCCATATAACTGTAGTCTACAGTGCAGTAAAATACTGTTGTAATTTAGCTTAGCCCAGGTACTAGTTAAATTTTCATGAGTGCACTTATGAAAACAGAATACTATCTTAGAACAAGCTGAGTGATCTAAGTATGAGAAAAGTTATTTCTTTATACATTTTTGTCTGTTTTTCTTTCAGAAGTAGTAAAATTATAATCCTGATTCAGATCTCTGAGTAAGAGAAACGAATATCAACTGAAATAGTTCTGTAAGCTGCAGAGAGTAGAAGCAATCCTTGGTGATTCAGATCACCAGGCTTTGGGGACATTCTCTGATTTATCTTCGCCTCAGTTCCCTGACTTCCTTTCCTCCAGCCTATTTTTGTGTTCAGACCAAAATGTTCTTGGAGCAGCAAGTTAGTTAGCTGCAGACCTCTGGGTTGGGTTCTTGGCATAACTTCCCTGTGCCAGCATAACCCTGTGAAAGTCGTGTCAAAATAAAAAGGTGGATTCTCCATAATGCTCATACCAGCATCATTCTGTGGCTGTTTTATCTTTGTTTTATAGATGCACACATTTTGGAAGTCTCCCACTTTAGGTGCGTAATATGTTCATTCTTCAAGTCCAGGTGGCTCTTTTTTGAAACCCAGAGCTGAATATAGAGGTTCAAATGCTGTCAGAGGATGGAAAGATGGGCAGTTGTACACCAAACCGGGGGTTCCTCTGAAAACTAGGATACAGGGACTGTGCAAAGTGGTGAAACTGATCATGTGCCTGCTTTGTTTCTCAGGCCAACCAAAGGACTTTTGTCACACAGCCACTTAGTGCATGAATAAAAATACCACTTTTATTAATGGATTCCAGTAGTGATAGTATTCCTTCTCTATTAACATTTGTTTCTCTGCTAGTTCGTTCTTTGGCATTCCATCTACTTTTTCTTCAATTGAACATATACTTTAGTTAAATTTCCCTCTTTTATTAATATTCTTTATCTATTTTCTAAACTGTAATTTGAAGTCTTCCTGGATATCTTCAAAATTTATAATAAATAATTCCTATTTTCTCCATTCAGTGCTTAGCCTCTTTCAGAGTGACAGACATATGGTAATCAAAGCTGTAGTACTCCCACTCTATCTCCCACAGATGGCAGGCCGAAGAAAACATGATAATTTACAAGTGGAAGTTATGTCACCTAATAGCAGATCTTGAATTAAGTTTCTAAATTCATGTTTACTGGGGAGCATTCTTTGCTTCTGGAGGATGACTCAACTCTGCTGTATTGAACATCTACTAATGTTAGATTAATTGCATCCTAGAAATACTTATTCACATTTTAATGGCTATAAAAGGAGTCTGGATGAGTAGCTTCCTGTCATCTTCATCATGGACATCCAGAATTGACTAACATGAATCTCATGCTCAATATCCTAAGTTCCAGAAATTTCAGGAACCTGATTACTCCTGGAATGTAGGAAGATTTACCATTCAATACAAAAATATCAGGTTATTCAGTAGCTTTTCCAGATGTTTATCTCATTAACAAGTCACAAACATATAGCCTCCTGCTTCAAACTTCTGATGAGCTCAACACTTGAGAGCTGCAGTATGGCAGTTCTTCCTGCTGTATAGGCAGACACCTTGAGATGGAAAGGACCACCTACCACTTTACTGTCTGAGACAAAAATTATGTGCTATTATACCTACTCGGTACAGGAGTAGAAAATCCTGGAGGGTGCCCCATGCTGTGGTATGCCCAGGTCATGGGATGACAGATTCCATCTGGAGAACTTCTTATACCCTGCCTTTCTGCAAACTGACTGTTTCCTCCACCAGCCTGGTTATGTAGATGGGTGTTCTCTGAGTTTTAGTCACAGAGGAAACCCCTTCCAGAGGCAACAGAAGAAAGTAGAATTCTACAGACACCTAATGCCTAAACAACAGTCTCTTCTGAGGCCCCTAACTTGGTCTTTCCCAGGCTCTGGATGGAGGGTGAGGAGACCAACTTCCTGAGGCTGAAGGTGGTTTCTCATCTCTGTGGAAAAAGGTCCTTGAAATGGGAGTAGTCTACGTTCAGTTATCAGCATTGTGACTTCCAAACCAGAGCCCCAGACCTCTGTAGCCCTCATCTCAGGGCTGTCAGCTCAGCTCATCTCAGCTCATTGCTGTCTAGAGCAAAAGAGCAAGAGTGTGCTGCCATCAACAGCTGTGAGCAGAACCAGAATGAGCAGTAACTTGTCATCTAAAACTTCAATCACTGGAAAAATGATCTTCATATGGTGAATCTCTTCTTCCATTTGCAAAAGTCTGAACCACTTGAGAAGGGTTTTGATGAATGCCGTCTTTCCCACCAGTGTATTTAATCAGTTCATTTTTCAAAGTTAAGATACCTCAAATCAGCTGAAGATGACATTAGGTACATAGATAAAGTACTTTAATTTCTCACAAATGCCTTCTCATAAGAAACAATTTGAATCCACAGCACTTAGATTAAAATCTGGAATTTCCAAAGCAGATACAAATTATCTGTGGTGCTGCTAATCTAATGTTCTTCAAGAATTTGGTAGAGAAGTTTATATTTAGTTTCTATCTTTATATAAAAATGGCAAATCTTCCAAAGCAACAGCACAGAAAACCATCAGAAGACCGGAGGTTTGCAGAGTTTCTATGAAATATGACAGGATATGCACTGTTGTATCAACAGCAATTGCAAGCCTGGAGACATGGTGTTGTGATATTCCTCATCTCTACAAAAGTTTTATTGTGTCTGTAAAGGACATCAGACTTCATGGTTTATATATAACACCATGCATAAATAACAGTGCAGCTAGAAAAGGGCATCCATGGGATAAATTTGGGCCTGACAGAGCAACAGGAAATCATTTCGGATAAATTTGTCTGATAACAATAAATCTTCACATAAGGTCCATACAAGGTCTTTTGTCTTTCCCTTCATCTTTTTTAGAAGTAAGAAAATATGCTCTAACCCTTGCCACTTCATGGAGTAAATGGAGTTCTAACATAAACTCCAGTTTTCATTTTGTTCTCAATTTTTTTTCTTTTAACTTCAAAATAGCATGGAAGGTACCGCAGAGCACCACAGTTTCATCTAGTTTTTTTACGTATAAAGAGACATTTTAGTCAATTTATCACTCAGAAAATTTACATCAGGATCATAAATTAAATGTCATTATTCCACTCCACAGTCACAGGGATATAAACTTCTTCTCCAAGGATATGTTTTACTTCTGGTCAAAAAGATTAAAAACTTTTTTCTATACGTCCTAGCTGTTCAAGCCATGTCAGGGAGCACAGCCTTGTTTAAAATCCAGTATCACTACTGCCTCTAGTTAATTTTCAAAACCTAGACACCATCTGTTATGACTACAAAGGACACAACAAAAGTATTCTTTTATATCTTTCAAAACCTTCTATGAGATTAGCATTAGAAGGTAAATTATCTCCTAGTCCCAGAATAATGAACTTTGCTGCTAAAATAGAACTTGATCATGGGAAGACTTACTACTTATGGAAAGAAACATTATTTGATTGTCAGTAGATTTTTAAACACAGATATCCTCTTTAAGACATCATACAACCACCATATACTTGTGGTGGCTCTCCAACGTTTTGTTTGGTGCTACATTGCCCATATAAAGACACAAAGATGGGTCTTTGAACAAGAGTTTGCTCAGACAGCTCTTTGTCATAACCTTGTTCAGTTCCAAGGTCTCAGTCCTCAGCTTGGTCCTGCAGCACATTGCAGTTTCAGTGCCAAGGCTGGAACACAGGTGAGCCAAACCAGATCTCTCTGTGTCTGCTCACAGCAGTGTAGCTGTAGTCTCATCTGTAGCAGGGCTTCCAGCAAGAATTTCATCTGGAAAACACATGTATCAAAAACTACCTGTAAAAAGCAAAACTTGAGTGATTTATTTCCTCCCCCCCCCCCGCCACCAGAATTTCTAATTTAGTATTATTATTATCTTCGATGTTTACTAAAGAATAAAGATTAATTTTGATATGCCTAATTAGGTATTTAATATTAGTCTGTTTTTCAATGGCACAAATTTTTATCAAAGGTGAGACTTAATACTGAAAATGCTAGTGTAAAAATATTTTTAATTTTTGAATACACATTTTTGAAGATATTTTCACAGTTCTAAGAAAGAAAGGAAATTATTTTTTAACAGAATAAAATAATGATTATGGCAATTTTCATAAAAGGAACAATGGAAACCCAGAAATCATTTAAAGACTGAGTAGGGATCAACTTCAAAGGTCCTTAGATACCACTGACTAAGAAATTAGTTGAAACAGTAATTTTCATGTCTTGTACTGAAACTTATTTACTGCAAAGCCCTTGCTTGGAAACACCAAAGTTCTCAGAGTTTAGTCCACTTTTGCTCCCAGTCACATTTTTATGTGTGTGGTCATATTTGACACACCACAGGGCAGGCATTGCACAACTCCTGGTGGACAATAGAAGTAGGAAGAAGTCACTGGGACCCGGGAGGCAGCAGAGCAAGGAACGTGGCCATGGGAAGAGGGGCTGTGTAGACTCCCGGTGCTGGAAACACCGCCAGCACATCTGCCAAGTTGTAGGTGCCCACACAAGCACATGCTAAATGGAACCTTATTTCTTATTGTATGAGAAACTATTTTTTTTTCCCTTTATCTGTATTTTTATCTCCATGCTAGAACTCATTCAACTCTTCTACAAAGAAAATCTTTGGATAGGGTTCAGATTCAAGCTTGTCTCTTTTTTTTTTTCCCTCCAGACAAAGCCTTTTTATAAGTGTGCAGGCATTACACAAAACTCCTCCTTTTTCTAAATTTTCACTGAAGTCAAATCTCTTTGTATTGTATAATTAGGCAGCATCTGCACTTCAGGCAGACAATGAGAATGTAACTCCCTAGCACCCAAAAATGAGAACAGCATGCTGCCATCACTTTTGGGGAATCAAACCATGATTATACTCTAAGTCTTGAATGTATATGCCAGCTGAATTAGATAAATAGCTTAAAATAAATAAACAATGTTGGTATATATCTGCTGAGTAAGTTGCACAGTCCAAAGTTAAAGGAGATAAACCGAGATTATCCATTTCTAGTTTGGATAATCCAAGGTTTGCATGCTTTAATTGTCCACCACTAAATGTATAGTGTGAAACTGAGTTCAGTCCATCATGTGTCATCATTGCATTCCTGGTTTGTGGACTGGTACAGAATGCACCAGCAGTATCTGAAGTGAATTTGATCTTGCTGCATTTTCTCATTCAAGATAGAACCTCTCAGAAACCTGAGGGTGAGAAGCAGTACAAAAAGGCCTAAATGCATCACTATAACAATGATGAGTCCCAGGAATAGGCCCTTTCTCTGACCATGCAGCCACCTGCTACATGTTACTATGACAGCAACAGCAAAGGAAAATGTCAGAAGAGCCTCAAAACTACTTCTGTGTCCCTATTCTGAGCATGTACCATTAGCCTGATAATCAGTGTATCAGTGAACTGTATCACTCAGCAAATAAAGCTTTTGAAGCATTACAGGGGGTGGTGGTTCAGACAAAAAAATTCCATATATGCTGTGTCTTGCTATCACATGAAAGACAGCAGTCTGCTGCTTTTTTTGTTTTATTTTTACAAATCAACAGGTTTTTTAACAGCTTTGCACAAGTACAAACTAGGTTATTCAAATCTTTCTGAGAATATTCTTGTTCCTTTCCAAGTCACTTGATATTTAAATGCCATAGGAATGTCTCAGAAGTATTGAAGTTCAAAAGCTATGGAAAGATTAGAAAGGTCAACAGGTCCTGTAACCAAGTTTTCACTTCCTGTAGATTCCTTTACTATAATTTTAGCAATTTAAATTGGAAGAGATTTGAAAATGTTATTTTAAAAAACAGATTTTCCTTTATTTCAAAAGTATCTCGTTCACCTCTTCCAGCTAGGTGATAGGCTATGTCTTCATGTATTTGTTAAAGTAAAGCTAGAAGGAACAGCAGAAAACATAATCTTACCTTTGATAAAAGACAAGTTTCCCAGAAAATTATCCAGTCATGAAGGTAACAGTAAATATGGAATTCGCCACTGTGGCAGATCTATCCCAATAGTCATCAACAATATAAATGAGTCTCTAACATTAAAGGTTCTTACTGGATACTGGAAGCAACTTTTTCCCCAGGAGATCAGGAATTGAAGCAAGTTCCCTAGGGAAGCTGTGCTTTCCATCCATGCAGGTTTTTAAGACCAGACTGGATAAAAACCTGAGCAACCTAATCTGAGATTATAGGTGATGTTGCTTTCAGTAGGAGGTTGGACTGGTGACTTCCAAGCACACTTCCATTCTGAGTTATCCTGTGATCTTATGACACTATAATCTCAACGTTAATTTTCCCATCTCCGCACACTAGTCTTAATTAGTCCTTTGTCATCTACTAGACTTACATCTGCTGAATTTTATCTCACTGGAGTGCTCTCCTCTAGCCACCAAGGATTTTCTCACTCCTGGCTCTGCAGCAGGCTTCCAAGCTGACTGTTGGTGAACCTTGGGAAAGCTCTCACAGACCAGAGCCACAGACCTTCCTCAGGCAGACTAGCACAAATATATTTTACTAAAAGAGTGCACCACAATTTTCAAGCTGCCCTATGCCAAACTGCAGCAACTAATTGCAAAAAATATTTGGTGATATTGTTTAATTATTAAAGTCAGATATCAAAGCTAATTCAGATACAACATTAAGAATAAGGCCTTCTTCAAGACATGATAGACAATCCTGCTATTACTTGCTTTCATATTAAAATAGAAATAGTGAGTAAATTGAAATTAAGATGATAGAGTTGTGTATCGTGTGGAATTAAATTATACATATTTCAGATCCTTTTCTTTAAAATTGCAAGAGAATTCAAAATAAGGGTTTTCTTTCAATTAAGAAGCTAGTAAAAATCATAGTAGAAAAAGTGGGAAACATATGAGAAGAGTTAATACATTCTCTTTTATCTGTAAGAGACATTCTTTAATGTTTTGGAGACAGCAATTAGTCTAAGTACATTAAATCTAGTGTTTAATAAGATTTTTAAGAAGTTAGGAAGTCTGGAAAGAGATAAGTAAGTCTAGACAAAATATCCCTGTTTAATGTGGTTTTCCTTGCCACCTATTAAGGATGTGACTTGCAGTGACCAAGCTCTGTAATGATTTCAGCATGATACAGAGCATCATTTGAATGAAAGAACTCAATTGTTTGAACTTGGGCTGTATAATAGTCCCTTTCATAGTGAAAGTGTGTTTAATGCATTGAAATTAGTTTAAAGAGAGAAATTGTCCTGTTCCCATTTTTTTTTTTCTATTCATTTTAGACCTCGAGATTCTTCTATGGTATTCAGGAAACCCCACTCAGAAAATGGGAAAAAAGATCTGATCACATTTAAAATACATCCTGTAGTCAATGCATGGCACTACCCTGATAACTACAGTGTTAACATCTGCATTTCCTGCTGACAGTTTGGTAAAGCATTCCATGCAGTTATTACAAGGCACAGAATTTCAGTGTAAAGCTCTGCATTTCAGTCATGGAAAAGCAAGTAGAGCTGCTATACATCACTCAGGATGAGATCAGCAGTGCTGTAGAACAAGGAAGTTGATATATGGATTGAAATCTGATCAGGGAAAACTTTAGGTTAAGTAAATATGAACGGGAATTTATTCATCTACTCCTTCCCACTCCATTTCAGTGGTGTGATCCATCATTCCAAAAGAAGCACCATCATTATTTTGGAAATCTTCTGACTCCTCTGTGGAATTTTAGGCTCAAGATCACAGTCCTAGTTAGCAACACAGTGTTTGTCTGGTTAGATCTTCTAAACAGACATCTGAAACTCCTAGGTCAGAAAGACAAATCTTCCCGTTCTTCACTTGTAGCTTTACCATATGAACTGAAAAAATACTTGAGGGAGAAGGACTGGAATAAGGCTATCATATAGGAACAAGATTCTGCTCTTTTTCAACATCTCTTTAAAAGCTTTGTAGGACAGCAGACAAACAGGATTTCCTGCAAAAAAATGCTGACTCAAACCAGGCAGAAAATACTCCCCTTTTTGTTATCACTGGTTATTTTGGTACACTTGAAGATCTTTCTGCTTCCTGTAGTACTACAGTACCACACCACAGACACCACAAAAGACAACAGAAAAAAGAGTAGATAATGGGGGCATGCCATCCCTACCACCAAGCCCTACCACCACAACCCCCAAACATCCCTAAACAGCCCCAGCACCAATAGTTTGTCCCTAAATGGTAAACTTAAAAGGTCACTACTAAAAACAGGAAAATAATCTTCACTATGAGGTAAATCAGAGCGTATTTCATAGTTGAAATCAACAATATGCTGATTCCTAGTAAATAGAACTTAAAAAAATACATAAAATAAATAATAAAATATAAACCACAAAAAGCTCATTAAAACAGGAACAAGAATGGTATGTCTCATTTCTCCTCCTTTTGATTTCTGATGGGCGATTTAATCATTTCCTCTTTTTCTAGAGCTAAATGCTACAGTATCTTGATTTTTTTTTTTTTTGCTGACTTTCTCCTGGGACATGAATAATGCTTTTTCTTTGCTTGTCTTGCTTATCAAAGAGTTTTCACTATGGCTGTTTAAATCTTACTTCTTCAGTCTATCTCATCAGTATTCTCCCCTGTACTTGGCACTGGTGAGGCAGTACCTCAAATACTGTTCTCAGCTTTAGGCCCCTCACTACTGGAAGGATACTGGACTGTGTCCATACATCTGGAGCATACATCTTGTGAGAAGATGCTGAGGGACCTGGGGGAAAAAAATGAGTCTCAGGATAAACCTTACTGCTCTCTAAAACTCCCTGACAGGAAGCTCTAGCAAGGGAGGAGTCTGTCTCTTCTACCAAGTAATAAGTAATAGACAAGAAGAAACTGAGTCAAGTTACACAAGAGGAGGTTAAGATTCGGTGTTAGCAAAAATTTCTTCACCAAAATAGTTGTCAAGCATTGGAACAGGCTGCCCAGGGAAGTGGTAGAATCACCATCCCAGGAAGTATTTAAAAGATATGTGATACCACATGTATGTGGTATTTCAGAACCTGATTTTGTGGTGGACATGCATTAACAGTTCAACTCAATAATGTTAAAAGTCTTTTCCATCCCGAACAATTCTGTGGTTCTACTGTCAGGACAGGAGAAATGGCTTTGACAGCAATCTTAACAACAAAAAAGAATCTTACCAGGATTCTCCCACCACAGGGTTCAGGTCTTTAAATTTTTGTAGTATGCATATTATCTGCCGATCTGGAACAGGTTCCTCTTTGTTCAGACAATTCTTTCAAATTGTGGACAAAGCTCCACAGTTACAGTCACAAAAACCACCAAACCCCAGCTTTGGCCTCCCCTGCCTCCTACTGCTACCACAGAGGGACAAACTTTATGGGTTGCAGAGAACCAAAATCATGAGCTCAACAACTGAAACTGAAAACTCACCTAAAAGGATCAAGACTTTGAGGGAAATTTTCTGGATGACAACTTTTGAAGTACTCTGGATGACAATAAGGAGGATTCACATTACTCAAAAGGTATGAATTATGTTCCCAAAAATCACTGCATTTCTTTTTTACACAAAGTCTGTAGATTTACACATGGGAAATCAAAGCTGTGCACAGTAAAAGGAGAAAATATTTTGAATTTGAAATTCGGCATAGAGTTTGTGTGGGAAAAAAAAAAGTATTGCACAATTCAGGTATAAAAAACACTATCCAAGGGGTTGTGTCTCAACATAAAAGGACTGGTTAATACTAATAATGAGACATTTGGGCTATGAGGAAATTTAGACAGCAGAAATCACTATTTTTATAATTTAAAACAAGGTAGCAGGGAAGCACTAATGTTAAATGAGCTTAGTTAGAATGTGGTTCAACACTTCCCAGTGCCTCCAGGTGCTCTGGAATCATGATGTTCAGTGTAAGGGCCACACGTGGTCCTCAGTCTTACACTCCTCCAAACTGGGAACCAAGTAGAGGACAAGGCAGGGCCAAGATGGTCTAAGGTAGTCTCTTCTAATTGATTGAGGGGTGCCTGAAGAAACATAGCAGAGCAGCAGCTCTCAGTGAGAAGCTGCAGCCTTTTCCTCATCAAAATACTGTGTGATGGTAAGTCCAGTAAAACCAAGGATACAGAAAGTTAAGCCATTCAGGGTGCAGAATATACCTATAAAATCTTATACCTCATGTCTTTCCTACAACCAGTGCAGAAACTGCTTTCTTGCCCAACTTTAATTAAAGTCTTCCTCCTTGTTAAAGTTATATGAATACTCTGAAACCAGTGTTGCTTCTGAGTCATCCCACACTCCAGTTGGCTCAAATGAGAGTAGACAAGCAGGGATAGACTGACTCATTACTGAAATTTGAGGAATACCTGCATTAAAATGACAGAAAGCATGCTAAACCCTAACGACTGTTATTTACTCTCACTCCCTCCAACCATGTGAGGAGGAATGAAATCCAAATGCTCATTTTCAGCTCATGAGAGTAATGCTTTTTAACAATATTCAGATTTGGGTTCTTTTCTATTTGTCTCTCTGATACACCAGTGCAAAAAAATAGCATTTTGAAAGGGAAGGGGAAGAACAGCAGTCAAAAGTAATAGATGGAAAATGTTTTTCTTCAAATTTTAATGGAAAAGCAAATTTCATGGCTAAATTGCCTATATCTATTTATGCATAAGTCAAAAATAATGAAAAATGAAGCGATCTTCTACTATATCTTCTTTAGCAATGCTGCTCTTGAAAACCCTAGCAAAAAGAAAACAGCAAAACTCTTCTTGTTTAGGCCACCCTAACTCAGCCAAATATAGTTCCCTCCAATAGATTTATTTTATCCTTCCACACCCCCATTTTCACAACTCAGATCTTAAACATTGAAACCCTTATTAACACTGAATGGCCTTAAGTAATCATACCTATATTGAGTGAGCCATCAAGAAGGAAGCTCTGTGTCAGCTAAGGTTTCTAAAACTGGCCATGTATGAAAAATTCTTTTGTGAAACCAAGTCATTAGGCCATATCTCATCATCAACCAACAAGATTGTCAAATCAATTCTGCTTTCATAGATGTTTTCCAGTTGTGTCATACTTACTCTTTACTTTTTGTTTCAGAGATCCACCTGAAAATCAAATCCACAGATACAAAGCAAGATGTCACTTGAAGACACTAAAGACTATGTCCCAAAAGCACAGAATTAGGGAAAATATGTTATTTTAAATTGTTGGTCAAAATCTAAAAAAAAATCAACATCTGAAACATAAGAAAGAGTCATATTCACTACCTAGAAAGAGCACTTGACATTTCAAATACAAGGAAGCAACTGTTTATGTATCTTTAGCAGGTGCACTGTAAAGATTTCACTCTTCTTGGACTGAAAGTATCTTGAGTACACTGATGGAGTGCCTGATCATAGCAGGGAAATTCATCCAAAGACTTACAATGGTTTCACTTTTCCAAAACATTATTAGAAAGAAAATTCATCATTATTAACTTTTTCTAGTAAAAATAATTTTAAATATTTGGCCAAATTTATGCAAAACTTCATTCCTTGTACTAAACTATTTTTGGGAATGTTTCCTGTTCCCAGTTACAATGCTTCTTCATCCCTTCTACACTTAATCAATTCCTCAAAATGTTTAGATTATTTGTTCAGATAGCAAAATTTCAAAAGTTTAGTTTAGTTTGCATCTATGGTTTTAAAAGTACCCTACAATTTTAGTTCTGTATTACCTTTTTTTTCTCTAAGCTGATCAGGAGAAAATTGAAGTAAAGACAGTTTTCACAACTGGTACCAAATGGATAGTTAGAAGAAATAGATGCTTGACCTCAGTGTTGCACATTCTGTTGACACAAAGGCAAAAAGTTGGAGAGCCATGATATTAGAGCACCATGATATTCAAAAGTCTGTACTGATACTATGAAGCAAAAGTTTAGCAGCATGATTAAAAATAAATAATTATTTGGCAGAATATTCTGGCTAAATTTGTTGGGTGCACATCCACGTCAGCTGAGAGGAAGAAAACACTTCAACCAGTGGGTGAAATACTAGCTTAAAACAAATACTTACACTGTCTCAAAAATGGTACATAAAATCTCTTACAGAACAAGAAAATCCTTAAAGTTTCACTGGGTTGTAAGACCAAAAAAAGATCAGCCAAATGTCTGCATTTGGTTCAACAGCTGCTTCCTTTGACCTGCCAAAATCCTTCCTGTACCATGCTGACGGAAACCTAGTATTTGTAATTTTAATGAATGAGGAAACTAAAATTGTCAGAACTAAAAGTACAAAATGCTAAGCAATTTTTAGATATTTTTATAAATTTTATAGACGGTGTCTAGTACTGAAGAGGTCAAACTTAATGAGGCCTCCAAAGGGAAAGGCTCCAGATTATCTAAGTATTGTTGGGAAGGCTGAAGTTAAAAAGCGACACTGTGTCGCAAGTCTCGTTCAGAGAAGATGACAAAGAAAATAGCACTAGCAGGGGAAAGAGACAAAGAAATCACAGACTGTGTCAGAAAATCACTGTGAAAATTGTCTTAGCTTGTGTTGTGTAACTTCTGCTCCACTCCTCACTTCCTATCAATATCACAGTGTTCTGCTTTACATTCTTCATATATCATCTTTATTAATAAATTCTGTTCTAAGGTAATCACTAACTAGTGAACAGTCATGTTTTCATGACAACTTGAATTAATCTCTTGCTAATTTAGCCTTCCTTGCAATTGCCATGACTTAGAAAAACTTTGATTATTTGCTTCTTATAGGTATTTTCTTCAAAATTAGAAATTTTTATCAGCACAAAAGTGAAGTGTGAAATGTAATATGGCAATATGTCCCATCCTACCTGAAGTAACCCTGAGAGGCAGCTAATTTGTTTTCCTAATTTTAAATGATTTATAAATGTGGATGGCCTTCATCTGGAAACTGTCACAACTGTGCAGATTAGGCTGGCAATGCTGTATTATCAGGGGCACCAATCTTTCAGCTAAGGCAAAAACAAACTTCAGATTTAGACTTAATTAAGAATTAGCTAAAAATTCACTTGTATTTTTAAAACATTTGAAATGAGGCAAAACACAGAACTTTTTCAGTTATTTTTATTCACTTTAAGAATTATTTATTAAAAACAGAAAACAAAACACTTTATCGAGTGTATAGAAAGTTTTCATTCTGAAATTTAACTTATTCCTTTCAGGTACCTTATTTCTAATTTCAGGGATCTTTTGATACACTCTAATACAAAATTAATTAAAGCTTTGTTTTAAAAGCAGAACAAAGAGAAAAAAATAACAAATTCAGATTCATTTTCTGCTGTCAGAACTTTTGAGATTCCCTAACTCCAGAGGAGAAATTATGTCTCAGAAAAATATGCATTTTAAAGGTGCAGTGACAACAAATAGAAACACAAATAAATAAAACACTTTGCAGTCCTAATTAATTATGTCAGAGAATGAAATAATTAATTTCTTCCTCATACTGGCTTGTTGGAAGACAAAGTCAGTAGGTCTTCTTTCCCAGAGTAAATTTTCATTTGCAGAGCAAAACTTGATGGTTAAACTGTTTTTATTAAAAACATCTCCCCAAAGAAAAAATTGAGTTTGTCGGCATTCCATGGAGAGTCTTTAAACAGATAAGTCCATGAACTTAGGGGTCAGCAGGAAAAAAAACTTGAAAAATCTAGATACACCAAAGACTTATCATAACCAAACATAAGCCAACCTTCTGCCCACTGTGGAACAGTCATAAAGCAAATGCAAAATGCAATGATGATAGCTGCTGGTTTATAATGGAATGTTGAGCACCATATTCCATTTGGATAAAACCGGTGATTTCTGACCCCTCCTGTCACCCTGACTTGCTTCACCTTCTCCCCATCTGCCAGACTGGCTGCTCCACAAGAACATTAGTCTTACCTACATTTAAAAAAAAAAAGTCATTTTGAATTTAGGGATGAAAAGTGCATTTGATATTATTGTATAATGATTTCTATGTTGAAATTTTTCAAAGTTTGAGTTAATATGAAGTGAAGCAAAACTTTCCTTCATTTTACTTTATTTTATCTCATCTTTCATTGTAGGTTTTGTAATTAAACGAAGAAATTGCAACAGCCACAATATTTAAGGAATCTTTTCAGAACTTTGACATTTCTGCAATATATTGATTTTTATGAATGACTGTCCTCAAGATATCTTGCTCCAGATTCTTGACTACTCAGATAACGAGAAAGACTGGACAAGATGTTTTTTTGGAAATACTTAAAATCCACTGCACTTTATAAGAATCCTGCAGAAGCAGTCCAATGACACAGTTCTGTGAATATTTCTTGTGATTAAATTTCATTTTTCATCCTCACCATATTTTGTGTTTATTATAATATTATTGAATATCTCTTCCTAAAATGCAAGTATTAGTGCTTAAAAATTTTACACTAAGTATTGCACATCCCTTAAGACATGCTGAAGGTATTCTCAATGCTTTCCTGAGCAATCATAAGGAAAATTTTACCATGTTGGTTTATCATGTGATCAACAGGGCATGGTTGTTTCAGGTGATACAGCAGAACAAAAATCTTTAAAGAAAAGTAAAAAACCCAAACTATTCTCCCTCCTCTTCCACCACTCTCTTTACCTCCTTTGCTCTAGAAGGGAATGAAACTCCTCAAATATCAAGTTTCTAAAAGCTTCTTAACATAGTCTACATTTTTTCTCAGTGATTAATTTCTTAAAGTAAGATAAGAGCATAGTGAAAATGTTGGCACTGTCCAAAATAGTTAGTGTGGCAATTTGGCCTGGCCCAGCTACAAATAGCATTTATAGGTAGAAGAGAAGTGAAAAAGTGGGGGAGGCCACTCTGCAGCTGCACCAGCAGCCCAGGCACTCTGGGAGGAGGGACAGGGTGCAGGAGGTGAGGAAGAGTCCCTTTGTTGGATCCACATAGCACAGGCAGAGTGTGGGCAGCAGGAAAAATTGAGCCCTGCTATGCTGTGTGGTAAAGCAGTGGCAGAAGACAGCAGGAGAAGCTGCATCTCCCACAAGAGAACAAAGCCTTTAAGTATGTAAAGCTCAAACAGAAACTCAAACCACAATTTGAGAATGCTCCAAGATGAAAGAGCCAAATTTACTATTTGGAGAGGGACTAAGTCCCAGCAATAAAATCATCAGACTCTAAATAAACACTGTCTGAACTTCAAAAATGCCTCAATTGGCAATCAAAGAAAATAAAAATAAGCCCAAGGGGGAAAAAAAAAAGAGTGAGAGAGAGGAAGAGAAAAATCTGAGTCTTAAAATCACAGTGATCACAGTCCACAAGAGCAGGTGTTCTTCAATAAACTCGGCAAGTCAAGACAAAGAGATGTTGGAAGGTGATACAAGAATTTGAATGAATTATCAGCTTTGTAAGAGATTGCAGATAACAGTTCACCATGAAGAACATGGAAAGAAGATAGAAACAATAGGAATGTTGAAGTCTTCCTAAGATTATAGCCCAACAAACAAGAGCTGAAAGCAGAAATAGCAGAAGAACATTTCAGCGCAGTGAAAGCAAATAAAATGTATTTTTATAACATGTCTAAGGCAGCATAGCACAAGGACAAGTCACTTTAACAGTGAAAGAACATAAAGCATTCAGATCTTACAAAGTGTGGTTCACTGGAATGTCACAGCAATAGCAAACTGTAATTGGCTTAGAATGAATCTGAAGTGCTTTTTTAAACTGAACAAGAGCTGGAGAAGAAGAAGAAGGGGTTATCCAAACTACGAAAAAATTTATAATGTCTTGTAGAAGGCAGCAAAACACTCACTAGAACAGATCTGGAAAAGGCTGTTTAGATCTCCAAGAAGTTGTGCCTCACCTTGAAGCTACAAAACAAGCTGCCTTGGGATATCAGAGAGTGGAGAAAAAGATAAAGGAGACTTATACTGACTTAGGTGAACTGACTCCCAAAGACAAGCCTTTCCCTCAACAATAAAGAAAATGAGGACGCTGAGTATGCTGCTTCATAGCAAAAGTAGCTGCCTTGGGTAGCCCAGAAACTTGAATGCCTGCAGTACTTTCCCCCACATTCCATGGACATCCAGGCTAATTAGATGGCATGGTGAAGGCAGCTCTATCCTCATTTTAAAGGAAAACATATACAACTTCATGGAGCATTAAGCCCATTCTCAAAGATTTCTTCTGCTGAGTTTTGAGAGCCACAGCAGCACTGAGCATGTCAAAAGCAGGGGCAGAGGAGTGCCTACTTTCTGGCTCCTGGCTGAGCTGAGATTTGACGTAGATGTAAAATCGTTCAGACCATTCAGGAAAACAATTCAGAAATGTACAAAAATATTATTCTAGGATGTCCAGACAAAATATAAGATGCTGTTGGCAACTACTCACCCTGAGAAGTCGAGGGGCAACTGAGCATCATCATCACACATTTTGGACAAAACTACTTAAATTCTGCTTAGTCAATTACTGGAATTAGGCCTGATCAGATAAACTAAAGGAAAACATATTCAGGTTTCAACTAGATAGAAATTCCAGGACAGATGATCAACGTCCATGGATTATCCATGCCTGATGCATCAGCATGGGTCTAATGGACATGTCGAGAAAGTAATAGATCATATTTGTTTTCATTCAGCACTTCCCTTGGGAGACACTGTCTGCGTCTCAAAAAGCAACTGCAGTCTGTGGAAATTCCTGAATCCTGTATCTATTTCCCTGATGTTAGGACCTGTGACAAACCAAGCTCTGAAAGACGGTGAGGAAAATATTGACTTTCCCAACTTCAATTTGATGTGAGGTAAGAAGAAAGCTGGAAAGTGCAGCCAGACCAAAGATCTGCAAAGATGTCCCATCCCCAGCTGTTTTGGTATAATCACTGTTTGTGTCTCAGACCATGGACTGAGTTGGTTCAGCTCTATGAGTTTCACCTGAACCACAAGATTTCTCTGTATTTATATTTTAAACAGCTCAATGTGCTAAAGTTTACATGGATGACATTTTGATCTCACTTTGTATTTATATAACAAAAAGCATGACAGATGGCTCAGAACAACTTGGGGAAAAGCCCAGCCTGATGGGTTAATGCTAAATAAACAGGGCAAGAAGTTAAAACAGATGAAAGAGGGAAGGAAAAGTTAATATAAGAAGTTATGCAAAGAGAGGTTACTTGTCTCAGGAGTGCTGGAAACAAGAAGTTTCCTTGGAATGGTAAACACCCCAAAAAACATATCTAATTAGGCCTCCTTGGTCAACAACCTGTAAGCACTTCAGACGAAAAAAGAGCAGGGGATGAAAGTGATGGAGAAATGCCTGAGACACATTACAGACATTAGCAAGAGCTGAGCATCACTGCACTCTCACAGAAAAGAATGGCCTCTTGTGTGTTTATTATGGGAAGTGTTGTCACAAGGGAGGCTCAGGATGAAAAAAACAAGTAATAGAGTTTTTTAGGCTGAAGCTGGATCATGTCCTACTGGTCCAGAACTTGAGCACACTGCCTTGGTAACATCCTGCAGTACAGTACTTGGACATCGAAGGCAGTGGCAGTATTTCTTTTCAAGCTGAAGGGACCTAAAGTGTTGAACGTTATGACAGTGGTAAAATTTTGAACCCATTTTAAACATGGACTCTAGATGTCACTGTGCCATAGGAAGACATGCATTAGCAGTAATTATCCAATGCAGTAATATTAGGACAGCAATTTATACAATCTATCTATCTGAATTTCCAGACTGGATTTTCCTGGCTACACTGGAGGAGGGATCTCTCTGTTCCTGCTATGGAAAGCAGGCCACTGCCCAGACGAGGCTGCAAAAGCAGGGAAGCCAGCAGGTGGGCAAACCAGATGGATGCTGACTTCAGACATACTGTGGGGGCTGGGAGACCAGCCTCCCCTTTGGCAGCTGGTTAGAGATGCTGCTGTGTAATGTCTGAAGCTCTCAAATAAACCAGGGTACTGATGGGTACTTAATGAGCAGATACACTATAAACACTGTACTATTCTGTGCACTTCAAAGAATTTAGTGTCCAAGCAGTCTGATTTCTCCGGACTCAGATACCAAAAAGACCAGGAAATGAAAAATGCTCCTGAAGCACAAGCAGGTTCAGGGTAAACCTCCTCTGTAGTCTGATTGATATGTGATTGCAGCACAAACAGATATTTTTCATCCATTTTGGTGCCAGTAGCAATGACACTCCTAGCCAGTGTTGGGGTGTGGAAGTCCCACAAGATATCCATTCTGGCCTCGACTTTATAATCCAGGATTTAATCTGCTTGCCAGCAGCAGCAAAATAAGAGATGTCCC
Source organism: Petroica traversi (assembly GCA_025920805.1). Classification (NCBI taxonomy): domain Eukaryota; kingdom Metazoa; phylum Chordata; class Aves; order Passeriformes; family Petroicidae; genus Petroica; species Petroica traversi. The sequence continues at coordinate 16,290,439 of JAHLSL010000009.1, forward strand.
AGGTCTGCCTTCAGGCCCTGCAATCACAGTCTTTCCAAGAAGACAGTCCTGCTTACTTATTAGTAGAGACCACTAGATACTAAGCAGCAGCATTCCTAAACAGATGCATACTATTCTTATTTAGGATATTGGACACAGGCAGGCCTGAAGAGAAAGGCAGCATATTCAGCAGCATGTTCAGCAGCATTCCTGCTACCTGCAGAGGCTGTACCAAGGACTATTCATTTTATCCCCCCACCACACTGTCTTCCCAAAGTTCTCCAAAACTGTTGATTTTCTTGCCTGAAATGCACTTCCATGGCAATATTGGCATCTAGACACAGTGCTGCTGTTAGGCAGCTTATTCAGCTCACCAGTGGAAATCATCCTGGTGGAAACATCATGGAACAAGGCTCATCATGCACTGTGGCTCAGGGTTACAAGCCAGCATCTAAACCTGGGATGTTAGGGAGAGGGAATGTAGAAACTTTTAAAGCCAGCAACACTATGATTCCCCATGTGGTATAGCTCAAATATTGCTACCTGCTGTGGGACAGTTTGTGGTGTCTTAAAACCTGTACTCACCACTGACTTAGGCCATTGCTGCATTGTTGTCCTGGATATTCAGAAAAATATAGGGAAATATTTGAAAGAAGACAGGAAGGAGCAATTGCAGTTAATGCTGGACCTATTTTCCACTGGAAATTGGCTTAATGGTCAGCTGGACTCTTCTTGTAAGAGCACAGTGTGATGAGACATGGACACTGGGAGTCCAATTCTTTTCTTTTGTTAATTTAGAAAAACATCATAATTTCCTTCTGTATCAGTGTGACACGACAATGAGATTTAGGGGCCAGAAATTCACTTGCCCTAAGGCAGCACTGCTGATTTGTCAATCTTGGCCCATATTGTCTTTTACGTACCTAACTCCTGGTCAAACTGCCAACTCAACAGCAGAGGCCCAAAACTCAGACAAACACACGACATAGGCTGACCAAACATGGTCTGCCAGCCTGCTGCTGCCTCTCAGCCTGGTTCAAACCAGTATTACAACTATAAGATTAGTGTCAACCTCCTGTTATGTTCACTGGAGTTGAACATAACTGTGTAGACATTTGTAGCACAGATTTTTGTCCAGAATGTGGAGGAAAGGGGTAAAAATAAGACATTTCTGTAGAAATTGAGCCTTCACAATATTTTTCAGGCAATTCTACATGTAGCTCTGCATCCCTTTATAATGACACTGCACTGACTGGCAGTAATCTTGGATCATTCATTAACCACACTTTTCTGTCCTGCTCCTGACCTGCTGGATTGTAACTGAAGCAGTGCATGTGTGGTCTCCAGAGGGGTCCCCCTGTGAGGAAAAAAAAATCAGTGAAGTGCCTCCCATCCATCTTGATTGTAATTGTGAGCAGAAGGCTGTGCAAAGTCACACAGACTAAATTTGTTTCCACTGACTCATGGCTGCCTCTGGGAACTCTGAGCAAATGCAGCTGCTGAGCAGACTTTTAAGCTGCTTGGTTGCAGGTTGATCATAATTGCTATCAGAGAGCCAAGGGATGCAAAGCTTTTATGAGGAGTTCATATACAATATGTTTAGTAGCCCAAGGGGGAGATTTCTACCCAGTGATTTTCTCTGCACATCTGTTCACTTACCTCCTTTTTTGCATACCTATTGCTGTTGCTAGGTCCTATTTCTCCTGAAAACAAAGAAATAAGGGAATCTGAGGAATGCCACAGAACCAGACCACTCTTCGATGCTATGGGAGGAAGGGAATCAAAACTCTATTTGCCTCTTTGTTTGCCTAGTTGAACTTACAAGAATCAAAGGCAGAGCAATTGTTGATCCCAGATTCAGCAGGGCCTTGAAATCAAATTCAGGACTACACTGACAGCTTTTTCTATTAGTCAGGGCTTTTTTCAAAAAGTAGTGGTCTCTGTTTTCTGGGCAAATGAGAAAAAAGTTGGTGACCAAACTTTTCAATGGTACTAACTAAAGTCAGTTCCCAAAGTCATCTCATTAAAATCTTTTTGGCAATGTGACATGGAATAAGGTTTCTTTTCAGTAAATCCTGTTTTGCCTACCCTGGAAGCATATACAGAATATCTCTGGCAATTTTGTCTTCTATGACAAGATCTGAATTTGGAAAGAGTAAAGTTATTATGTGAGAGGAAGGTCAAATACTTAAAATTCTACACATTCAGTATGAGTCTTTATCTAGTCTGGTATCAGAGATGTCAGCTTAAGAGTTAATTAAAGGCAAAGCAATTAGACACTGCTTCACAACACCTTCCATTCTAGTAGTTACAAGTTTGGGAACATGCATACCTGGAGTTTACATTTGTACCACGGTATTTAACAGGTACTGATGAGCATTTTAGTCATGAATTTGTCATTATTAAGTCATTTTTATTTATGGTTTCTGTAACTTCCTATCGGAATGAGTTCCACAGTAACTATTCTTTCCATATGTGAAAAAATATTCACCCATAGCATTAATATATAAACTCATCATCCACAGTAAAATGAAAATAAAATTTCTTAAAAGAGAAGCATAATCCTATGCTGCAATAACATCGGTCATATTTTTCTCTTTTTCATGATGCAAATAACTCCCTGTGGTTTATAATGTCAAAAATTGGAAAAGAATGCAATTAATGTATCATTTCTAGATGGTAACTCTCTTTTATTTTTGGTGCATATTTCTAGTTGGAAAATAGCCATTATGAGAGGTGTCCAGATGGAAGAGGGTCTTGTAGTCAACTCATTGGCAGCTGTGGGCAGGCAATGGCCAAGCAGGGCTCCAAAGGAAGCAAAGGTCTTTCAGGGCCATCACCCACTGCAGTCCCACATCAAACTGAAGCTGCTGAATTGATCCTCCAAATGCAGCACCACACAAAAAGCTTGGTTCCATATCTAGCTTGGATCTGGAAATAATTTGGTTGCTTTATGTGCAACAAACTCTCATAAACAACCTGCAGGAGCTCAGCTAAATCCCATTTCCCCAGCCTATGGACTTACCTGTGAACTTTCACCAGTTCCTTATCTTTCTGCTCCAAACGGCTGATGTGCATCACAGGAATGTTCTGGGCGGGGAGAACCCAACCCCTGGTGTTTCAGTTCAGGAAGGGCATGATCCCATCCAGGTAATTCCCAGTGCCCAGGGCGACCTGGCAGAAAACCCTGACAGCCTCTGGCACAGAGAACTGGCTGGATTGCTCCTATCAGAAAAGTCATGCTCAAACCTCTTGATAGAAGATGGAGACAGGATATTTTAATCTTAATGCTTAGGCTTTCTGCTACTGTCTTCTGACATGGGCTTTGGCTTGTTCTGTGGACCTCAAGTGAACCATAAGGATCTGAAGGTAAATCTGAAAGAAAACCATATTTCAGAAATGAGAAGGCTGCAAAATGGCCATTTCTATCAATTTTTGCATTGTGCACTCAAGACTATATTGTTTAATGTATTTCTGAGTTGTGACAGTGCATTGGAAGGCCAATAATATCCCTGGAATAAACAAAATACAAATTTATAGGACAAAGTGATGGAACAGAAAAGCCAATTTTTAGTTCAGGAACTGACTTGAGCACAGTCTGAAGAGTTCTCCATCTCAATCTAGACTGCAGACAGAACTTCTTCTAATGTGCTGAGCCCTGCACATTCTGTTTTGGCAGTTTGTGTGGTTTGTTGTTACTTCAAATTGTTTTTGTTAAATATTGAGAATAATGAGACACAACTCTCTTCCCAATGGACCATGACACATAGTGGTTAAATACGCTAAAAGGAATGTGTATGTACTGCCAACAATCCAGATGAGGTCAGTGACAGAAGTAGGGGTGAGTGGGCAAATTACATACAGAAAAAAATCCATTAACAGTTTTGCTAATTAAATTATTAGAATGAGAAGCTAGCCAAGAAAAACCAATCAAAAGAACCAATGACTGGTTGCCATTGTTATTTTCTAGAGTACTTCTGTTAAACATTCACATGAAAAGAAAGTGATCACGACTTCAGTTCAACAACTGCTCTTGCATGAGAGCACAAGCTCACTTAAAGGGAACCAGCTGATTTTTCTTATGGGCAGTCCAAAAGGGCCAAGTGCAATGAGGATCTGGGCATGTTCCTGTACGCATCAGTCTCTGTGCACTTCTCATTGTCCTCATATTGACAGTCCCCACAGGTAGCACAGGGCTGTGCCATACATGCACAAGTATTTAATCCCGCAGCACAGGTCTGAAAGGTGGCTCAGCACTTCATTAGGGAACTCAGCAGAGCTAGGTATAAGAGTTTTGGTATTCAAACCAGCTCCTGTCACCATCATACAGTCTGGGCACATCCTGCACAACCAATTGAGTTGTAGTACTCAATTGGTAAAACCTTCCAAGTTTGCCTTTTACATAGCTGGATATTACCACTCTTTCAGGAGTAAGGTGTAGAGACAGGGGATGGACTTCGGTTGAGAGGAAGCAGGTGGCTGAGATAATTCAGAACAGAGATTCTCTGAGGGAGTGGTGTCTCTTTTTCGCTGTTTCAGAAACCTTCAACTCTGAGTACAGCTCTGGGCATGACAGGTCAGCTGTCCTTCCCTCACCACTTTAGTCTAACATCACTAGTTCAGCCTATTATTGAAATTGCAATGACAGATCTTCAGGATTTTTTTTTCTTTGTGTCTTTTGATAGGAGGAAAAATAATGAAAGTACCAGACACAGTATTCAGCAAAGTGACTGCTACATCACAGAGACCGATGCCAGGGCTTGTGAACTACAAAGGAAATAAGTGAATGTAGATCCTCTTAGGCTGTGTTCCCTCAGAATTCTTGGTCACAATCCCAGACCATTACCATTTCACGGGACATAGCAATGACAGTTGTCCTACAGATCTAGCCATCTGTACACAATAAAAGTTTATATTTTAAGCACTGCAGACCTGATCCAATGGAAACCACAAGCATATTTGATTTCTCTCATAAGAAGTGCCAGACACTAAGCAGGAACTGAGGATACCTCAATAAAAAAACCAAGAAGTCTGACTTATTTCTTCTGATAACGTATAACTTGTCTCTAGATGAGGCAGTTTCCCCATGAGATCACCGGGAACTTGTGCTAAGTCTAGTTATAATAATGTTTTTACAAAAGAGCAAGAAGGGCAGGTACACTACTGGCTGCCCAGTGAAATAATAATATTTCTCTCTCTCTTTTTTTCTTTTTTTTCTTTTTTTCTCTTTTTTCTTTTTTTTTGTGTATGCGTGTGTGTGATAAATTAGGTCAAATCTCAAGGCTTGTTTTATCAACAAATTTTTATTCCTTCTTCAGTACAGTTATTTATTGCATCCTTTAACAACGTGAGTCCCTTAACCTTGGCTCATGTGCAGTATGTTTTCGTTTAAATTCATTTTTGGGTAAATACGTCTGCAATTTTTGATTCATATTATATTATAAGCACTTGAGAATGCTATCTTTGTTTAAATTGTAATGGCCAGGTCCCATTTTGGAGAATTAAGTCAACTAGATTTTGAAACGTCCACAAAAATCCTGTTACCTTCACACAAATAATCAGAATGTTGTTTACATCCCTAAGCATGGTAACAGTATTTTTGGTGTAAACAGGTTCCTGTACAACAGGTAAGTACAAATCATATTTACGTTGTTCTAAGCTCAGGTCACTAGGACATTTTTAGCACAACAGTTTACACATGTTATCCCTCCCACTGTGGCCAAAACAATTCTGTGAGAAGCTGTGCTAAGAATAACAGTGGTTTAGCAGTAGATTACCAATTTATTTTTGGGTTTGTGCTAATTATGAAAGGTATAACTTATTTGGCATTCCAGGCTGAGCAGGAAAAGAGGTTACATGGCATTTTATCCAAATCAGAACTAAGAGATTTCCACTTAGCATCATTTACTTTTGGTATTTCAATATGAAAATGAATCAGCCTTCATTTCCAATAGATCTGGATGAGTTTGGTTGCTCATTTCCTGCATGCCATGTAGATTTGAATCTGTCACAGCATAAATATAGGTGTTAAACATCCTTTTCTCATATTTATAAGACTAACTACATGTTTAGGCTGTAACACAGTCAACTGTATCTTAATTGGTCTTTTTGCTTCTATTAATTCATTAATTATGATTAAGTTTTATAAAGAAATAATTTGTAATTGAATTGGTATAATAGAAACTGAGCGTTTTAAAAAAAACTTGGCAAAGGGCCCATTTAGTCTATTAATTCTGCCAAGTGAGTTGATAATAAGATTGAACTGGATTTGAAAGATTAGAGAGACTTGGCTTAGAAGGATATGAAGGTTAGTTCCATACAGTTTTTCAGCTGCTTAAAGGCAGATAGTATTTGAGTTATTTTTCTGTACTTTTGCGATGAATTCTTTCTATAATCTCCTTCTGGGGGAAACAATGTGCCAAAAAAAAAAAAATTAATTAATTTAGCTAAAGATTTTTCTTTTTCCATTACCATTGGATGCTGAAATCAATCCTCACACAGTCCCAAAGTTTATTAGCACAGAAGCTTGTGTGCCAGAGCCTGAGGGACAACTGACCAGGTAGCCCACATGCTGCGACAGTCGACTTGGATGGCTCAATCTTAAATGGTTTTTATTTTATTTTGCAGACCTTAGGCAGAGGAACATGGCAAAATTAAATCAAAAGGGTCAGTGTAAGATGACTTGTGGCAAAATTGTTTCTCCCTGTTTCAAGTACAAGAGAAACAGCACAAATCATTCTGTCTGTGACTGGCCACAGATAGAAGTAGCTAGAAAAGCAGGCAAACACAACCCTGACAAAATCAGCAGCCTTCTAAGACCATTGTGTTTGTCTGTTTGATGGATGATCAAGCCCTGTCTGCAACTTCTAATGCCTATTTCAAATTTATCATTCATAAATAAAAAAAGTCTTTGCAAATTCAACTGTCTCAAATTTTGTTAAGACAGATAAAAATATCACTTTTTGTGTTTGTTTTCAGGAACACTGTTATAAGGCATTGCATGAACCCTATTAAAAATGTGTTACTGATATTCCATTATTGTATTTTTATATGCATACAGTTTTTCCCTGCACTTGTGACACCCAAGTTAAACACTTCTATAATAAACCTAAAGCAATGCATGAAAGCAATGATCAAGAGCTATCAGTCCAGTACATCCAGAGGTATATCTGACATGGTACAGTCTTTTTTAGTCAAAAGCTTGGGGGCAGAAACTGTGTAAAGCCATTTAGACATGGAATTTACTGTTCAGATACAGAACAGGTTGCACTGAAAAGTTGCAGATGTCCCACCCCTGGAGGTGTTCAAGGACAGGCTGGGTGGAGCTCTGAACCTTTATTGTGGTGTCCATGGGAGGGGCATTGGAACTAGATAATTTTTAAGGTCCCTTCCAACACAAACCACTCTATAGTTCTATTATATTTCCTGAGGTGAAGATTCTGTTTGCCTCTTCAAACAATCTGAGCCAGTTTTAACAAGCCTGGAAATCCATGCTTGCTTCTGGGTCTTCTGAGGGTAGGTGAATGGAAAGAGACCTCTAACAGGGGTTGGATGTTATTCCATGAAAGTTTTGGGTTCTCCACGGTGTGAAAAAAACCTGATGATTCCCCTTAACAATCAAAATTCTGTTAGGATGACAAGCACTCACTGTGTCTTGAAACCAGGAGGAAGTTACTCTAGTTGCTTCATAAGGCTGTTATCTTGGGGGTAAGGCACTCTGGAAGAAACATCTCCTTCTAATGTGGCTGGCAATTCAGTAAATCTGAATGTTGGGGGTAGAAACATCAAAATTCTGGGAGATGCTAGATAATTGGTCTTTGCCCCCTTTCAGGTACTGCATAATACTCCTTCCTAATTCCCCTGCCAGAAAGATGAGCCAGGTGTGTGCAGGAATAAGAAATATGACCTGTGACAGTCAACAACCTGATGTGTGTGGTGTGGAAAGGAGCCCACACAGCAGCTGTGCTTTCCCTCCAGCAGCCTCGGAGAGTCCTGGCCCTTTCTGCCAGCCCCATGTCCTGGCATGACCCAGGCCAGGGCTTGCAGGCATCACACAGCTTGGTTTCCATAGAGGAAAGCAAGGCAAACCTAGCACAGTAGCTCCCATATCCCTGTCCAGCTGGCTGGACACAAAGCCAAGCAGCCAAGTATCAGTGCACCCTGATGTGAGCTGAAATGGAGGACATGAATCAAGCATTCCCTTCTCCCAGCTGCAGCAAAGGGGCTGTAAACTCTGAGAAAAACATGGCCAGCAGTGCAGTAACATTGTAAAGCTCTTTTACCACACCTGTCAGAGCCATCAATATTTTTTTATAACTAGTTTTCGTTTCTCCAGAAAACATATTCAGTACTCAAGAGTTGTGGGTATGTTGTAGTTCTGCCCTTGATCCCAAGTGTCACCTCTGCACAGCCTTCCTTGAGATTTCCTTAGATGACGCCTGTCTAAGCTTCTGGATGGGACACATCACCCAGCTACTATGGGGCAAAGGACAGAGCAAGAGTTAAGAACAGAGCAAAAGGTCTCTGCTTTCTTTGGGCTTATAGTGCAGAGAAGGTGCAAGGTGGATGCATCTCACCACCTTGCTCTGATATGTACTAAATTAAAGGCCACAAAAAGGTGACTTAAAAATATACCTTAATGGTCTACATTTAGGTCATGGAGACATTTTGTAATCATAACAAATCTTAAAATAGGTTAATATATCTGCTGCTCAAGATGGAGCACAGTTGTAGAAAAAGGTACAAAATATTTTATTCATAAGTCTAGCAAGACTGGGAACTCAATCCGATTGACTGTGCTGACCTACTTTTCATGAATACCTGATCTCACACAGCTGTGTTGCTTGTCTCAAAACCAGCAGTACCACAGAAGAACCTGCCATTCTGGTCACTTCAGAGTAGTGAGCTAGAATATGATTTTTAGCCCCAATGTTTTCTGCTTTGTGTTTTATTTGAATTTATTGCAGTGAGAGAATGATTTTTCTTTGTTTTTACTATCTGATTTCAGTCAGAATTGCTGGCTTAGTACTTGCTGAATGTAAAAAAAAAAAGCTGTCAGCATGAAGCATTAAAATAACGTTGCCTTCTTAGTGCCTGGAATCATACGAGTGTAACATCACTACAAGAAAAAAAAAAAACAAGCAAAATACATATTCTTGTTCCCTGTGTTTTAAAACCACGTCCTGTCAGTGATACACACCTTCTGTGGCGGAATTTAATATCCTGAAGTGGAAATTTCCTGTCAATGAAGTCTTTTTAATATTAATTTATGGATACTCAAATTACTGCCATTTATTTGAAACCTCTTACAAAATGGACTTTGATATTGTACAGATCTTTGTATAAAAGACAAAACTGAATTTGGCACTCCTCTCCATATTCCTTTTCCTTCTTCTAAGTAATAGCTTTTTTCTGTATTTTTATTCCTCACTGAAACACAGTACTCTCCTTTTTTTTTTTTAATAAAGAGCAGCATGCTACGTGTTACATGCGCTAATGAATTGGCATTTATAAAACAGAATGTATACCGTATCTAAGACAACTGCTGTGAAAATGCCTGAGTTGCTGCACTCTCTAAATAGAGCACAATTATGGCATACGGTTGGAGTGCTTTTATCTCTACTGCCACTGCTGGAAATTTAACTGTGTATGTGACCTGAATATTTAGAGCTCAATGGAAAATTCCATAAATGTAGTGTAGCTTCAGAGCACCTAACAGCTGTTACAAATATTATACCCTTTATACACCATTGCTAAATGATACATATGAAGCCCCTCTCCCATTCTGGGTGTATCCTATCACTTCTGCAGTATTTTAACAGGCCCTTTCAAAAATGCAATGACTAGGTGCTAAAGAGCTTGCATAATAATTCAGTGGAAGCCTTTCCTGTCTGTATATTCATACTCCTTCCTGGCTGGGTGCAGTTAATTTTCAAACCCAAAAATGCAGGAAGAAACTATATCATAGGTAGACCACATTTACTCTGTGCTTTTGTTTGCTTAGTTTGATATTCATGCTAAAAGCCTCTACTTAGCTGAGCAAACATGAAAAGAGAGGGTGCAGCTCTTCACAGTGTTAGAATGTTTCTTATTATAGTGGGATGGAGCAGAGATGTAGTATATCTATAGGTGCCCCCTTTCACTCTTGGTTACTACAGGACTACACCAACATTGCAGAGAATTGTTGTAATAGGAACTGCAGAAACAACAAATGAGAGAGTTAATGAGAGCAAAAGAGAGGTTTTGTAAAGCATTATGTTTAAAACAACACAGCAGTTTAACTAAGATTACACAGGCTGCAGACTGGCTTCCTAACCAGTGATTCTTCCTGCCTCCTACTTATAGTTCAGTTCCTTCTGTTTTTATGCTGTTGCAACAAATTAAAAGACTCTTTGCTGCAGAGAGGAGCAAAGTGCTAAATGTGGTGGACCCAACAGCCAACCTGCTGCTGTAGCACTGCACCAGCTGCATAGAGAGACAGGGCAGGTGAGGAAGTGTTAGTTGACATCCACCTCGGAGTTCATGACTGCCAGAAGCGTCTCAGTAACACACAGGTATTAAACTCAGTGGAGAAGTAATGGCAGTTTCTCTACCTAAAAGCAAGGTCAGTGTTGCAAAGTAATATCCACATGGGGAGGAGCCAGGAAGGCCATAAATTCCAAGCACTTGTCTATCACTGAGCAGGACAAACACTGTCCACGTCAGTCCTGGCAGTAACTGTCTAGTTCGGTTTCATAGACTTGCATAGGTGACACCATCTCTCAAGGCCATCTGTTCCAGCACTTCTCTGTCCTTGCCTTCTATTGGTAGGGGGTTTGTGTCAAATGCCTAATGTGAATCTTTACTGTAGCAATACATAGCCATTACTACTTGCCCTAAAGGAGCAGAAACAGAACAGATTGTTCCCTTCCTCACTGCAGCACCGCCTCTGCACATTGCTCCTCTCAGTAACCTCTCGTTAGTATTAATGAGGATCCTCTCCTCAATCTATGGAATGGCAAGGACAAGGAATGTGGGTTCTGTTAGTAAAAATGGGAGACCAGAGAAAGAGAGAGGAACTAAGCAGCAGTCTAAATCAGGGTAATGGCAATCTGCCCGATATACTATGGTATGTCAAAGTAGAGCTAAAAATAATCCTTGCTCTACTGAAGATCTTGCAACATTCCTGCATGGAAGCAGTTCTTGAGTACTCCTGATCACTGGGAACAAGATTGTAGGAGACCCTTCTTGTAGGAGACCCAGCCTTATGCATGGATTAGTTCAGTCGGTTAGAGAGCAGTGGTAATAATGCCAAGGTCATGGCCACTTAAGAGTTGGACTTCACGATTCTTGAGGGTCCCTTCTAACTCAGAATGTTCTGTGATTTATGCAGACTAGATTAGTAACAAGCACTGCAAGTCAGCAATTTTAGGAATATCTTTTTCAATCAAATTCTGGTAAACTCCTGAGATTTAAAGTCAAACTAATGTTTAAAAGAGGTGATGAAAATTATTTTATTTATTGGTTCACAATTTAGTGCCACCTCACACTTCAGTGCAATTGCATCGGATAATTAAACTACTGAAGCCTTCACTCTGTGTTCCCTGTCCCTGGCTTCTTTTGAATAATGCAGAGGCATCAGAGCAGCTTAATGTCATTGACTACCTCTGTTCTTGAGATACTTTGCATCATCTCCAGGTCTACTTTAATGTGGTCACAAGTGTAAAGTCCCATTTTGAGGGTCAGACACAGGGCAAAGGTAGCAGTTAGAGAGCACTGTACTCCACAGTCATGTCAAAATAATGCAGCCATATCCAAGAACCTTGGGAGAATCAAATCCAGTCAAAGATGAATTTGACCTCAAAAAAATTAACTTGCAGAAAATATAAAATTTCTGAGTGCATTTGAGGATATGACAGGAGATATCTTTAACCAAAAGGATTTTGAAAAAAAATATTTATTTAGTACATCAAAGACTCCCTAGCATAGGAGACACAAAATATTCCTGACCACTTAGGTATGATTTGTAATGCCCTCATATTGTTAGTATCTTTCTCAGCTCTATGAGGTAAATTATGTCATTAAAGGTAAAGCAACTCATGCAACTTGCTGAAGCTGCACGTAATTAAAATGCAATAGAAATGCCTTAATGAAGGAACTTTCTTATAGTTATTCTCCCCTCAGGAGAGAACAGTGTGTTCTTGTACTGACAGACAGAATCAACTCCCTCCTGTACAGGGAGTGCTGCTGGTGGAACAGGGACTGAGAGCAAGGCAAGGATCTGCTTCTTTCCCTCACTCACACACTCACACCACCCCTGAGACAAGCCAGGCAAGGAGCCTGGGTGCAGCGTGGTCTTACATGTCCTGAGAAACCCTCAGTGGCATAAGCAAGGCTGCTAACTCCATTCCCCACATCTCACTGAGTACAGACCTCTCAAGGGGCTCATGGGCAGATGGAAACAGGGTCTCAGGGGTGTAAGAGAGCCTGGGCCAGGGCCCAGCGTGGGCCTGGGAAGGAGGCATTGTGCCAGCCTCAGCTTTGGGTTAACAAAAACATCACTGACTTCTGAGAGACTCTTTGTGCTCATGGGATTGTAATTTTAAAGGTCCAGGTCTCTTTCAGTCCAAAACAATTAGCATTGGCTGCCACCTATTTCTTTCTAATTGTAATTTCTGATGTAAAGCACCTCTCAAAGGATTTCAGTGACTTCCCTAAATTTCCCTATTACTAGTTTTACATAATAAGAACAATTTTGAGACTGTATTTGAGATTTGTTATTTAATTCATATGCAAAACAAAAATATTTTCAGTGTCACTGATGTTGCTGTCTTTTTATCACACTAAGTTAATAGCCTCACTCTCTTGAGAAACTCAATACGAATCCTGGTCTTATAGTACAAAGCATATTAGATTTCCAGAGATTAAATTTCCAGAGATTAAAATTTTGGCTTCCAGATTAGATTTCCAGAGATTAGGCTTTCCAGAGATTAAAATTTTGGCTTTATCTTGAATTGACAACCTGATTTTTTTTTTCAAGGTTGTACCCTGCTGCTGTCCTTTCTTCTGAGGGAGCCCAACTCACTTCATCCAGAGTCACTGAAAGTTATTGAAGAATCATAGAATCATGGAATGTTTGGGGTTGCAAGGCACCTTTGAACATCAACTAGGCCAAACCCCTGTCATGGGCAGAGATACTTTCCACTAGACTGTGTTTCTGATAGCCCCAACCAGCCTTGTCTTGAACACTTCCAGGGATGGGCCATCCAAGGATCTCTAGCAAGCAGTTCTAGTGTCTCATCACCCTCATAGCAAAGAATTCCTTCCTTATATCTAATATAAATCTATTCTCTTTTATTTTAAAACCATTAATAGGATCAACACCAGAGACTACAGAATTCTTACCCTGAGCAATGACATAATTAGTTAGCATTACCCTTTGGGAAGCACTCTTTTGCCAATTCTCCCAGTTTAATTGCAAATCTTTGAAAAACTCAGATCCTGGATTTGTGGGACAGGGAATGGAGCATTTTACAAGAAAATAAGTGCTTAGAAAAGGGAAACTACAATGGACTGAAATACCACAGCACAGATAAAAATTATTTAAATATTATTTTAAAGCACTTCTGATTTTAAAACTAACCTGAAATTTTTGCTTCCCTCTGACTTGTGATACAAATCACAGTTAACAAATCCTAAAACTATAAACGTTTGTGTACATAATTCTAATGCCTTGTAAAAGGGATGCAATTGACAGCTACCATGGCTGTATTTGGAGCAGTACATGGGATCATTTTGTTTAAGTTTTTTACTTAGCAAAATATAAAGTGGGGGGGGGGGGGGGGGGGGGTTTGCAGCAATAAATCTGTTGCAGTGATAAATCTGGGATTTCCACTGAACGTCCCATCCTTATATTCACCCTGAAGTCTTTTGTAATGAGAAAATCTCATTGCAAATCTCTAAAACTCTTTTTTCCCCCATAATTGTTTTGGTTGAGGCCAGAAGGGAGGATGACTGTCAGGAGCAGGAAGAGTTAAGGCTCCCGGGCAATACAAAGCACATAAAGCACTGTTGATCTAGCCCAGCCCAGCGATGACTAATGGCCACGGAAGTCATATAAGAACATATATGAAAGCAGCTGGTGTCTGCCAGCCGTTCTTTTTCACAAGTCCCAGTGACACTGAGTGGTGACACCTGCCCTGGAGTCTTGGAGGGATAGCCGAGCTTGTGGCCAGACTGGAACTCCTTGCACTGATGCTGCTGGATCTGACCCCAGAGCAGACAAGCAGAATGAGGACACAGGGTTCTTGTGCTGTTGTCATAAACCCTTCCCCCTGCAGCAGTAGCTGGCTGTACCAGGTGTGGATTAGGACCCCAGCATTTTGGGGGCTCTTCTAGAAAACTGGTAACAGAAATTGTAACAGAAAAGGACTTTCCAGGCTTAATATCCAGCCTGTACACAGACAGCTTCATTCCTTAGGCAGCTTATCTCAAGCCCTTTCCCCAGTTAGAAGCACTGCCAAACATTTAAAAGAATAAAAATTCAGTTTCATCTTTGTTGTCTGGTCCTTATTTCATGTCTCAAAATATTAACAGATAGTTATTGACCCATGGAGGTTTTCTTGGACTTTTTGATTTCTATCTATACTCCCTTGTAAGAAATAAAACATGAAACTGAGTCAGCAAAAAGCACACAGGCAGCAATTCTCTGTCTGTTACATGTATATAGCAAGAATAAACAGCAGATGTCAGCACTAATCCAGAACTTGAAATCACACTATATGCATGCAATTCAATCAGACTCCACTTTACTGTCCTCAAAACGCATATGATTAGACTGTGAAGCCACTCATCAAAACTTCTGCTTGGAAACATAAATATATTTATATTTAAAAAACCATAATAAATTTTGTGTATCACTTCTTAAGTACTTCAGCTAGCAAGGGAGCATATCTATGGATAGTTTTTTTTTTTTGCTTCAACTGAGCCCTAAAAGACCACTAATTCCATACAACTCCCTAAAAATTGATAATTTTTTTTTTAAAGTGGCTTTAGAGGAAATAGTCTGGTAAAGGGCAAACACAGAGGTTCAAGATGCTTTGGGGTAGAACAGAATAGGACAAGTGAGTGAAATGGGTGTAAGAAGAAAGCTTCTGCAGCCTGATTTAGAAGATTCTCTATCTATGAAACTAGACTTACAAACCACTGATGATTTTCCTGGCAATAAAGCATAATTTAGCTGTGCAAGTACACACAAACCATGTGCACCTGCATGCTGAACTACATGAAGATGTGGGAATAGAAGAACAGAATCTTCCCTGCCTAGTCACCACAACTTTGAGGTCAATGCATGATGGATTCCTTCTGGGGGACATGCAGCATACACATTGCCTCCCATTCCCTGGAGACTCTTTCACCTCTTGTAAAAGAAGAGAAAAGAGCCTTTAAAATGTGTTAGAGATTGCATGGGTGTTTCCTGCCAGCATGGAACACAGTGAATTCTTCAGGGTTTTGACCACTGTCACTAGAGATGCAAGATCCTATGGAATACCTGTGATAGAGCCCAGGATTGCTCTTTCTGGTTTCTGTGGTGGGATCTCTCAAATCCTGCAGCAATCTGATGTCTGCAGCAAGTCATCCCTGATAAGGCTCTCCTAACAAGAATCTTTCAAAAATAGGAAAAAATACTAGTCAAAAATAGCAGCAATTTTTATATCAGAAATATATGGGTTTATCATGTTGTGGGTTTTTTGATAGCCTTCTGAAGTATGTTCCATCAAAACCAAAAAATGGCAGGCTTAATGGATTTATTATCCACAACTATAGCTTGGACTCCAAGGATCTCATGTTCCTCAACTGACATTGAATAGAAGAGGACAATATACCCAGGATCAATTATAAAAGTAAAAATAGCTTGGCTATTTAAAATCATATTTGTTCTGGTTAAAAAAGCAAATTGACAGCTGTTTACATTATGAACTTAAAAAACTCAGATAGTTCCTCCTGAGCCAAGAGCTAAGTCTCAGTCTGAACAAACTGGCAAGTTGCCCATAGCTACCTTTGTTTTTCAACAACCATCATCTCATTACATCCAACTGCCTTCCCTGTCATTCTTTGTTCACAGAACATCTTTGCTCTGTTATTTCAAACAAACAAACAAACAAAAAACAGAGAGACACTAGGCTGTTTTTATTAACTAGTAAAACAATTTAGTTTGATTCATCTTCTCTGACCTGGAGAACATAAGAGGTCATCAATCTTAACTTCTCTGTCAGCACAGATATGTCAAATCAGAATTAAGTGGTAGAAAAATTGTTGAGGGAGAAAGTGGAAAAAACAAGACAAACAAAATGGAAGACAGTTTTCAGAAGAGGGGAAGAGAAAAGAATTACTGCTGAGCTGCTATACTGTGACTAGTTGACACTCTGTCAGGCTAGAAGCTTCATTTTTCATGCAAAATCAGAGAAACTGTGATACCTGAGAAGGGCTGCAGGCTTTTTGTGAATTCAGAGAAAAAAAACAGAAAACCAGTAAATTCATTCTCCTGTGAATTAACAATGCTTTTGTCTCCATTTCCATAATAACAAAGAAATTCTCCTTTCAAATTAGTTGCATCATTTTTTCTTTGCAAGATGCTCCAGTGGAGAATTGCAGTCCTCTCCTGCTGGAGACCTGTGAACTGCTCTCCTCAAGGTGTCTTCTCTCATCTTAAGTGGTGGCTGGCTCTTTTCCAAAACCAAAGCACAGGAGACTGAATTTTCTACCAATTTCAGCACTTTCTTTATGCACAACAGATGCTCTTATGCATTACCCCAAGGGATAGTATGAGCTCTATTACACTGTGAAGACAAAGAAATTTCAGCAGTTCCACAAGTAAAGTTAAATCACACTTTCTGTCTACCATAGATGTCCACATCTAGACTTCTGATATTAAAAGTATTAACAAAAACTTCAGCTGTTCTGAATTACCTCTCCAGCAATGACAGAATAAGAACTGGATTAAGGTATGTTAGCTCAACAATTAGTTAAAATTCTCTACTCTTTGAATTCCCTGCAGGTCAGAAGAAACATTGAGTAGCTGATGGACGACCTTTCACTTACCTCAGGGGCAGGCAAGGTTAGCTCCAAACCAAATACAACCTGACCACACATACACAAAGGTGAGCTTTATGTCAGAAACTTTTGTAAATACTAACAGACAAGGGAAAAGAGGATTTTAGCCTCTGAAGAATGTCTAGGAATCTGGGAAACCTTGAGGACAACAATGCAAAGGCATAGCGTGTAGAAGGTTCTACCTTGCAGAGTATCTTTACATCCAAAGTCACTTCTTTTCCCCATCCACCAGTATCTTTTCTATCCCATCTGGACAAGGCTTCATCCAGACTTTTCTCACCAGAAATGAACCTCATTCATGCACTAAGTGAACAAATAAACTGCATAATCTGTGATTTGAGAGGGAGGAGGGGAAGCATTTAAACAGGGGCAGAGTTGCTTATTATTTAAGCAGTGTTGGTTTTGTATGACAAGTAATTTTGGTCCTTCGGGTTATTTTGCATGAAAACAACAGCAGCCAGAAGCTCGACACTGCAGAGCACTTCCTCCTCATGTCCCTTCCTCTGAATCTTCCCAGGGAGAAGAATTCAAATGTATCTGGCCCACCAAAGCTTGTGGAAGCCAGTGGGCCTGCTGACCAGCATTCTGTGTTACCTGCTAGTAACATTGCCCCTAGAGCTGCGCTATCCTCCACAGTTATGGTGATCCAAAGTTCTTCCCCAGGGCACCCCAAGCCTTATATACATTTATTTTAATTCCATTCTCCCAGCAGGCCCCTTGGCCTTCCTGCCCTTTTGTCCTTATATGGAATTTCTCTGGAATGTTCTCCCCAGTTCGAGGCCCCATTGGCCCCTTCTCCTTGGTCCCTCCTCCTGCCCCTCCTCATTGGTTCCCCAGCCCATCCATCAGCATTGTCCCGCCCCAGCCCTTTCCCTATTGGTTGTTGGAAACCCCGCCCCCTTTGGTACTTAAGGGCCGGGTTCCCCTTTTTGGGGTCTTTGTCCCTGGGCCCTCCTGGGGACGGAATAAACCGGACCTGGAACCCGCACAGAGCCCCCTGTGTGCTCCTTGTGCAGCTGTGATTGCTGCTCCCCCGTGCTGTGTGTGCTGGGCACTGTGAGTGTGAGTGTGAGCTCCTGCATCGTCCTGCTGCCCCAGGCTGTGTGTGCTGCTCACTGTGAGTGTGAGCTCCTGCTGCCCCAGCCTGGGGAGACGCTCTTGGGACGGCGCAGCCCTACCCAGCCGTACACCACCAGGGCCCAGTGATAAGTCCCCACAAGAACCTTCAGCGACCCCAAAGTCTACCAGATGTTGCTGACATCTTTCAGTTTTCTTAACATAAATTAGCATAAATACCCCAAAAACTTCATCCTGCTGTAATGGAACAAGAGAATCACCTAATGTAATGAGTGCAGATGTTTTCAGTTCACTTCCTTCCTGAAACTGTTCTGAGCTACTAAAAAGTAATTCATATACAGAAGTGTACTGAGTGCTGAAGGGAGCTTTCAAAAAGCAGAGATTCTATAAAGGTAGAGCTGTGATTAATGTACAAACAAGTGAGACAGGTTACCTTTTTTCAAGCACTCCTATAAACAAGTCCATTCATGAAATGTTGAGTGAATTGGAAGTAGGTGGTTTTCTCAGGAATGCTGTCATACATTCTCTCTAAAGGACCTTCTGACCATTCAGTAGCTCCTTTGTGTGCCTTTATTCCTTATCTGTGATCCCATCTATCACAAGACCTTCAATGTCCTTAAATATTGCCCTTTATGTGACCACTCCAGTATAAAGCAGACTAAATATTTACGTGTTGCATAATTGTATGCCAGTGGGCAGAGTGAGTGAATATGAGAATGCAGGCATGTGTAGTTACACAAAGGCATGACTTGTACTGAAAAAGATGCAATCTCCATCTGCCTGCAGGAATATCACAATTTCTTCCTTATCACTTTACATTACAGAATCACAGAATTAACTAGGATGGAAAAGACCTTTGAGATCATCAAATCTAACCTATGACCTATCACCACCTAATCAACTAAACCATGGCACATCCAGACTTTTTTCAAACACTTACAGGGATGGTGAGTCCACCACCTCCCTGGGCAGACGATTCCAGAGCCCAAAGGAGTTTATTACAAGAATACGTGGACAGGATTGTGCCAACCATCCTTTCAGGATGGCAACACAGATATTTTTGGATTTTCAGGACATTTGACTGGTTTTAATTATTAACAGTGGAACATAATCTAACAGAGGATTCTTTTAAGCAGCCCTCTCAGAAAAGTAGAATTTAACTCATTCATTCATTCAGAGAGATAAAGTGCTAAGAAGAATTGTGTGTTCTGTCTAGTAAAGACTTTCACAATTTCACACTCTCTGTCACAGTATTATCACTTATACTTTCTTTTAATAACAGATTCCTGGAAAACCATGAGCAGTTCTTTAATATTTTGCTTTTTCCTTACCAGCTGCCCACTGATTCAAAGCCTTTTTCTCACAACTGACCATAGGGAAAAATTCAGAACAGTATCTGAGAGCCTTATACACATTCAAGAATTTAGTTGCACATACTGGGTGTGAGAAGACACCTATTATTGTCCCCATCTTTTTATTTGGAGAATTAATGGACTGAAATGAGATCTACTCTAAATGCCTCTTTTAAGAAAATGAGCATGTGAATGTTACAGCTCGGGCTCTAAACAAAATGATTTAGCAATAATTCCAAGTCAAACACTTGGGGTCCAGGTCCATTGAGAGCCTCTTATTCCTCTCCTCCTGGACTCATGAAAAACCATCCTTCGTTTCAAGATCCTCCCTGCTTTTCAATCCTTTTGCTATGATTTATACCCAAACTTTAAAAGAGCCTTTGGGCAACAGGGGATTGAGATTTGAACTAACCAAAGCTCAATGGGGAGCTGGCTATATAGGGATCTGAACTTAAACTTCTCACTCCTTGTGAGGACATTATGGAAAAAAAAAAATCAACCACCATCTCCATCAATACTTAATTGAATTTGAAGGAAGCTTGGTTTTGTCAAGCAAGGTAAGTTTGAGAAGTTACTTCATGGAGGGTATCTTAATTTTTGGACCTTAAATGCTTTCAAAAAAAGTGTGGGTGCTGAACTAGTCTGGTAGAAAATCATGGGCATACCCAGGAAGAGGGTATTTTCAGTGTACTTTTTACCCTGTGCATTTTTATGTGTTTATTATCTGCTTCATTTCCTGCTGAATTCTGTGTTCTTTAATTCTTCTAATTCAGTCTAGTTCTGAAGCTGCACCTCAACTGCTGCATATGTTATGGTAAACCTTTAAAAAAAAAATTCCTCTCCTTCTGTGTCTTCTTCTTGATACCTCACAGAACTCTATTTCTCACAGCTTCCATCCTGCTAGTCTATTTTGCTCCATATATTCATGTATATTCTAGGACAACTCCCAGGCCATATTTTGGTTCTTTCTGGAACAACAAGAGGTGATCTCAGCAGATCTTAGAGACAGTCCCCAGCAATAGCAGCAGCCTTGGATGCTTCAGCACTCATGAAACATGCCAAAGAGGTTCTCCTTTTTCACTGAGCTCTCAGCAGGGGCCCTGAATATGGCATTCCCTACCCTGCCTCTGGTGGGACCACTTTCCTTGTACTGTTACACATCAACAGAAAATCAGAAAATCATTGCATACGGCTTATCTTTTCAGGTGTATCTACTCATCCCAGTTGTTGATATGCCCAGGTTTCCCAACTTCCTACAAATGCATACGTCTGGTTATTATTAAAAAAATAATGCTTTGCAGCAGGTCACTAACCTACACAATGCCCGAGTCTAATCCAGTACACCTAAATTCTGCTGAAGTTAAGACATAGGGCAAAAAATACTGGGAAATTTAGATGGTAACCATCTCTGGAAACCAAGTTCAGCTCTGCCGTCTCCTCCTTCTGAATCAACACAAGCAGTCTGGGAACCCCTGCCTGATATTTGCATCACAACACATCACCCTGCCATTTTTATGTCTTGAGAGTGTGAAACAAACTGGGAAGTCCTATGGGAGCAGTGTTACCTCCAGATCTCTGCTACCCAGTGTCCCAGCTGGGGAATACCCTTTGGCTGAGAGCACTCCCCTGCTCCTGCCCAGCAGCCAGCTGAGGCCGTAGGGCTGGAGCACGTGCTTAGAGCCCAGTGTCTCTGAGTGTGTGTTGTAGTTGTCTCTCACAAAGGTGAAGATGAACTCAGAGGTTTCCACTCACTGCAGCTTCCCTGCCTTGGGACAGCCACAACACCACAACCACACTATTATAATTAGTAACACATTGACCTGCTGTTGTCCTTTTATAGAATTTGTCCATCACCTCAGAAATGCTATAAGATAACTTAGCTATTGCGTTACTTCTGAGATTACTTCTGATTGTTCTATCACAATCTGCTGAAATAGAAAAACTATCCCACCATTTCTGATCCAGCTGAAATCTATTTCATGCCAATAATATTACTATTTTAGTGCTTAGTTATAGAGGAAACCAAAAATTATGAAAAAACAATTAAATACACAGGTAAAGAAAACAAAAAAGTTCAACATATCTACTTCTCCAGGAAAAAAAAAAAGAACATTTATTTTTAATATAATCATCGTATAAGAAATGGGCAATTGTAATCATGCTCATGCTTTTTGTGGTTGATGATTTTAATATTTTGATGCTTGGTTGATGATTTTAATATTTTGATGCTTCTAATTTTTACATGCCATTTTATGCCTTTGTGGACATTCAGGGCGGGGTGGGGGTTGTATGCTTTTTAAAGCTATTTGAAAAGCAAGAATACTGGCTTAGAAATTCTTGGAAAGAACGCAGCTGTGCCATGGAGAAAGGAACAGCTTTGATGTATTCAAGGAAGTGCTCCTGCTGAGCTGGCATTTTGTAGTTTGTTTCTGTCCAAACCGAACTGCTCGTGCTGATTCATTAGCAAAGGATCTGCTCTTTGCCAGATCACACCTCTCCATGCCAATCTGCTTTTGCCAGGCACTACCAGTTCCTCTACATGGCCTCTCCAACACAGCCATGTATTAAAAACAGTGGCAAAGGAATACTAGGATTGGTTTTGCCTTTAAAACAGACTACTTAAATGTATGGGAACATTCATTAGAGTTGTACCAAATTCCAAAGATTTTCAAGACCTACAGTTTGTATGAAAAACATGTGCCAAAACCTCTTTTTGATTAAGCAATGTCAACATGTCTGTGACTGCATCAAACATGCAGAGTGTGTTTTGGTCAAATGCAAAGCTGTCTTCGTGCTAAATGAACACTATTTCTAGTTTAAAACTTCTAACTTCTTTTCCATTGTTTCGCAACATCTCTGACTCTGATCCTCCATCTTCATTTTGTTCACCAGCAGAGCCTGCCCACTCTTTATCAAAGCTATGTCAGGATTTTTCACCTCTTGCCCTACCGTTTTTCCTATTTTGTAAAATGTTATCGTTCCATTGTAGCTAAATGCTAAAAGGTAGAAACTGAAACTCCACCTAGCAACTCTGTTTCTTAACTTCAAAATTTACATCAAGGTCCAAGTATCCTGCCATCTGCACTGCTGGCTGCTTATGATACTTCCTTTATCTAAAACTATGGTTAATTTTCTAATTGTCTAAGCAATCCAATGCTTTTAGTATTTTTAAAAAATGGTTTGTAAATATATCTAAAAATAAAAGGGAATCAATTACCTCTGATAATATCACTGGTTTTACAGGAAGTGTTTCAACATTCCTTGGTTGTTGAAAGCTGCAGCTTGCAGGAATTACAAGCAAGAGTAGGATCACCAATTGCAGTGATCAAGACATGCCCTCCCTGTGAGGAGAGCCCAGAGTTGTGCTGGGCAGCATGGATGGGGAGCTGCCTTCTACTGCAAGGACCTGCATCCCCATTGTGGTAGCTGCTCCTGAATATGAACCTGGCCTCTTCCTGGCTGCCTTTTTAAACTAACACCTTTTGCCTCACTATTGGAATTGTATAACAACATCTTGCAGGAAAAATGCCGAGTGCTGAATATCATCTGTTAGTTTAAACTAGGAGTGTTGGAGTGGTTTTAGTATAAAAACATGGTAGGAACACTGGACATCCAGGTTGACTTATACTATTTGCACCAAACTCACTTCATTTTCAACATGGGTTACTCAGAATGTTTTCATTAAACAAACTGATTTCACTGCATGTCTATTTTGCACCTCTGAACATGTAACTAACTATTCCTGTGTGAGCAAGCTGGGTGAGGCTGCATATGAGAAGGCACAGAAGTCCATGTTCAGTGTCTTCCCAGATCAAGGAAACAAGTCACTGTGGAATAAACCAGGCACATCTGAAATTAATTTTCTACATGACCTCCCAAGATTAAAGAGCTTTTCTTGGTCTAGTGTTTGTTTGCAAAATTATGTTAAATTATCCTCTTAAATGTGTGCATAAGATAGATGCATGTTTCAGTATCTGGGTGATACAGGACTGCTTGACGTAGGGCCAAGGTGATATTTAGCTAAGCATTAGAGACATGTGAGGAGCTGATGCCTGTCTCTAAACCTGTGATTTACCATAGCAAACAAGGGACCAAAAGGACACATGATTGTGTAGTTCAACAGTTAATTATGATGGGGGCAGACTTTGAATTCCTGTTCTAACTTCCAGCACCATTTCTGCATTAAACCATCATCAGTTAAAATTTAAAAAAGTCATGGGAAGGGAAGCTTGAGTCAAGGCAGGTCTCTGTCCCCCACAGCAGGAAAGTACTCCTATGCATCCTTGCTCTCCACCCAGCTTTCTGGGAAGCCTATGAGTCCATCCAGCAATATGGCTCCACTCAACAAGTGAGAGACCAGGAAAAGGAGAAGCTCTCAATGTTCAGCCCATGGTATCTAAAAGCCAAATAGGAGATCCTCTGCACTCTTCTGCAAACTTATGGATAGCCGAGGTTTTCCAAAAATTGTCATTAAGTTTAAACCTTTCTAAGCAGACTACAAGGCACTACAAGGCATAAGCAAAATCTTTCAGGGTAATCTAGGCCTTACTCCTTCCCCCTCAGCAGAGAGACTACAGTATTGCAAAACTGTCTGTAAGTGGCAACACAATAACATACTATTTGTTACTTAACACACAGATAGACTGAAGATAATATGCTCTGCTATATTTTCACTGTCTTCTGGAGGCAGGCCTCAGCTTACTTCTCAAATGTTTTTAACAGAATGAAAGCTGTGTGGATGCACTTCATGGTCAGGCTCGACAGTCTTTTAGCTTGGGCTGCACAGCTCCTGCTGGACTCATGGCATGAGCAAAGCAAGGGGACAACTGCCTGAAAAATTCAATTTAAACATCCACTCATGTATTTCTCTGACAGCAACGAGTTACTGACTTCATAACATAGAAATTTGAAAAATGTATAATTTAAATAAACAAAGGAAGGCTAAACATACTTAGTGATTTATTAGCTTCTCCACTGCAAATTCTGAAAGTTTAAGAGTATGTTTGAGCCATGAAAGATTTAAGTAGCTAAGAATGAGATACAGTTTCACCAAAAAGTGTCTTTCTGAGGAATACAAAGAGAAAATTTGAAATAGCTGTTCTTATTTAAAATCAGATGGAAGCTGAATATTTAAAAATATATTTTACACATTCTACTTCATGACTCCAAGGTGCTGCTAAATTGTCAAAGTAATAGTGGGCATTTTCACTTGGGCATTCTCTCCTCTCATACGCATCTCATACGTACATACAGAGAGAGAGAAAGAGAGAGATGATTCGTGGGAGGGGAATTTGAATAAAAGAATTTCTGGGCATTTGCTTTTCTGTTTTAGTCTCTAAGGTCCTCAGTTCTTCTAAGAAACAAGTCAGCCCTGTTTTGTTCCTTGACACATCAAGAAACTTAGAGTAACCTTGAATTGAATAGAAATTAAGGATGAATGATGGAGTTTAACAGATGACTAAAATAATATTTGTCTTTTAAAAACAAACTGATTACAAAGCAGGATTGAGACGTTAAATAATTTCAAGTATTTAAATGCAAGAAAAGGCATAACCCCTCAGAGGCAATACATATCTCCATTTGCTAAAGTTCCTTCTTCCTCCTCACATGGTCATCCTGATACCTACATACCTTGCATCAAGGCACTGTAGTCCAAGGGAGGAAAGAAAAGAAAACTAATGCCCATCTATGTATATGCTAATAAACATATTGGGAAATTTTAAAAGAGCAACACATGTTACATTTCCTCAGCAGAAAAGGTTTCAAATCCTCAAACACAGCACTTTGAAACCTGGAAGTATTCATCAATTATTCAAGTACCAAAATATATAAATTTCTCTTTTAGATAATTTGGAAATAAGTGGGTTTATAACATGCACTAAAAATTTGCAGCAGTTAAGTCACAGTTATTCATTCCCTAAGGAACTGGTTATCAGCTCTCCATCTTGATTTTCATGAGGTCTTCATATTTGTATTTTTCTGGCACTTAAAAATTTGCTGTCTATAATGCCTTATCTAGTGTGTAATTGATAGCTTGCATTTTCTCACCCAGTTTTATTTCCTTCTGCAACAAGACATTGTGGCTAAAATTTAAGATCTTCTAAAGATGCCTTACAACCCCAACCACTTTCTGACTTTCTGTTTCTATGATTCTGCACTTCTGTGATTCTGTAATTTATTCAAAGCAACAGCCATGTTGCAGAAAATTTTGGACATCATTTATGTTAAAGAATAAAAAATAGTTTTCATTGTAATTAAACAAAATTCATTGTTTAATCTGTAAACACTTTATAAGTTTCAATGTTTTAATCAGCTTTAGAAATCTGCTTACACCTAGTTGAAATCTCTTTGAAGTTATTTAAATTTATCTACTTTTCTGCAGTTTTAAATGTCATCAAAATGCAGTTTTTCAAATAATCCCTGATAAAATAAGAAATCGATGGTGACAAAATAATTTTTAAACAAGAAACATAGCAAATTATGGAAATCACATGAATTGCAAATAAAGTAATTTCACCAAATACATTGCAAACAAAAAAAAGCATTTGAGTAGACCCACAAAGATATCAATATACATTGGGTAAAATTTTACACATGTAGACTCAGGTTTTAGATAATTTCCTTTTCTTAAGCAACTTATAATGTAATACTTTACTATACTGGAAATTAAAGCTTCCTTGAAATGTCTCTTTGATGCCAGTTAGTAATTTCCTTTACTTTTAGTGTATATACTTACTGCTACATTGCTGTATTTTCCAAGTTGATACTATCTGTACTGTCCCATGCCTGGGCTAGTCATGTATATGTATACATGCTCTACCAGATATTTTTGAACTGCAAACAAAAATCTGAACTCCACATATGAATTGTGTGTTTAATTTTTCTTTTCAAACTCAATGTCTGAATTGGCTTTTTCACCTTCAAAACCCAAAAAGTTTATTTTATTCAATAATTAGAAGTAATTATGATTTAGCTATGTTTTAGGTATTTTATTTTCTTCCACTCAGGGTATAAATATTTCCATAGTGACAAGTAAAATATGTCATCTCATATTTCACAATAAATAAAGCCTGAATAAACGTGGGTGAGGTAACAGTTGCTGATTAATTTAACAGATATGTCTCTGGATTTTAAAATTCACTATCAGTCATTAATTGCCACACAAGTTTTATGATCCCTTTGTTCAACAACTATGAGTTAATGACAGCCACAAGGTAGGGCAGGTATTCAAGTTCATGAGGTCCTCTCCTTTTCTTCTGAATCTGGTTGCACTTTGTTCCCTAGCAAGCCAAGGCAGATTGATTACAATGAAGTACTGTAATAGTCTCAACTCAGAGAAGTCATAACTAGGAACAGTTTTAAATTATCACTAGATAAATCCCTCTTTCCCCTATATTGTAGATGGAGACTCCAGCATTGTAGTGCTTTCTGCATAATCACATGGTGCAGTCAGTGGCAATTTAGCCAGACAGTATGTTTGACTTGTGTTCTGTCATTACTGTATCATTGTGGTTAATTTTGAAACCATGTAATCACCGGAAATGAAAAGTTGTTCTTTTTTTTTAATTTTCTAAATAAATATAGCTATTTTCAGGGTACTTCTAGATTCACACTTAATAAAAATAAAAGCTAAAACATTAACTATGGTGATACTACTATTAGCATTTGAATGTTTAAAATAGCATTTTTGTGTGTGTTTCTATATATATACATATGTATGTATATAATAAAGCATTGAAGATGGCAGATAGGTACCTGAGGCAGATGAGAAAAGTATGCAGATCTTGTTCCTGTCTTTAATAATTATTTGTAAAATCTGCATAGACTTTTGGATGTTGGGATGGGGGCTTGGTGGCTGAGTATGGGGTTCTGGACGTTTTAAAATAGTAGCCATTAGAAATTATTTTAGATAGCATTGCCTAATTTTCCCCTTATTTATTTTCCATGCTCATACAGAAAGTAAGAACTTCTTCATTCTCTTCAGATTGGTATTTTTTGGAATGTCTCTATAATTCCCTTCTCTTGATTTTGTAACACCAAAAACCTTGTATTTACCTTATGGTTTTCCCTCTTCTAACATTAGCAATTCTGGTAGAGATTTTAAGCTAGCTGCAGTATACCTTGCTCACTATGCCTGGATCTGCCCAGCAGCACCTTGCTCACTGGCTAGCACATCTCCCATGAACACACCAGTGCATTGCAAGCACCAAAAAGTCTGCCTTTAAATAGTAAGAAAACACCAAAGGCTGCAGCCCAGAGCACTTCAGGTGCTTTAGCTAAGCCTCTGGTAGCATGTGAGGGGGACTTGGCTGGCTATGGACCCTTGCCTAGGGCTGCCTGAAACAATCAGGAGTCAGAGAGTTGACACAAGGGTGGGAGGGTTTTCTATCCATTATCATGTTCAATAACATTTTTTATTACTGCTCAAGGAATCTCAAGTTCAGAACAGGGCACATTTTGTTTAATATGCACTGAAACTGGAATAAATTAACACAGATACTTCTTACTCTACTCTAGACTAATATTAAGATCTCCTGTTTTTAAAATACAGTCATCAGTCTTTTGATATGACTCTGTTCAAGACCATTGTTCCTTCAGAAAACAATATTTCTCCATGCTTAACAAAACATTCCTGGAACAAGAAGTCATTCTGCATTTCACCCTTCCAGCCTCAGAAATCAACTGTGCTTGCTGCATGTGTGTTTTATTTTGTTTGGCTCCATTTTTCCCTTAGCTTGGAGATCAAAAAAGTGAAGCTGTTCTGTAAAATAAGGCCTGTGTGAGTTGAAAGGCAGAAAAAAGGGGGGAGAGAATATGGAACATTTCATTCTATATGAATTGTACCTAACAGCTTTATTAACAGTGTGTTTCAGATGTTTTGCATTAAAACTTAATATAGAAAATGCTGAATGAGTGCCAAAATCAAGGGCATTGTTGGATAAATGCATCACTGTGCCCAAGTGCTGATTTATTCCGACATAAAATTACTTGCCTACAATTAAAGGTTCATTATTCTACCCTAAGACATAAGTAAACACTGATAATAAGGGTTTAAATTATAATAGTTTGTAAAAATTCTATCAGTTTTTATTCTCTTGGTTTTATGCTTTTATCAGCAATTATATAGTGATATTAATATTGATAATTACTACAGGCATGCATTAAATATTCTGTTTTAGTCTCATCCCAGTATCCGCCTGTACTTACAAGCAGCCTGACTGCCTTCCACAATCTGCTCCACCACTTTCTTATTGCACATTTTTCATTTTTGTTCTAGGTATCCATCTCTCTTACTTTTCCTGCCAAGTCATGCTATTCTCTCACCCTGTGGCTAACATACATTTTCACAGGGTAAAACACAAGAGGACAGAAAGGAAGGACTGAGACGGGAAAGGAGGGAGCTAAGAGACTCCTGGAAAAAGAGGCATGCTGATTTTCCAAGTGGAGGAATGATGATGCAGCTCCGGAACACACTGGCTTAGAACACTGTGACAGTTTCTTATCTATTTTTGCTGTATTACCGCATATCAGTAGCCTCATAAGCTTTTTCTCTTTCAAAACATCTTCATTTGGGCTCTGAAGGTGAAATGTCCTGAAAGGTTTGAGCTAAAAAAGTGAAAGGTTTTTATGTAGACTCAGGTTAATGAAGGCCTGCTTTTACAAAAATAAACTAATTTGAAAGAGACAAAAGAGTTAAACTCTTGTTATTTACTTATTTTTCATTGATTTTATTTATTTAAAAGGAGAGGAATAACCACAAAAGTAAAACTGGAAATACTTTTTAATCAAATAAGTGAAGTGTAATAGCTATTTATCAATTAAGAAATCAAGACGTAGAAAACACCCAAAGGCGCATAATCTTAAATAATTTTTCTAGACATGGCTATTGGTGATTTGGTGAAAATAAATGATGCTGCCCCTACTTCAAGTTTACTGAGCTGCCTGTATAGCCAAAGCAGAAGCCACATGGAACTGCTCTTCCCCTCCCATTACACTGCCTGGAGCAGCAGTCCAGCTTTGCCCATGGGACAGGTTAACATTTTGTATCCTTACATGCCAGTCTCTTACTGAGGCAACATTTTTATGGATTTTATGGATTTTAATGTGTATAAAATTTAGAGCTGATTGTATACTATAGGACTTTACCTACTCTTTGTTAACTATTAATCGTCATCATGTGACTTTGTAGGGATTGTCAAACATTCATGCTCACAGGTACAATCTTGCTAAAAATGCTCTTCAGTGTGGAGATATCAGCATTTGCTCGATGTAGTTTTCTTTATGCAATATGTACTCCTACTTATTAAAAACACTTATCTCCTCTCAATTTTAAATCCATAAAATAAATAGCAGTAATTAAGTGTATATTGCCTGGATTCCCAAAGCACATTTCACCCATGTGATGGGCATGGTGTTTCAATGGCCAGTTCTAGAGTTAAGAAGGCAAGAAGGGCCATAATGAGGGTGTCCATGTGTCCTTTAATCCACTGTTTTGCATATTCTCTGGTATGTCATAGCATGCATTATTTAATTAAATGAGAAAACACATTTGTCCTCCAGAAAAGTGTACATTTGCAAGTAGAATGCAAAACATTTTTATGCAGAATGCAATTAATTCTGAAGGCAATTTGTCTGAATTTTGGGTTTGGGGCTTTTTGAAAGATGGCCTAGTTAATTATGGTAATCCAACAGTATTACTTTGTCTTCACTCTCATATTAAAAGCATACTTCTCTTTAAAATAAACTTCCATTTTTTTTTTCTACTCGGGAATGTATGTGGTTTGTAGTGGATCATAACTGGATATTTATGAGTCTTAGTTAATTTTTCTTGTCAGTAGCCTTGAGGGATAAAAACGGATGTAATCAAATGATTTAACATTATCTAGGCAAAGAACTAAGTAATCATGTTCATATTATCCTTGTGAGAACTTCATTAACCCTAATGAGAATATTCATCTGAATGAAATTAACAAGATTAAGCTTTCTGATTGCTAGCTAGTTTGTGTGATGTCAAAATGGATGTCCATGTAGTCTGAATATTCAAAATTGAGCTAAGGATAGAATTTTGATTCAGAGGATCATTCTTCTAGTATAAGTGGCTGACAACTCATGAAATGCAAAGGTTGTTTCTGCTAATGCAATCTAGCAGTTCATCTAATTCAAAATGAAATTTTTCAGTCAATGTGTGAATTTCAGCTTTTTCCCAAGGAATGTCCTTCGATTACATTTGTACATGCAGGGTTGCAGCCTCAAGGTGTGCAGTGGCAGGAGTTTCTCCATTAATCAGAGAGAGAGATGATTTGCAGTTGAACCATCTGGAGCAGTAAGACCTGGGACAGGGTTACAGAGGAATCCACTAAACCCTGAAAATTCAAAATTAAACTGAGACTTTGTCCTTTATTCATCAGATATCACAAGTTCTTGCAACAGGTCTTACATAACCTGCAGCAGATGCTGTAATACATAAACAAATTGTATTGAGCTAAGAGAAAAAACAGCCAATGTCTTAACTGTGAATATCTTTGGTTTCATGAACTTGGATTTACTTCTGAAAAAAAAATACGTTTTCAGTGGTGATTGGTAGGAAAGATTTACAGAGGCTCAGTGTTAACAGACATATTTTCTGCCACATTTAGATTTTTAACCCTTGGGCAGAAAATGTGAATATGAAGATTACTGTGATTATTAAAATTAGGACTCAAAACCCTATTTGCAGAAGTAGCCCAAAAAATTACGTTAAAAATAAAACTTAAGTGCATCATACCAAGTAAACCAATCACAAAGCAATTTCTTCTAGAATAAATTCTCCATAAATCTCAGGTTAGTGTGGAAGCTATTTTAATTAGCTTTTGTAATTATCTTCCTTTTCTCTTAGTCTACATGTCAGTATATATCCAGTGAGCGAAATTACATTTAAGATAAAGTTCCACTAAATATCTCTTTTATCAAATCCAGTGAGACAGTGAAGAGAGCTACATTTCACACAGGATGTATCTGCAGAAGGAACTGTAAATGCCAGTGCGCATTTCTCATGACTCAGTGTTTATTCTGTTAAATTTGTCCTATTACAAAGCAGGAATAAGTTTTCAGCTTTGCTTCTCAGTGCTCATTAGGGTCTCCAGAAGAATTGCTGCGGCATTGCATGATGAGCTCAGTTCTCTCAGCACAGCTGGTGGCATAGGGTGACAGGGGACAGCCACTGGAAGAGGCAGACAGTTCTGAGCAGCTGATAATCCAGACGTCAGCAGGTCACCATGAACTTTACTTGTCCTGAAGAACCAACAGTACTGTAGCTGATTATTTCTTAGAGCTGGAATCTGGGATTTTGTGGTCCACAGCCTGAAAGAGCTCCAGGGTCAGCAGTCTGTTATGCATCATTACCTACTCTCTACTCTTTAATAAATGAGAAACGAAACAGTGACATATAGGATTGAGCAGCTGAACCTGTATTCTGCCAACAGTGCTAAGTCCCACTACACACAGGGAAGGAGGCTTGACATGTGCCTTTGGATACAACTCTGTCTTTGCCTGACCTCACCTGTTACTATTTTCCTGCAAGTATTTCTAACCTACCATGTGCCTCAGTACCCCTGGCGGACAGCAGGAATAATTGCAGCTTCTGAAAAACCACTAGAGCAGTCCCTGTTGCCACCTTTTGTGACTGCTGTCAGGCCTTAAGCCCTCTGCTGCCATTAAGCCTATAACAGGAGAAGGGCTCAGCCCTTGCAAGGACAGGGGTTTGCACAGGGCAGAGAAATGTGGGCAAAGCAGAGGGCTTGATCCCTATGTTTGAGTGCACGTGGGTTCCTGATCTCCACAGAGACATCCAGTTCCCAACGGAAACTGAGCATCTCAAAGTTTTTTGTGCTCAGCCAAAAGGATTTTATATCCATCAGACTTCCACTGAGAAGGATGTATTTGCCAACTATGATACGGAAGATTGACTTCAAAAACATTTTGGAAGGTTTTGTAGCTAAGTGCAAAAAAACTGGCTGAGTGTTCACTTTTGACCAGGACAAAAAAATAAAAATTTGGGAAACTGACTTCCTAGGTTTCATCTGATACCCTACAAATACAGAAGCAGAAGGGTGAGCATATATCCAAGACAGCCCAACTATTTGCAGAGCTGTGTTGGGACCTGGCTTGAAAGACACGAGCTTGGGACCTCCAAAGGAGACCTCTCCACCCAATGCACACAAGAGTTACAGCATCAAGAAGAGCATAAGGGCACAAACAGCTCGAAGAGGGCACAAACACCTGCGTCCAGCACTGCTGAAAGGGCTGTGCAGCCACAGCCACAAACACCTCAGCTGGACTGATCTACGGGCTGAACTGGAAAGACCAAAGGGGAAAAGCTTGTGCGGAGAAGTAAGCAATGAGATGTCCCACTTCAACCCTCCTATGAGCATTTGCTTCAAAGAACAGCTGTTTCCTATAAAGCTGACTTGAAAATTGGTATCTTCCTACTTCTTAAAGAATTCGTTCACTTTATCATTTTACTGGCAAAAGTACTGTTGTTTCTTTACATTCTTGCCAGCCCTGCAGAGCCACCTCAGCGCTGAGGAGGTGAACTGGAGTCTATTTTGGCATAAAGCAGAAAGGACACAGCTTGATCTCAGATCCCAGGGTGGATTTTCAGGGCTGGCAGTCAAGAAAGTCAAAGTTTTATTTATAAATTAAAAGAGGGGTCAACAGGAAAGTCATTGGAGAAAAAAAGAAAATAGCAAATATGGAACCCTACCATGCCATTTATAGTCTCTTTATAGGCAAGAGCATAGTTCGTGGAATGTAATTTGAGTTATAAATAATATTATTGTTTGTTTCAGCCAAAAAGCTGTAGCTGGTTCACTTAAAAGAATTGTGTTGTATTACTCACTTCTTCATTGTAAAATATATCTGTAATGATAATCTGTGGAAATTTTCTTGCAGTGGCAAGAAAAAGGATAGTAAAAGAATTTACACAGACTTTTTCTGGTAAGAAAAATACTTGAGGATTATTTGATCTCTTTGTTCCCTTAAATCAAATAGTGAGAAACAAACAAGCAAACAAACAAACTGTATGCTAAAAAAAATTTAAAAAAATTAAAAAACACAACAAAAGCCAAACAAATTTTAAAGAAAAATAAATAAAGGAAGAAATGTGAAATGCCAGATTTGATTATGGAGTTCAATATTAAAAAGGGATCATTTGAACAAATCTAGGAGAGAGGCTTAGTCATTTTCCAAATCTGTTCAGCTCTCAGGGGGTCCCATTCCCTTGGGTGGTGCGAGGAGCAGCAGTGAACCACACAATATTATATCAATCCTTAATGCTTGCTTACTTCAAACACCATCGATGAGGATTTACTATATGATGTCAAACAGAAATGTTCGCTGAAAAAGAGGAAGAAGCATTCTTTTTCAAATATTGCAATTGAAAAGACAAGGCAAAAACACAGATACAGCAAGAAATAAGTCACGCTGTTCAGAAATCTGAGATGGCAGTAGCAAAAGATTCATGGTACATCTCTGAGCCATGTAATGCTGACATTCCATTTTTACAAAGCTGATGATTTTTCTTCCTATTAAAAAATATTAAGAAATTAAGTTTTAAGAAAAGTAAAACATTAGGCACTATAAAACAATAATTTTAACACCAGGATGCAATATGAGGAGTAGATTGCTTCTATTAGGAGTAAGGCAGGTGGGGGGAAAGATGAAATACATTCTTGTGAGGGAAGGATAATGAGGGAGGTGCCGTGATTTTATTTTTAAAGAATGGGTTCACCCAGGGAATATCTACAGGAACATTTCCACGGCTCTGTCAGTGGCTGTTGCTTTGTACAGGGAAAAGGCAGGGTGTGGGAGACAGACAGGGCTCTCCCCAGTGGATCCAGAGACGAAAGACCAAGCTCTTGGTCTGTCTTAGTGCCAAAGGCCACTTTCAATAAATAGAAATAGTTATAAATAGAAACTCTGTTGAATGCAGCGTCTCAAAGGCAGCTGAACGTGATGCTGGCTGCATCACAGACTTGACTGTCACTCTTTTCAGTAAATGGTACACATTGGTCATGCTTGTTTAGAGAGCCATGTAGGCAGGCATTTGACTCCTTTGATACAGTTTGTGAAGGGTTTATTGATCTGGATTTAAGACAGGAAGTACAAGTGTGGTTATATCCCTGTGATAGCTTACCACAAGGGTCTCAAGCTAATATAAGAAACTCAATGCCATGGTGACTTGGCTATTTCCATCACTTAAACTGAAGCGTGTAAACTTGAGTGATGAGAAGTAATTGTCCTGGTTTAGGGTGAAAAAACAACCACAAACAAGCCAAGAAGGAGGGCTACAGATACCAAGAAGCCAAGGAAGAGCTCAAATACCCTTTGACAATCTCTGCCAGCACAGAGTCACAATTAACATTATCCCTAAGCTGAGCAAAGGGACAGTCAAAACTGAGCACAATGAGCAGCTTAAAGAAAGTTTTGAATGATAACAAAGGTGGAAATTGTCACACAACTTCTCAGGCAGGCATTTTGTGGCAGGGTTTCACCCATGCCAACTGAACCACCCCTTCTCACCTGAGCAGCTGCATGTTTTGCACCAATAGGTAGCCATGGCAAGAGAATTAAAACCAGAGATTAAATACGGCTCCTTGTACAGCTCCACTAAGCAGCATTTTGACCCCAACTCATGGGAAAGGTGACCCCTTTAAGCCCATCATAACCAGGGTCACCTGGGATCAGGACATGTCCCCAGTGCACAGAAACACCAAAGACCAACTATTCAGTCACTGCACATCATCCCTTACCCCAAGTATAAATGAAAAAATGAAAGAATATAGTAAACAAATGGGGAAATGGTGTTTTAATAAAAATAAGTTGCATATGAGGACATGTATTTTATCAGTAGATTTTTTAACAGATTTTTTAACATCTTCAATGAAAAAACTTGTTAGTTTTTAAGAAAAAAAAACACATTTCCTTCTGATAAAATGTGGACAAGATTGACAGTGAAGTTTTTGGGCTTAATAAAATGCTTTGAGGTTTTCACTAAACTTCTTCCTCTGCTACCAAAGATATTCAAAATTTATTTAGCGTCCCTGCATTTCTGTACCACAGAGACAAAACCTTGAACAGTGATGAAGGAATGTATGGAGACAATATTTGCAACAGAACAGAATGCTTGTTGTCTTCTTTATCAGTCATCTCAGACAATGTGAGAAAATTGGTGTTCCCCCTTTACAAGTGAAATCTGGGAAGAGAAAATATGGTTGCTTAATATCGAGGAAAACCCAAAACAATATAATCATTTTGTTCTCTTTGCATGAGTAAATTCTGCCATGAATTGTTGGGTTACAAATAAATTTAAAGAGCATCAAGTTATGCTGCTTTCTGTTATACTGTATGGCAAAGTGTTTTTGAAACACAATTTGGAATTGATAGCTGTTTACCTCATATTCATGTGTATTTCTTCAGAAACATTTGCCGTATCTTAGAAGCAGCATATCTGCAATGTGATGCAGGGGTTGCTATGGTGAGTTCACATCTCTTATTTAATCCTGTACCTGAGTAAATACACATTGTAACAACCTCTGGTAAAGGTGCTATTAGTAAAGTTATGTCAGCATTTCTGTGAAAAATACTTGTTTTCCTGTTATGACTTGGCCAAAAAACAAAGAAAACTGTTCCTAAACCTAACCCACAGAAGCCCTTTGTACTCTTCCAGTGTATTTTTAACACAGCATCGATACCTTTCTGAAGTTTTCAGTCATAAAAATCAAATTTAAAAATCGATGCATTTCTTTCTATTCTTTTGTAGTTAGCAATTTTGGTTACAGTTATGGGATTTCTCATTTAGAAAAATCTTTGGGAAAATTTGGGGGTTAGTTTTCATTTCACTGTTCCAGTTGGTACCAGTGGTCATTCAGTCAGGCATTAATTGCAGCACTTGTTTTACAGCCCATCTGTACTGCCAGAGTCACATAAAGACACTTCTGTATAAACGAGAACCAGGTCCTTAGTTCTTGTATTTAATGATTCCATTTAATTAAATGACATCAGAAGTGGAACTTGTAGACTCCAGTGCATTCTTTTTGAGCAATTATTTGAGTCACTTTCCAGCCTAACTTTTAAGAAATGAGTGCTTAGTTGGAAGTAATTGAATGGTTTTATCTTTTTGGCACCTATTTACCTCCCTAATAATTTACTTTGAAAAAGAGTGAGTAAAAGAGAATATTTTTCTCCATGAGCTACCCTATGTATGTCAGGACAATTCTTGCATACATTTTTAGGTTTACCTGATTAAATGTTTTCCTTTAATGGGCATCTTTAACAAACTTGTGGAAAATGTCTATATTGACAAAGTCTCCTACAACAGATAATAATATTTTTGAAGCAAAACTTCTACAAAAATATTTCTACATACATAAACTGTAGGTTTGGGTGGAAAAGTCAAAATTTACAATAAAAAAAAAAACCAAATAAGTGAATCTAACTTGTCCATAAGGTCTGATTATTATACTGGGACTTGCATGTGTGGTTTCATGTTGATCGTGTAAAAACTGTGCTTTTAAGTGGAACACTTTCTTCTGTGCTCCATGTCAGCCAGTAAGAGTGAATGGACATTTCTGAAGTGGATAAACAGTGTGGCTGAACAAACATATCTTCCTCAAAAGTCAGGAAGAACATGGTTGCCTAGAGAAACTCAGATCATAAATGTACATCAGTAGCTGGTAATAAGAAGGGAAGGTTCTTTTTTGAGAATTTACCCCAACAGTCGGAAAGAGAGAGGTGTGATAGGTTTCAGATGTTGCCCTGGCATAAACCATAGAAGGTCTTTCACACAGCTTAAGTTCGGGCCCTTCATGTTAAATGGAGTAATAGATATCATTGAAATAATGTTGATGGAGTTTTGAGGAGTGGCTATAAGTTTTAAATGCTATAGTATTTGGATGGTACTGCCCAACTTGTTGCTCAGTTCCTGCACAGGATAGACATCAAGCTCTACAAAATCAAGTACTACAGCACTAGAAGATGAGAAATGTTCTTTCAGTCTTCTGCTTTAAGGCTTTCATTCCAAAGACAGACCAACATCTGACATTGCAGTATTAGGGTCAAAAGCAGCAACACTAAAAATTTTAGAAAATACTGTCCAATAACATAAACAAAGGAATAGTAGAACATAATGAATTTTAGTTTTCTTGTGGTATCTGCCTATGTTGAATTAATCAGTGTACAAAGAAATCCTTCTAAGACAATAAGTCAGCATGTTGTTTTTTTCTCTTTCCTTCACTGGTGCATAGAAGAACTGGAGCAAAGGAGGGCTGGAATGAATTAAATAAGTTCTACATTTAAGGATCTTTACTGGAAAATTCTCAAACCCCAAAGGTGAATACTCATGTGATATCAACAAGGTAAAGCCTGGTAGCTCTGTCCATCTCATGTATGATAAGACACAAATGAGTTGTTCGAATAAATAGATCCCAGAAAACAGCAAAAGAAAACCAAGAGAAAAAGGCATGGTTCACCAGAGCAACGTGTCAAGAGCCACCTCTCTCCATCCCTTAGGTGGTCAGTATATACATGTTGAAACAGCTGACACCTCTGGCTTCCTTACAGCCTTTATCTTTAGAATACATTCAAAGTATAACCTTGAGATTATAAAAGTATAGAATAACATACATGGAAGTGATTTTAAAAAATCTTGGGTTTTGATTAAAAATTTGTACCAGCATGATGGCATTTGTGTATGTAACACTTTTCCGTGTAATAATAGATTGTTTTAAAGTTAGCAACACATATTCATTGCTTTTACTTAGTGGTAAATCCAGAAACTTCTTAGTGACAGTGGCTAAAATTTCTTGATGTTACTTTCTTGAGTTTTTTGGCAGAAAATTTCAGGTAAAGTTAGAAACAATATTCCAGACCTTGGAATTTGTGTAACAGACACTCTTGGTGCATAATTTGATGTGATTTTCATCTACTACTGTGAACAATTAGCACCAGAAAGCAAAACCACAGTATGATGATTTTCATCATTATCCGCATGTGTAAAGTACAAAGAAAGAAAAAATTCATAATCTTGCCAGTATTTTCACCTTCATATCATGGAAAACACAACTTTTTCTGTATAAAAGCAGATTGTAAATCATGTCATGCTAAAGACTTCAGAGTTTGAAGGAAGAAATACAAAATATATGAGTTATGTAATTAAGAAACATATAAAGAATGTTTAAGAATATTGCATTAAGTTCATCTATCCAATTAAAATATGAATGTTCATGCAACATATTAGCCACTCAAAAAAATTCTACAAGCACTAACTGATTTTCATATAATTGGTGTGAAAAAGGGACAAAATTATTGTCAGAACTGAAAATTAGGTCTTAAAATATGTCTCAGATCACTACCACCGATGGATTTTGAAAATAGTAC
The DNA here is from genome assembly GCA_025920805.1 of Petroica traversi. Lineage (NCBI taxonomy): Eukaryota > Metazoa > Chordata > Aves > Passeriformes > Petroicidae > Petroica > Petroica traversi. The sequence goes on from JAHLSL010000009.1 coordinate 16,329,351, forward strand.
TGGTAATATTCAAGATTATCATCTGGTCTTGATGATTCAGTTTGGATTTCATGGCCACCATGGACAGTTTTCCTATACACTATCAAACCATCATTTTGCTCCAAGACAAGACTTTTTTTTTTGCTACTCAAACAGATCTTTGCAGCAATAAGACTTAAGTCTGAATAAATATCTCAGGACTCAGCCCATTTTTCTACTTTATGGCTTATTGCCTACAAACTCCAAAGCAAGTGAAAAGACAGAGAGAAAAAAAAAGATTAAATGGCTGATTTAGTTTTTAGTTTTGTTTGAAATAGGTGTCACAGGACTTCACAAATCTTAAAAGATGACTTATCTTGTACCTTTTTGTTTCTATTTTACTATGGAAAGTATGATTCCTTCCCCGAGAAAGTTTATTTTTGCATCACTTAGTACCCTTAGATCAGATCTTCCTCCATGCAAGAGTGAAGATTGTCACATGCATAAATGCTGCCCACAGGTGTAGAAGGGACATTGAGTCTAGTCCTGTCTGGCAATTTACATCATTGACCAGTGGTGGAGGAGAAGATGAGTGACACCATCTCAGCTATGGTCATTCACCATTCCTTTGGTTTTGGAGCTAAAATGATTGCAGAAACCATTCTAAGATTGAAGGAGCACTTAAGAAATTTATTCTGCCAATTAAAGTTGTTCACTGGGTGAAGGGATTCCCATCCAGAAAATGGCAGAGGAAAGGCTAAAACAGAGTCCAAGAATAAAGTGTGAAGCAGGACTGGCTCAGGAGGCACAGATTTTCCCCTTTAGGTGAAAGTATCAAACTTAGCACAGGACTGGGGCATTTGAAAAGTCTCTCTTATCACTGTTCCTATTCAGGATGCTGCATGATACTTAGTGATAGCCAGTTCAGCTGCACACATCATAAAACCCATGTTAAAACTCTCAGTTGTTTACAGCTTAACATAAATCAGAACCAGACTGAAACACATCGTACAGCTTGAATTGGAGTTACAGTCTCAATACAAGAAATACTTGTTTCCTCTTGCCAAAGTGGTAGAGCTAAAGTAGCAGATCTTTAACATCAAGCCAAATATGGGCAAGAAGGAGCTCCATACACAAACACTTCTAGAAATAGAAGTATATTCATTTTCAAATAGAAATATCACTGAGCAGTACACACAGACATTGCATCTCTACAGGAAATGGGCATTTCCCACCTTCATAATTACATAGGACTATAGAAAGTAAATTTCTCACTTACCACATAGCACTACTTACAAATTTTATCTTCTGAGTCTCCTTATTTTGCTGGAATGGAGGTGGGGGAAAATCCAGCTCAGTTCATCAACATGTTTAAATAGTGTCTTTGAGAAAGGATTCAGAAGCAAATATGTACTGTTGCACTGGGCAGCTGCTCTTGCGGATTTCCAGTTAAACAAACATCTATTGCAAGGTATGTCTCGTAAAGAGGTTGTTTTCTCTAGGCTTTTTCTAGGGTCATGGTCATCACCTGGGAATTGTGGTTTTCGGATTTATGAAATTACTAGTTGATATTTGTGCACATTTGCAAAATAGTATAATGAACAATAGTGCTGTATGAATGTGCAGCATGTATAAGCAAGAACATTAATTTCCTGTGAGAATTGTTGTTTTCCAGATTTTACTTCAAACTCTACTTAACAGAGTCAAGCAGAGTAAGCAACAAAACTTACACCATGTTAAACAATTTTTAATATTTGAGGGGGAAAAAAAGAAACAGAAACTAATAGTGACAAAATAAATATGTAGTACAGCTCTGTTTTAACAATACCTGGATGTTTAATTTCTGATTATTTTCAACTGGCAAAGGCAGAGTAAAGAAGGATGAATCTTTACAGGAATGATGCCTGCTCATTATACTGGGCTCACAGTCTCCCCTGTCATGTTCATTCAATCTGTTGAGCGAGGGGAACATTTTACTAATAGGATTTGATTTAAAGATATATGAATTGTGTACTGGAAATCAAGAGTCACTTGTAATACTTTGGGGGTTTTCATTTTAAAAAAACTCCAAACTAATATACTAACAGGTTTTCTCACTAAGTACCATTTTAACCAGCATAGTAAATACATTTAATTTCAACTTCAGAAAGACAAAGCTTTCCAATTTAGAGGTTTTTTCAGAGTGGTTCTACAGTTGTACAGAATTACAAAGTCTCAGCTACTGCCAAGCCTCTGTACTCACTTGTGAGTTAGTGTTCAAAGTGGAGTAAAGTGTCTGGCTTCTTGTCTCTGATTTTTAGCAGCTGTGTTTGAATTGAAAGTTTGATTGACAATTATCTCACTTTGACAGAATCTTGATTACTTGGGCTATGAAAAGATTCCTTATACTGTTTGTGATAAACAGTTATTTTTTCATCACAGATTTTGGCATTAACTCTTACTTGTTCCTGAACAGCCACAACTGCTATTTTTTTAATTAAACCAAAAATATTAAGTGCCCGTGCCTTGCCATCTAGTTACTTCTTGTATTTTCTTATTTTGATGAAGTTTCAGGCCAGGGAAAATGCAAAATCAAATTTTCTCCAAGAGTTCTAGTCAGCAAGGACTTTGATAACCTCTATTAATTTAGGATTAAAGGGAGAACTAAAAGCCCAAAGTAAAGGCCCTTTGATAGCAGTGGGGGATGAGTAATGGAAAATGTTCGTGCTGTGGACTAATCAGAGTGTAATTGCTAAAGGAACCAATCTTTCATTAATTGCAAAGGCAGTAAACTCAATCAGTCATAGTGTCAAAATATTGCAGTTCAGTTGAAGAATTTTATTGAACTAATTGATTTAATTGTTTTAAGTAATGCCATTATGAGAGTCATTATTAAGAAACATTATTCTCAATATAATTTTCTGAAATATAAAAACTTTTTATGGGGAAAGTGATTTTAATTTAAAAAAAAAAAAGATGCAACAATTATTTTGATTTAAAAGAGCATCTTGAATAGGCTATGTTTTATTAGAAACTACCAGTACTTGATTTTGGATGTCATCATAGAAAATATGAAACACTTTGTAAGTAAGGGATTCTTTAGGTACATTTAGCCTAGCTTGAACAGGTCTGATGGCATTTTCTGAGTCAGAAAATTTGTTTCATCTAATCTGCCTAATCCAGATATAATGAAGCAGGGATGTCTGCCTTGTGCTTTTTCATACCCTCCCTCCACTCCTGTTTAGCCATGAGGGGACATTGTAAAAGTGCTGCAATTTTCTTGCTAGTATCAGAATTCATTTAAACTCTAATAACTAGTCCTGGCTTACCTTCCAGTCCTCTGCCTGCTTATTGCCATTTGCATCTCTCTCTCCCATCTTCCAGATGTTCATGCAGCCACACAGTGAATTGGAACAGGACAACACTCTTGGGTTAAAACTAATCTCTTTTTTTTCCCCTCCCATATGTATATATGACTATTTGCAGTCACTGGGGAAGCAAGGAGAGTGAAAACACTGATTGGGTCAGTGGAAAGCTGGCACTGCCTCTTTTAGCAACAGCATTTGCTTGTGTTGACTTGAGGGAGTTGTGGGACTACAGAATTAGCATCACTCCTACGAGGCTCAAGCCCAGCTGGGATCTGTGGAGCAAGAAACAGGAATCCAGGTACGTCAGCCACTGGTTCCCTTCCTCTCCCAACAGTGTTGGGCTGAATGCAAAATTCATTTCATTGACACCAGTTCTGATGCAATATCTCTTAAATTCAAAGCCAGAGGGAGAGCACTGTGTGTAACTCTATACAAACTTCAAGAGCAGTATCTTGGCTGTGTCTGGATAATCTTTCTGGGACTGCGATAGTGACAATAAATATTGACATCATTGCTAAGTCAAGCAAAGTGTTTGGGAGGTTTTCATGCAACCATGAACCTTTCATGTGTTTCTAGCAATATCCCTTTGGTTACTGAGTCTCAGACAAACCTGATGACGTAAGTTATTGAGGGGAAGGTAATGTAACTTGTTAGACCCAACAGCAGAAATCAGGAGGAAACAATCACATTGCTAAATGTCCGAAGGTAGAGCTTTTCAGTCTTTCAGAAGTGGTGCAAAATCAAGGAGGTAACAATAGCGACTAAATTTTCATAAGATTACTTTTTTTGGCTATTATTTATGTTCAGAATGTCACTTGTCAGATTATCTGCCATCAGGTTGTGGAGTCAGTGTAGCTCAGGGGTTCAAAAGTCTTTGGCCAAAATGCCTTGAAAGCCTCTTGGTTGAAATTATGCAGAAACTCACTGCAGCTGCAACATGAAAATATGGTTGTCATTACTGTTGCTTTATCTCTGTTATTTTTAGCTATTAAATGTATGTCTCTTGTGGCTTTTCCTCTCAATCAAACACTATTATGCTAACAACTATACAGGCAGGTAGTACATGACTCTTTGTAATTCACATTTTTTAGGAATGAATAGAGCTTAAAACTCAAGAAATCTTAGGATTGGAATTCATGAAGGCAGTTGCCCATGCGAGGCCTCTCAGGATTAGGTGTGGTACCGAGAGGGGGAGGACACTGCTGGGTCAGATACAGGCTACTACCACATGAGGCTGCTAAACTCAGTGGATGAGTGGCTCAACCAGAGAGGGCAAAACCTTGCAGAATTTTCACACTTTGGTCAGTGCAAAAGTATGTTTTGCACAAAGTAGCAGGAGGGATATAAAAACATGACAGTGTAATAAACATGTTTCAGCTAGTATAATAAACAAAATTTGGAGCCTTCAGAGCTGAGCCAGATTTCTCTTTCAAAAGAGGAAAAGTGCATAGCCAGGCATTGTCTCATATGACAAATGATAATAATGAGCAATAACAATAACATGAATCATAGTTATAATTCATCTGGTGATTTTTTTTTTTTACAAACTATAAAGCATTATAGAAAGTCACTACCTTGGGGTACAGTATACTATCAGGAGAAGTATGTGGAACTGACAGAGACAACAGTTTTCTAGCTATGAAGTTTCAAAAGAAAAAATTGTAGAAATAATAATATGTTACATAGAGTATGTTTCAAACTTTTTTTGCATCATCTTTTGTTTCGTGTGGCTTTTTTAAATCATTAAATAGCTGATAAATGGCAGACATAATTTCCTGAGGACTTCACGTGCTCCTTGGCTGCTTAGCCTTGAATGTACTTATCCCTATGATGTCCAACTGAAACAGGGATGTACTACATTCCCAGTTTTGGAGACTGAGCACTGTGGAGCAGAGAGTGGATTAAATTCACCAAGGGCATTGCAACACCTGATTCTGAGCTGCCGTGAGTTTATGTGAGGTATTTTTTGGACAGACATGCACTGGCACTGCCCATGCTCTAAGTCAGTCCAGCCTACAGAACCCTTAGGAGTGCAACAGAGGATAACTGAAGTTTTGTTAGGCTGTCACATCCCATACCAGTAGATGTATGCTTGATGTCTTTTGAATAGATTGGGCAGATTGAACAGTGAAGAAACTTTGACTTTACTGAGCCTGAGTTGGCCAAGCACTGAGCTGCTTAGCCCTGCCCAGGTAGTAGCCATGCCAGACAAGACACTCTCTCCCCAGAAAAATGTCAGTGCTCAGCACATTGATGTGTGAGCAATGACAGCTGCTCGGGCACCCAAGCTCTCCATGAGTGCTGCCTTAAAACTGTGTTCAATAAAGAGGAAAAGTCTGCAGCAGAACCAGGAATGAAGATTTTTGCCCTGGACTAACTGCAGGACCACTGCGGAGTACTCTGGGATACAGCACATCCCTCTCCCTGCCAGAAGAGTGTAATGGGCTCAGACTCTGCAGGGCCAGAAATGCATTGGTTTCACTTCTCTTTCATTGATTTTAATAAATGGGAAATTGTTGTAAGCTGACAACACCCACAGGTTCCAAAGGTGTTCTTTTACCCTTGTGTGAAGATAAACCTTTCTAAGAATGATACCTCATTGTGACTGCTTCTAAAGAGCTGACTCTGCTTCCAGGGTCTGAGAAATGTTGTTAAGGGGTGCAAAGAATTATATACTGTTCAGACAGCACAAATAGCAATATTGGTTTCCCACAAAGTCTGCTAATGAAAGAGGAATCTGATTGTTTTCTCAGGCTGGCTTTAATTGCACCTAGTTTACATGAACATCTTGTCACTTTTATAAAAAGAATTGTAGTATTACTGGTGAAACTTAGTTATCAGTAGCTTTCTTTACATGTTTTATAAAACTTGTGCCTCTTTGCTTCCAGGGAGAACCTGTCCCTATCCTCATATTTCCATTAGGTTGCTGTAGACAGCAGTAATATCCCTACTTATCCTTTCTTCTGTAGGCCAACTCCTTCAACCTTTCCTTGTATGCCTTGCACTCCACCACCATCTTGCTGTACTCCTTCTTGGGGGGAGCAAAACTTCAAATTTCCTGATGGAGGGGCATAATGTCTTCCACACCTTTGATCTGCTGGCTGTACTCCAGCTAATACAGTCCAGATGGTTTCATGAGAATCCTTCCAGGCCTTCACTCTGTGACTGTGGGGTCAGGATGGCCAGGCCTTCCATCCCAGCACATCATGCTGGCACATATAGAGAACTGTATACTGCTAAACAAATATAGGCTCCTCTGGCTCATTAAACATGAGCAAAAATGAATGTATGTGTTCCATGTGCTCCCTATCAAATGATGAGCAGTGAGCTCTTCTCAGTCTGTGTGACTGGGAGTGTGTTTATCTCACAGTAGATAACTGCAGACACAAGCTATAGTGGACACAGATCTGGTCATGCAATGGGACAGGCACTGGGGCCCAGGGAGATGGGATCCATAGCAGGCCAGCCTAGCATGTAATCCTGCTGGAAACTTTTCCTTACTCAGAGCTGCAGGGGTGAGCTCCATGAGAGGTGGTAGTAGGGGTGAAAAGCACCCAGATGAATTGTTCCGGCAGGTTGGATCTGAGCTGGGCCAGTTCTAATGAATCATTCAGGGTTTAGCAAGTCACTGCAGCTGCTGCAAAAATTAGCCTCCAAAAATAAGGATGGAGACCAAAAGATCAAACTAAGTTTAACTCCTTTTCTTTCTGGACCTGCATGTTTTCCAGATCTTAAAAGAAGCAGAGGTTCCAAAGCCATACGTAACATGGTGCTCCTAGAGTCTCAGCAGCTCTCACTGCCCGTCACAGATGTCAAACCAGTGGTACAGTTGAGAGCTCACATTTGGAGAGAACGTGGCAGCAGCTGTGAGAAACCCCAGGCACTCTATAGTCAGCTGAAAATGCAATTCTTGACCCTTAGAAAAAGGCAGAATGAAAAGAGACTGGATAAATTGCAATAAGCCTTCTCATATGTATCAGTACAGAAAAGGATATAATAGCTCAGTATTACTCAGCAATTATGTTTAAAAACACATAAAATTGTAGTTTTATACTCCATAATATCCAGCAGCCTTAATCTATGCTTAGTGAATTTTTCACTCCTTTGCCATGCAGCTTTGTTTGCTCTGTTTCATTCCATGTAGAACGTGAACAATATGTTCTTTCTAGCACACATGAACACTTTCAGAGCAAACAATAGTCACAGGCTTGTGATGAAAATATTCAGATAACCCCTGCCTTTGCTCAGGCAATGCTGGGGATTATTGCCCTGACAGTGCAAGATGTTCCAAATGTATTCTGAAAATGGGGGAGAAATGGCACCACTGAAGTAATTTTTTAGGTATAATTGTGGAACAACAGAAGGCATGGGGTAAAAATGTAGAAGATGTTTTCCCTCTGTTCAAATAGAAAGGAGAACAAAAAAATTTATGTGGCAACTTCTTTGAAATAGCATGAGTAATACTTTATACTCTTCCCAAAGCCTAGACTCATACCATAAGCCTTTAAGCAGCAGACTGGAGCACATTAAAGAAGCTATCTAGTGGCCATAAGCCCCTTCTAGAGGATTTGAATCATTTTTGGAAATATTCCTCTCTCCATCTATTGAGCTTATACAGACACTGAAGTAAACTGCTATTCTTAGTCATTGCAGTCAATTGCCTTTTGTTAGATGTTATGAACCTCTAGTTTTCCTTTTTACTTAAAAATATTGGGCAGCAATAAACACACCCTGCAGTGGCAAGAATCATTGCAACAGGGAGAGGTAGTAATGTCACAAAGGAAATATCCTGTGCTGTCTGTAGTCATACTTAATATTATAGGCACACTAAGTAAAAAAGTACAGTAGAAAAGCAGTTAATACATAGTAAATTAAATTCATTATTCTGATTCTTGTGTTTGTTATTAGGAATCCTATTTCATAAAATTAATAACGATTTTTATTTAATATTCTTTTTTAGCTCTTTCTCTTAGTTTGCTGTAGCAAATTACAAATGTAGCTTTTCATACTTGCCCTGTGAAGCTCATTATTGCCAGAGAGACTGAAATAAACCTGGGGATAAGAAGAAATTCTGTTTTTGGAAAGGAAACACAGGATGTTGCAACCTTTTTCAGAACATGCCAGTTATTCTGCTACACAGAACTTAATATGTTTACCAACTATCCTCAGTTTTGTTTTGCAAAATCTGTGAATGTTAATATTTTAAAGGAGCAATTTGAGCTCTTTTTGGGTAGTTATGTGTTTACAGTGTATGTGTGAAGACAAAAAGACTACTTTAGCCAAAACCTGCCTACTTTCTTCAGCAAATCTCTTCAAGAAGTCAATGGACTACTGAATTCCTCAGTAACTCCTTTTTATAACTTCTGGCACATGGAGTGTTGTTTGCCTAGTGTCTGGCCATGTCTCACCTAATTGCATTCCTGCCATCAGTACTTTTGAGACTATCTTTAATATCTTTGTGTCCATGGCTGTGGCACTAAGGAGTTTCACAGACTCATCAAAACATTGGTTGTAAGGGACTTGTGGAGAGCAACTGATCCAGCCTCCTCCACAAGGAGTGGCTGACACAAACAGGTCATCTCAGACATTGCTTTGCCTTGTAAAGCCTCAAAAACCTTCAAGGACAGTGACTGCAGCCTCTGCTCCCTCACCAACCTGTTCCAAATTTGCACCAATATTCTCCTCGTGTCCAATCTGAACCTTCCACACTCTGGTGGCTCCTGCCCTGTGTCTGGGCTTCCTGGCCCATCTGACAAGAGTCTGCCTCTGTAATCTTTGTTAACTACCCTTCAAATAGCTGTAGCTTGCTCTTGTGCCTTCCTTTATCTCCCCCCAGCTTAAAAAAAAATCCCCTTTCCCAAAATTTCCTGTTTTGAAAAATCCAAATGTTTCTGTCCGGCTGAAATCATGCAGCACCTTGAATTTGCAGGGTGTGAGTGAGAATTCAGATTACTTGAGATGCAGGAGGTATCACTGCCACTCTTGGCCTTAAACTTTAAAAAACTGAGAAAAAACCCTACTCTTTAATGGGTCCTTCTAAGGGTAAAAATAGCAAGAGTCAAATAATGCTGAAAAGATGCCTGCAAAAAGCTTCCTAACTTCCTAAGGTGATGTTTGGACCTGAATTTACATGGGTATGTAGGGTCAGGTGCTTTGAATGCAGCTGGTTTATCATCACCAGGATTACTTTGACTTGTAATGTGTTAGTGTAGAGCAGACAGCCACAACAAATTGCAAAATACACTTCGGTTTGCCCTGCACACTGTCACAGTGCCAAAGACAATGAATACAGAGTGAAAACTAAATGCAGAGCTACAACAAAATCTCCTTCAACTTCAGAAGGTAGTGTTTGAGCAAGAAGCAAACAGAGAGATAAAGGCTCTTGTGTCAAGAGGAAAGTAGCATGAGCCAGAGAGCAGCAATTACTACAAAACAGGGAAATGTTAATGAAACATTTAACACAACCTCAAGCTGCATAAAAACAAGGCCAAAACACAGAAAAAAAAAAAAATGGTGATTAGTATTTTGGTAAAAACATTTCCAGCATGTTCAGTACAATCTTATTTCATGCTGTAAAGCCTTTTTGTCATCCCAGGCTCTAGGCACAGCAATGTAAGCAGCCACAAGGGCAGCAGCACAGCCCTGACCTGTGTTGCCCAAGCCCAGATCCCGGAGGCTGACCACCAACTGCATGGGGGGGGAAAGCTGGGGCAGAGACAGGCAGCACAACATTCTGGATTTCCCCTAACAGTGCCCCCGTGATCCCCATGTTTGAGGGATCTCAATTACCATGGTCTGGGCCAACACCTCAAAACCAGCTCTTGATTGCTCTTTTCCTCAGACAAGGGCTCTGAGCAATGGCTGAGAGGTCTTGCCCCCTAAAGGGGATTATAATGTTCAGGAAATGGAACCTGTTGGTGTGGCAAATGTGGGAGGTTCTGCCTGGGGAGCAAAGGACCACTGAGCCTTTTCTAATGGCACTGCCACCACTGCCAGCTTTAGGTTCTGTCAAAACCCTCTGCTCTGGAAACACCCTTCTATCTCTAGAAGACTTTGGAAACACACACTTATAGCTACAGAGAGTGTTCCTTCTTGTTCTGTTCAGGAAATGGGGCCTCAGTCCTCAGACCTGCCATGCCTGGAACTTCCTCCTGTTAGTGATGGCAGGTATTACTGCAACAGGAGTTTTCTCTAAGAGACATAAAGTAGGCACAAAGCACCAGAAGAGAAAATTATAACATCTACCAAATATCCTAGTTTTAACTGCAGTTCATCTGGCTTTCCCAGAGAAAGGAGTCTGGGCTTGGCAAACACTCTCTGGGGAGCTTCAGGGTGTTCCATAGGCAATGAAGTGACTGATGGTGCTTGTAGGACAACCTCACAAATTAACAAAGAAGAGCTTTATTTAGTAGCTTTTGGTGGAAAAGCAGCCAAGAGTACACTTGGCCCTTTTTTGAGTGTAAGTGGAGCTACTTTGACTGCGTGACTCTGGCAGAGATGTCGCATAGAAAGCTAAATCCAGCTGCAAGAGGCAAGGGTGTGATGGATATCACAAGATTGTGCTTTCTTTTGTTCAGCATTCTAATCAAGAATTTAATCCCATTCTTTGTCAGAAAACAAAAAGAAAATGTATTATTTTTTCTTTGAACTCTTGCATGACCTCAAGCAATACTAGCAAATACAAAGTTTTCTTTACAAATAGTGAAATCAAACACAGCCAAGCTGAAGACAAAACAGAAAAGGCTCTGCAGTCCTTGAGTTACCATGTGCTTCCCTTCAGTGTGAAGATTGGACACTGACATTTGTACTCTGCTGAAAGAAGTCTTTCCTGATGAAAATTAAGCAGTGCTTTTCTAGTTAGGGATAGATAGGAAGAACTGGCAGAGTAAAAACAAACACAAACAAACTGTTAAAAAACTGTGTTATCTGGCTCTTCTCTACTGAAAATTGCCTACAGACATGTGAATGGTTCCTGCCACCCCCACCTGCCCATACACCTTTGTGGCTGGCACCTTTGAGGCATCATGTGCTGAGACAGGGGCACTGCTGAGCACCGTCAACCCTGATGGCTTCATCCCCCCATGCACTGAGAAAGATCCACCCCACTACCATGATGTGGCTACAGAGAGAATTGTGCCACACTGCCTAGACTCAGTGGGAGTCAGAGATAGACATCCATATTTGTGGTATTTGAAAAAGAAATTAATTCTAATCTTGATTATTATTTATTTAATCAGGTTCAAAAAATGCACTAGAAGTAATTTTCACAGCTGTTGCTGATTTATTAGTACATCTGTCCCCAAATCTCCCTGCTGCTTTCTTTATGGTTCGCAATCTTATTTTCCTTTGTTTAAAGAAATGTTTTTCTCTCCCCTATTGTTACATGAAACAGCCAGATGAGCAACAGTGCAGCAAGGAGGCTGCCCATACCCGCAGCCCTGTCGAGGCTGCAAAGCAAACAGGCTCAAGCAGAGCACAGTTGCCTCCCCTGCTCCCCTGGCAGCTTTGCTCCCTCACCCTAGCAATGCCATAGGACTATTTGGTGCCAAACTTCTGCTGAGAACTGCCTTCATACATTAAGGACACCTATTCTTTGTCAAGTGCCTTAGAGGGAAAGCCTGTTTCCCTCATTAGACCAACTGATGAAATGGAAAACACAGGGAGCTTTCAGACTCAAAGTCCATTCAACCAGTTTAGGCCCAAAAATTTGTTCATTTTTCCAGCGATGTGCTAGGTTTAAATCAAGATAGGACCTCTGGCTCCAAACCTTGCACCTCTTAATCTTTGGATTGCACTACTTCTGGCATCATATGGCACGACTGGCCTTACAATCAGTTGCCTTTTCCTGGGAATGCAGAACTGAGGGAGACAGAGCTTATTTTTGTCAAGCTATTTGTCTAAGTCTATATTGGAACTCAGATTTCTTTTTGTGGGGGGGGAGCTCTGAAACCAGCACACCACAGCTGGTGCTGGCAGCAAGCAAGCACGAGGACTGGTCACAGTGGAGCAGGGTTGGGTTCCCACAGGTTGTCACCCAGCCTGAGCTAAAGCAGTCTGAGTGCTCCACAGGAAATTCTAAGAATTAAAAATTACATCCCCTCACTTGCCCTCCTTGCCTTCACAGTCAGGCCAGTCTCAGGGTTTTAATCACAAAGCCTACATGGGTGGGAGGGCTGGAGGGTTAGATGTGGGTTTTAATTATGGTCATTATGTAACTGGATGAAATTCTGCAGTGAATTCTGCAGTATTACAGGCACATCACAGATAATGAAATACCTCCCCACAGGCCTATGCTGCCATTAAATTAATAACATTTGTCACTGGACATATATCTCCTCAGCGGAAATTACATTAAATATTTCAACTGGGAAACTAAGGGACAGGTCAAACAGCCCGTTTGAAAGTACACACTTCTGACCAAGCCCAGACAGGCAGTGCAAGATGGAGCTCTGTTGTCATAGAGATAAGAGCAGTGTGGGAGCAAACAGGTATTTCTCCCAGAACTTATTTTCCAGGCTCTTTATTATTGTGCTACTGCAAGTTTAATGCATGTGCATTATTCAAAAATCCAGACTGTCAAATGAAAGTGTGATCAAGCCTGGCTGAAGCATTCTGAGGATAAGCGTTTTGAAACAGTGCTAAGCTCAGAGAGCAAATAGCTCCGGTAACTGAGATGTTTGCCCTCAGTGTGCTCCAATAAACTGATTTACCTTTCTTCTTTTTTTCCCCTTTTTTTTAAAAGAGCTGACGCAAGTTTGTCAAAGGGAGTTGTTGGGTGTAGCAGCTGTTGATTGGTTCATCCCATACACTCCCATTTGTCTTTAAATCACTGTTCAACTGTTCTAGGTTGCATATGAGTAAACTTTTTCTTACAGGTGCAATTCCTAAAAGATATAACCTGCCTAGCAAGTGAGGAAAAGAACCTACTCAACTCAAAGGTAAACTTTTTTTCTTTATAAAATATTATCAATGTATTTTAGACACTGGCCTCATCTTCAGAAATTGGGAATTATAAATTTAATTAATCTGTAAATATAAATGCAATATGAAGCATGAGCTCCTTAAGATTTACTGACATGGTAATTTGTGGTGGCAAATATCTTTGGTATTTCTTCAGGAATAAAATTCAGTCTTCTCTTTTGTACAGAAAATCAAAACCTAAGCAACCACAGAAGCAGTAAAAGTATTCAAAATTGCCCAGTCAATTAGAAAATTAATGATTGCTTTCCTTTGCAGCCCTTGGCTATCTTCTGAGGATTTTTCCAGGCTCTTGAGTTGCTTGGCTAATATTTCTTTAAACAAATTAGTTTGTGAAAGCGGACTTTACATTTTAAATGTTTATTTCACAGCTGCAACAGTTGTTTCATTTTGAAATAGCAACATAGACCATAATCTTATAAAGTCACTGTGATGAAGATGAAGAATCTGGCAAAATCTGCTAAACAGGATACCATGGCAGAGATTAAAAATATTGATATTACAAAACCCACGAAAGCGTTAGTTATATCTATGACCCGGCATTATTTGCCCAGTAGTTGTCCATTCGCCTAATGTTCTATTTGCAGATTGGACAGAAATCAATAACATTGTGAAATCAGATGCCAAAAATTTCATCATTTTTCGAATCATTGCTGAAAACCATTACTTAATAAATGATGCAGAACAGTACCCTATACTTGAAGAGGAAAATTAGTTTTATAGAGATAAATAACTGCCCTCTAATAGTAAGCAAATTTCTTTTGCAATGAGTATTTCCATTTTAATACCATACTAAAGGGAAAATCTTTTCTGTTCAGCCAAATGCTGCAAGAGGCAGCAAAAACATAACTGTGTTGTAGCCAAGTTTGAGGAACACTGGAAATCTTAGAGATTTCTCTTGTATATTTAGGCACTAAGATCATAATTCTGAAGCAGAAAGCATTAAATCCCTAGAGCAGATGAACTTTGGTGTTTCTCCTCCAATATTACAGGCTAAGCTTCTGGCAGGGCCTGGGCCTGCCCAGCCTTGGTGGCTGAGCTTTCACACTGTCCCTGCCCTGGTTGCTGGCTGTCCCCCAGGAGCAGCAATCCAGCCAGCACAAACCCTTGAATGCCAGTGCATTCTGCTTTATCTAAATATCTTGCAAGCTGAGTAATGATTCCAGAGGTCCAGGGTCACCCCATGTCCCCCTCATGTGAAGAAGTGACAGCTCTGCCTCTTCTATGTTACTTGTGGGGAGAACGTGCTGTACATCTCCCAAACCCCTCAGTGTCTGCAGTGCCTGGAACCTGAAGATATGGATTGCCACCAGCTAAGGACCAGTTCTGCCAAGTTCTACTAATGTTCAAAGGCACCATTGGTCACAATTACAGTTAGGAGTTTTTACAGGATTCAAATCTAATAGCAAGCCTGTTTTATTGGTCTCACTCTTCCCACATTTATGCCAATGGTTTTCATGGTTTGCAAACCTCTTGAGCTCTACTAGCCTCTCCCTAAAAAGTTACAACTGCAAGAAAGCAGGTTCTCAGCAGATTTAATTTTGTCACCTGAGGCTCTGAACTTTCACCAGAAGACTTTTAGGAATTCCCAGATTAAAAGCATCAAAATAAAATAGGAAAACACTGCTTTATGCAGTAATTCCACAGTCTCTTGAGATGACACCCATAAAGCAGATGACTTGTGTAAATGTTTGACAGGGCAATGTCCAGATGATTCTTTTGCTGTAACTTGTATTTTCAGTCAATTTTTCCAAATTGTTTGCTATGCTGCACAAGTTTTCATCCTCCACCTAATCTTTGTGTGGCTTAACTCCTGGCAACTTTTTTTGCTTACTTTTCCTCCATTTCCCATCTCTTTGAAGATCTGTATTTTTTGGACTGCCACCTCTGGAAAAGACATTTCTCCAACAAGAGTTAGGCAGTGCACACAGGGGAGATTTTACCCTTTACCAGAACAGGGATAAGCCCAGTTCAACTTGTTTGTCTGACTTTTACACCGCAGATTAAAAATAAGCATCGTGGACTAGAAAAACTCTCTCTCTCAGACAGGGCAGTGTCTGCGTTTGAAGACAGTTCTGTGAATGAAACCACAGTTGTTATGGCTCCATTGGGGGTGGAGGGGTGAGGAGGGAGTGTTATTGGTTTTCTATCTCATGGAGTTATTCATATCCTGAGTGGGTAGAATCCCCCAGGCACTGGAATGTGAGTGCCAGCAGCTCTGCCCTGATGCCTGAGTCACTCATCCCATCACACACACAAACACTCTGTGAGGCAGCAGAAAGAATTAAACCCAACCGCTCTCTCCAGTAGGAAACTTCCTAATTCACTATGATATTGCTTCTCCTTTTCTGTTGTCTGGTCTGGGTGAATGCTTTATTAAGAAGCAAGGAATTTGACATTAATTTCTGGCCTGGAGTCAGTTTTAACCTCCAGCGTTGGTATTTAAAATTTATATTTGCATTTTAAACACATGCACTCCAGCATCTTACCACTACAGATATGCTTGTAGAACATTTTAGGAACTTCCTCTGATATGGTCAGTATCAGTGAATGTCTGGTCATTGAGCTGGACCTTCACATCCATAAATGCAAACCCAGAAGAAAGGCTATTAAATAATTGCAGATTTAGTGCTACAAAGAGCGAGACTTAGAAATTATTTGTTGCAGTGTTTTGTTATATTGAGCCCTCAGTGTAGGGCTGAGTTGCATTTGCCATGTGATATTTATGAAAGCTGTCGTTAATCTGGCCAGGCATAACTGATTGCAAGGCAACAGGTAAATGGCCAGGAAACTGTAACTCTTGCCCCAAGTGTGTGCTCTCTGATCTCTGCTCACTCCCTTCACTGGTGTCCCCTCAGCTGTGGAACGGAAATATAGAATGCATCAAGGAATATCTTTGGGAAGGGAGAAATATTGCAGAATGACAACATTTCTTGCACAGTATTTTCCTCTTGAATCTGGTACTAAACAAATGAATTCACATGTGTATCTAGAGATGAGTCTGAAGCACACAGCTGCTGAAATCCCAGAGATGAGTTTAATTATGTTTCATACAAGAAATAGACTTGAGCATTTATTCATAAGATTTTTAAAAGGCAGGATTTTTTTTCTTATAGGGCAAAGTCTATCAGTCTAATATCCATGTAATAATCCCATGTGAGACAGAGCTTCCAGTGATGGGTCAAGTAAAAATTAAACACCGGTCCACTTAGAAGCTGGCCTATCAGAATTACACCTCCTAATTGTCAAAAAATGATCATACAGACATGCTCACCTGTGTCAGACCCCAGTGAAAAGAAAAAAATCTACAAAACATTTAAAACTGTGACAACATCAATCTTACAACAAATAGGAAAGCCAGCTATAGTACTTTTTTAACAGAAAGCATTTCTGCATCACCTTCCCCTACAAAGTCAAGAGCAGCAGTTCAGGAAATTATTTTCTGCTGGCTATGTATTTTTTCCAGATGCTGGACATCCACTGTGCATCTGTTGGCCTCTGCACCCTTTACCATTTGAAGGGAGACAGGAGAACCAAGTGCTGGCATATAAAGAGACTTTTATGCTTGCCCAGAATTTTCCCAGTCTGCAACAGTTTCCCCTCTTAATGCTATTACAAAGATCAAACACAAACCAAACAATTCACACTGGTTTATCTAATTTGAAGAAAACTCTAATGAGTTCTGTTGTGTTTTGTTTGCAGAACAGAGTGTCCTGGCAGTCCCTGCATGACAGAGAGGACCTGCAAGCAGACGGCACAGTGCTGTTTACCCTGAAGAAGCGAGCGTGTGTGCTGGAAAGCGCTGACCGTTCTAATGGATCGCATGGAGCTGCAAAAAGTCAACATCGAACCTGATGACCAGAGCAACAGTGGGGAAAGCCTCGAGGACAACTACACAGGGCCGGCTGATTTGGGAAAGGCTGCAATTAGGAGGTAAGCATTTATCTCCTCTGCTAAGGCTAGGAGGCAGTAATCAATAAATGGTCTCCACTAATGGCATTTGGGAAGTTTTCCCACAGCGCTGACCCTCCGTGCTCTGTGCTGTGGAGGACAGTGTGCCCAGAACAGCAAGGCAGCCCAGGTCCCCCCTTGCCTGCTGCCACCTGGACTGACTTCTGCAGGCTCTGAGCAGAGAGTACCCCTTGGCAATTTCCAGCTACTCAGTCAGATAGTACATGTGTGAACTAATACTCTCTCAGAGCAATTCAGCCTGAGCACACTGACAGGGAATGCTCCCCAGGGCAAGGTATGGAGGACAGCAGGGCCAGCCCACCCTCAGACATTCCAGCAGAGCTCACCACAGCACTAGCATCTGCATGGCTGGAAAAACATCCGAAAATTTAGCTCTCGGCTTGTATCCCCCAGCACACATCTCCAGAACAGCTGGGCCCTTTGTTCCCCAGACATGAAGCATGTTCTCAGCTTTAGTATGTTGCTGGCAGCACAGATCTGCCTTCCAACATCTGCAATCAAATTCATTTGAAGATTACTGGGTCTAAAACTAAATTCCAAATCAAAGCAAACATGCCATTCGACATGAGAACTTTACAGGAGAACAGAGCATTTTTCTGAAGGATCATAAAATATTTATAGCATTGTCAAAGGAGAGTTTCCACTGATGGCAAAAGGCACTACTCAAATAAAATGTGTGTCTTAACCTTTTTATATTTTTTTTTGTGTGTGTGTTCAGTCCCTTTGCTAGTGATGATGCAGAAAGTCAGAAGTTCCTTACAAATGGATATCTGGATAAAAAGAAATTGGAAGATTATAATGAAGAATATGTAAGTTTTATTTCTTTTGAATGCATGAATGAATGAATGAATGAATGATTACAAAGTAGGTCTTATTGACCTGTATTTTTTCTAGAAGTGTCAGTAAGCAAAATTTCTCTGGACCCCACCAGCCTAATCTTGGTTTTCAAAGAATAAACGTATTTTCTAACAGTTACTCCAGCACACCCTTTTTGTTGTCTTACAAGTAAAACTGATTTCCTTCACTAGTAATCAGAAAAATTCCTCAGATCACACTTGAACTTCAGCAACATCTCCATGTAATCTCAGCTGAGATGTGCAGACAGTGGGTTTGCACCCATTTCCTGGCAGGACACTGGGCTCAGAAGGACTTTATTGTTCCTATAGCCACGTGCCTTAGTCATACATCTTGTATTTCAGGTTTCCAACATCAATGTAAATGAACCCACATCCATCTGCATTGCTTTAAATAAAGGACATTATTGTTTTGGCTTTATGATGCTGAGCATTACATGGTCAGCACACGTCCAAATCCCTAGACAGCTCCACATGCAAGTGGAAGCACAGCATCAGTTCCTGGGGCATGTATGTGGGTACCTCTCTGCTCAGGATTAAATGTTACTCAATTTTTAGTCAAATTTATGAAATGAAAGGCATTGTTTTATCAGTTGTGTTACAGATTTTATTAAGGAATGATCACAAAATCAAACATATTACTTGTGATTGTAAACTAAAATAAACAGCCATGTCCCTTTTCCACTTGGTGTCAGTTGTAACTCACTCACATGTCATCCCCTCTCTCCAAGTTTCTGTCCCCTTCCACTCTTCTGCTCCAGCCCTAGGCGTGCAGCACTCCTTCTTTCCTCCCCTAGACACACTTTTAGTTCCTTGAAGAAAAAAGCACATCCTACTTGGAGACAAAAACAATAATCTGTTGTATCCATTTTTTTTAAAATCTGAATATTTAAAAATCAATAATTGGGAAATCTATTTGATAACAGCATCTATTTCTGTAGAGGCTAGCCAATTAGTAGACTGTCAGAAATGCAGGCCTGCTCCTTACTGAGACAATGAAAGTGTGTGAAGAGGCAAACACTACCAGCACAGCTGTCTTTGGGGTAAAGAGACTCCTTGTGATGGCAAGTGCCTCTGGGCTTGGGAACTTTGGAAAAATCCCACCACTAGGGATCAAGAGAGCAGTACAGGGAATATCAGCAATGAGGATAATTAGCCAGTCATGCTCAGTAAAATGCAAATGAATTGCCATTTCCTGTTCTTGCACCCAACAGCACAGGGGGAGAACTTCCTTTGGAATGTCCTCGTTCAACCTCAGCAATGCCATTATGGGCAGTGGCATCTTAGGGCTCTCCTATGCAATGGCCAACACAGGAATCATTCTTTTCATGTAAGTACATAGAAAAAAAAAGCAAATAGAATATAAGCAGGGGGCTGGAGCTGAAGCTTTTATGGTTAGGGAGGTATGTTAAACTTGGTTTGTAAGCTGAAGATTCTTGTAAAATCCTCTGTAATTAAAGCATTTCAGCTTCAACACAAGGAAACATCCACCACTGAAAATCTTTTTTTTTTTTTTAATAGTCTAAACCTCATTTATATTAGGAACACAGCTGTGAATTGATACTGTATAGTCAAAAAACAGAAGGAAAGATCAGTATACTGGTCCTAAAATAACAAGAGTGATCTTGCCAGTTCAGTATGGGAATCCAACAAGGGAATTAAATCACCCATAAATATGTTTGCGTCATCCCAGATATCTAATCACTATGGAGAAGTGGAAGAAGAATATTTTATATAATCTAAAAAGCCAACATGCTTTGAGTGGAAAGGCATTCACATATTTAATGTTGCTGCTTCAAGTCTTTCTGAACCCAATATGCACAAATGACAGCACTGGTCTGTGACTGACAAACATTCCTACATTGAATGGGCTTTGACAGACAGTATCATATAGCCAGGAAGTTTTTGAATCAATGGCTAACATCTGGCTCCATTTAATGAGACAAACTGTATAAAAAATAAATTTTGTTGATTTTTTTTAATAACTGATTTTAATTTTAGCTGAAGCCTTAACTTAACCTCCCATGAGACTGGAATAAAACATGATATTACTGTGGGACAATAGGCCATTGTTTGACATTACTGAAATCTAGCATGTTTTTATAGAGCTTCTTGCTTATGGGGACTGCGTAACTATGACAGCAGCAACATTTGAAATGTTGCATGTAGCTTCCAGTTGCTAAGAAACATCTCCTGTTTTGCCAATATCATTTTCAACTGAAAATTAATTGCAAATTCAAACGCTGTTTTGTATAAGAACTTTGTAACACCTGCACTCAATTGGTTTAGATATAGTATTTGCAGAGAAAAAAATGGAAGCCAGTTATAAAATTGACTGCATCAGGGGCAGAAAAATGGAGGATTTTTTTTTTTCTTCAAACTCTCCGAGCACTTGTACTAACTAGTATGTCCATAAATGATCACTGGAAAGAAAACTGTAATACATCAAGACTCACTAACACAAAAAAAATATATCACCTTTATAATATCTTTCTTTTGAAACTCTGTTTATATTGACTGGTGGCTAAAAATTCTGATATAAGCCTAATTAGCTGTGTTGGCAGTGTTAAAGTAGGGAGTAATGCTAAAGCAAAAACCACAGGCATCTCCACCCACAGCTCACTTTCTTTACTATGCTATTTCTATACTTCTTGCATGAGAACCTTCTCCATTCTGGTAGAGGATGGAGTTTTATTTAAAAGTATAAACTTGTGTGTGGATATTATTATCCCCACAGTACAAAGTTCCTCTGTTTTCACGGATCATGATGTTAGTGATGCTGGCAGCATCATCTAAATTTTTGTCATTTACAGTTCTCATGTTGACCAAGTGTTTTCGTGCTAGAAGGTGTTCTACAGGGTGAAGGCAAATAGAGAGCTCATAAACCCCAGAAGTTCCCATAACATCCTTCCCATGGAAGAGGTTTGCAGTGGCACAGAGCCTGCACCCCAGCAACATTTCTGCTACCCAGCATGATTTAGCACGTGCAATCAGGGGAATTTTGGTTTACCCCACCTTATGTGTCAGGACACCGAGATGATGTCTCTGAATAGCAGCTGTATCTCATAATAGCAGATGCTCCCAGACTGTAACTCATTTACAAACCTGTATCTATATCAAACCACGTGATGAGTGGAGTAGAAGGTGTGGGCACAATGTCCTGTTCAGCCATGGAAAAAAGTGCCTCCATATTTTCTCTCTCTGTTGCATTCCCTTCCTTACCAGCACTTGGGCAGGCTGATGACAAGATGGTTATGGAAATAAGATATGCTATCCACAGTGTTGTGCCCTGAAAATGTCATACAAAGCTGCATTTTTCACAAGCAGTTTACAAGAGGCAGATAGCTGAAATCACACAGGTTCACCTACTGTGTGGAACATGGCAGTAATTAGAATTGTTGAATTCAGGTATCAGTACCTTCAAGCAGATTAAGGCTACAAGACTAAGCTACCAGTGCTCCAAGAGCAGGTTTTCCAGTGTTGTGCCATGCTTTAAACATTATGCAAGATTTCTAATGTACTTACACAGCAGGCAACTAACCTCCTCTGCACAGTGTTGTGGCAGAAGTCAAAAGTAGTGACCAGACAAGAGGTAGCATTGAAGTTGTCCCAATCACAGTTTGATTTTGGGTTTCATTTTTGTGGGGTTTTTTGACAGATGACACTTAGTTCTGCATCTAGCACTGGGAGATCAAAGAACAAACTTGCTGAAAATTATTTAAATGTTGAACTTCATGAGAATGAGCAAGTGTATGTTCGAATCAACTGAGTGTCTCTGATGTCCTGGTTAGGATTCTGATTTCTACTTTGCCTTGCAGAGTTTTGCTGCTCAGCGTAGCAATATTGTCACTCTACTCGGTCCACCTTTTACTGAAGATATCAAAAGAAGGAGGTAGGAGGCTGTGATTGGCAGAGAGTCTGTATTGCATGCACGTATTTTACCTTGGAATGCAATTTATCAAGTATGTCCAAAGTAGTGGCCTATGTTTCTTTTTTAGTTTTGGTTTTGTTTGGGTTTTTTTCAGGATCATTAATATATGAAAAACTGGGAGCCAAGGCATTTGGCTGGCCTGGGAAGTGTGGTGTTTTCATTTCGGTCACAATGCAGAATATTGGAGGTAAGAGATGAAATTTTTCTACAAAACACAAGTGATTTCTTTCTCTCTTCTGTCTGGCTAAATGGCATCAGAGATGAACCAGATACAGCATACATTGTACTGTAAAAATGAAAGATATGAGGAATTCATCTCAATTTTTTTTCAGCTACCTGACACTTCAATGTATGGTGAAAGACAGTTGCCTGGGATCTCTCCGTGGCCAGTGAAGAGGCTCCAGTGATGGCTAAAGTGGCCTGACTGACTGTCCTCAGGGAACTGGCCATTTCTCTTTATTGAGTATGGTTCAGACTGTTCTTAGCACCTAGCTGAAACATTTGCTTCAACTTAGAGAAGAAAACTTAAAAGGAACAGGGCAGGGTTCTGACTTCTCCATAAAAGACTCTTCAGTAGTTCCATTTTCAGCTGAATTCTCTCTTTCAAATAACAGTTGGGTTGAGTTCTTCCTAAAATGTGTGTTTAAAGTAATTTTTGAATGTATTCACCCACAAAGATATTTCCTGTGAAATATCTATCAAGTTACCCCCATCCTCTCAGAACAGAAGACTTACCAATATAAAGAGTAGTTATAGACTGTACCTTCATTCAACAAAGTTTTTTTCCTTTACTATCCTGGAAGAAGCCTTTTAGGAGGCTGAAGAACACCAGATCAGAAAGCACAAGGGAGTTTATAATTTTTTACAGATTCCTCAAGGAGACATAACTGAAATTTAAATTAAATGTACTGTTAGTCAGTTAAATTTATGCAAGTTTTTTTGTGATTTCTCTATTGGAACTTACTATGTTTTGCAAATCTCCATCATTAGGATCATTACTGTCCTATTATAGCAACTTTGCTACACAAACAGAAATAGTTCACATCTCTGTAGCGAAAAAACTTTTTGATTTTGTTCATAAAAGATATTATTCTATGGTATTCCTTTCCTTCCTCAAGCCTGGATATCAAATTGGTTGAATTCAGAAACAAACTATGCTTACCTATTACAGAGGAATAGCTGTTCCTCTAGTCCTTGTTTAGATTGATCCACAGATCTCCAGAGGCCTCTCTGTGAAAAACAAAAAACAAATGAAAGAAGCATTACTTCTGGCAGTACATTTCAAATGCAATTTATAGAAGTCCACACTTACATCAGGAATCTTGACAACTAGTTGATTTCTTTAGTTATAGGGATACTCTAAGAAAGAAGTGGAAAGTAGGAAGGATGAGGTAGCTGAAGAGATCAAGAGAAAGTAACAACTTAAGATACTACAGAATTGGGATGGACAGCAATGTTTTTTCCATTGGGGGAAAAAACATAACAAAAAAAGCAAAAGGAAAAGTTAAGATTGATTTAAGTATGCTATAAATTCAGTAGTAACTGTATGGTATTCTTATACAGAATGCTAGATATCATTCAGAACATGCTCATAAAAATATAAAGGATTTATTTATTTATTTATTTAATTATACTGTTGTTTAAGCAAAACTCATTTTTCCGCTTTAGCAAAAACTTTTCTCTTATTTTAGAACTACAGTTTTCTCTGAAGGTTTTTATTTTATTAGGGTTGTTTTTTGTTTTTTTTTTCAGCAATGTCAAGCTACCTCTTTATCATTAAATATGAACTTCCTGAAGTCATCAGGGCATTTATGAAACTGGAGGATAATTCTGGGTAGGTACCATTTCCCAGCCTGAACCTCAAATGAAAATTTTTCATTTTGATGTCAGTGATGATTTTTTTTTATTTTTATTCTTCCTCTTTAGAGAATGGTACCTTAATGGGAACTACCTCGTCATACTTGTAACAGTTTTGGTTATTCTTCCCCTCTCCCTTCTAAAAAGCTTAGGTAAGCTTAATGCCCTGCTTAAGCTCATTTCTTAGTCCTGTTAGGATTGTGAATTTATATGTAACTGAACTGTTTTGTTCTGTTTTGTTTTGTTTTTCTTGTTGCCCAGGTTATCTTGGTTATACGAGTGGGTTTTCGCTGACCTGTATGGTTTTCTTTGTCAGTGTGGTAGGTGACTGTTTGAGTATTGTCTCCAGCCAAACACAGACTCTGTAAACCTTAAACACTTTTCTACTTCTTAGCAAGGACATTTATTCTTCTTAACATGACAATTTAATATGGATGTTAGAATATCATCTGCAAGTGAATCAAATCAACAACCTATTGCTGAATGAAGTCAGAATAAAAAAATCAGTTTAAAAAACAACTGAGAATGAAAAATAAAGCAGGAAAACAGCAGAGGCAGAGTAACAACAAATATTTGCAGAAGAAGTAGAATTGGTAGCATTTGGTTTTCTTGCTTCATCTCTTTCTGAGTATCTGTTTATACTTCTGTTAGAATACCACAGACGTGTAATCTCCTATAGAGGTGCTCTTCTGATAGCATTGTCTACTTTTTTGTAGGTAATCTTCAAGAAATCCCAAATACCCTGTCCTCTTCCCATCATGGACCACGGGGCTCAAAACTGGACTGCCACCAATAGCACCGTGCCAATGCATCTAGTCATGTTATCAAATGAGTCACTCAGTTCTGGTGTGAATTTCATGATGGACAACACAGCTGGGCACTTCCCAAGCCTTGAGGAGCCAAAAGACACCCCCCCCAAAAAGCGGTGTAGAATACGAAGCACACAGCGACAATAGTGACAAGTGCCAGCCAAAATACTTTGTGTTCAACTCACGGGTAAGGGACATTCTGTAGAATTTGTCTTTCACCACTTGTGCCACAGCTAAACTGCTGCCTGCCATAAGTCAGAGGTACAGCCGTGACCATTCTTACTAATGGGAGCTTTATTTTACAGACTGCCTATGCAATTCCCATCCTGGCATTTGCATTCGTATGCCACCCTGAGGTGCTACCAATATACAGTGAACTGAAAGAGTAAGGTTCTTAAATTTTGTCCGATACTTCCAGTTAACCATAGATAGAGATCACTTTCTACATGTTGTACCTTGATTGCTGGTGTGTAAACACCCACATGATAATGATTTATTGCTTTCCATAGTAAGCAGATTTTGGCTTTGCTTTGATCTTATGGTCAGATATTGGTGACAGAGAAGCACTGCATTGATCGATATTTACTTAGGAAAGGAGGAATCTGGACAGTCCTTCAAATGATCTGAAGTAAACTGGGGATCTTGGTTGCACTGAAACAGATAATTCTGGTTTCTAATAATACCTTAATGTGTTCTCTGTGTGTGTCAGTTGCTGCTTTTTCTTAAAGTTGCTTAGTATGCCATTGGTTTGGGTGTCTTAGGCTCTCTGTTTTGCTTAACAAATATCAAAAATCAAATACGCTTGCTGGAAACAGCACAGAGCTGATAGATGGGAAGGGCTAATAAAAGGCATTTGTTGAACAGCAAAAATTGCATTACAGGAGGGTATGTTGCAAAAGCCAGGGAGACTTAGAACTGTTACATCCTATTTCAGTAGGTTTAACCTCAGTAGCAACAAAAATTCTCATATGACTTGGAAAAATGCTTGCAGGTCCTATAAGATGAAGATTTTCTTTAACCAAAGGATTTATGAAGAAAGGATTTGATCTGCAAGGGGTTCTTGAACCTACAGAACAGCCCTATGTAGATATAAGGGTATGTTCATATAGAGATGGCTGAAAGCTCTAGTCTATTATTATTAACAGACCTGTAATTCTAGTCCCTCCAATTTTTAATATATATATACATTTTTAAATATACCGTTTGAGATTGATATTTAATAAATAATGATATATAAAATAATGTGGCACATTTTTATGTTGCCACTGCGAAAGTACTAGAAAATGAAGCTTCAACATTTTATAAATCTGTGCTGCTCTGCACAGAGTAAAGCATCAAGAGCTCTATGTAACTAATATATAGCTGCTATGAACCTACTATCCAGTAAGGGTATGTCAGAGAGATAAGACGCTTCAGAGCACTTCTTGTACAAATTGAGGCTTTATAGGACTGTTATTCTCTTTCTTTCATACTTCAGTCGCTCCCGAAAGCGGATGCAGAATGTCTCAAATATCTCCATCACTGGCATGCTTATCATGTATCTTCTGGCTGCCCTCTTTGGATACCTTACCTTCTATGGTAGGTCAAAACCCTGTTCTCTGCATAATTTTCCCTCACTTTTTTAAAGCAGGAGAGTTGATTTGATAGCAAAGGCTCAAGTATCAATATATTTTCCAGGACCCTGAATCCAAGTGTAAGCAGCATTCAATTATAATACACAGTGTGTAATCTGAATGAAGTGTGGGACTTATCCAGCTGTCAGGCCACAGTTCCTCACCTGTGAGAGACTCAGAGGCACCTACTAGGGGGACTAGTTTTTTCTTTTCCCTTGGCTTTGTGAACTCAGACAAAAAGCTGCTGTAAACTTGACTCTTGGAAAAGGCCAAGAGTACTAAAAATACTCTAGTGCTCAACAGTTTTACATGACACTATTAAGTGCTATCCAATCTGTCTCTGACGCCACTAGTTCAGCTTCATCTATGCTGAAAAACAGGTGCAAATCATTCTAGTGTAAAAAAAATCTGGATGAGCTAGGCAAACAGAGTAGTCCCTCTATTAGCGCACTATTTTGTGCAAACGCCACCTCTTTTTACCTTGTTAGCTCCTCCATACAGCAGAGAAGTGAATGATACAGCACAATCTGCTCCCTATCACTGGGGCAAGAGGGCTCTGTTTGAGAGCTGGGACATCTGGGTGGAGGTCAAAAGGAGCTGTTAACAGTTCAGTGAGTTCTTTCATGTTCCATATCACAGAAATTATTTTTACCTCAGTTTCTACATCCACTTAACTACTTTCTCAAAGTCTTCTCAAGTATACTAGAGTACAAAGCATCGCCTCAGAACTGTATTTCCCTCATCATCTCTGAATGATGGACTTGTATCAGTCACAGTGGGAAAATTCCTCCTTCATGTCTAGCCCATAACAAGTATCTGATGACAGCAGCTGGGCTAAAGTTAATCTTATCTCATATCTGGCTGCAGTACGAAGATCCTTTTAAATGTGCAAGATACTGCTAAAGTGAATGAACTCCTTTCTGTTTCCTTTTTGTAGGAGAAGTTGAAGATGAGCTGCTTCATACATACACTAAAGTGTACACCTTCGATGCTCTCTTGCTGTCAGTGCGCCTGGCAGTACTGGTGGCTGTAACCCTGACTGTGCCCCTTGTCCTTTTCCCTGTAAGTAACACAGCTGAAATTGGGGCTAGCCCATGTACGCTGACTGAATGTAATCAGCACAGACAGATTTTAACACTGAAGAAAAGAAAACCTAAGCTTTTTATTTAGAGAGGTCTGTTTTTCTCATATGCAGTTTTACATGAACCTGCAGAGCATGGAACTTAGGCAGTTAGGGTTGCAAAATCTGAAAGACTGAAATAAACCAGTCTTTATAAATAAATCAGGAATGACTTCTCTGTCTCTCTCTGCCTCTTACTGTACTATATTTATCAGAGCAGTGCTAAGTACCAAAGACTTGGAGATACACTGAAACCACTTATGAGATTTCCTAATACAGACACAGGCACCCACTATAGCATCCAAACTTAGGACAGACACATGAAGCTCAGGTCACACATTGTGCAGGAGTCCCATGCTGGGCTGCCAAAGCACAAGGACAGAGGCTCTGTGCTCACCTTACAGGCTTGAGTCTATGAACAGGTGACATAGCTAAATGCAGGGAAAAAAAGGCATGAAAGAGCTGCACAGTCAGTTTTCTGAGCAAAGGTTGGAGCTCCTATGTGCTTTTCACAGGGAAAAAACACAATAAGCACAGTAGCAGGGACAGAAAGGCACAGCTAAAAAAATTGATCTGCAGAGGGACTGACCTTCTTCAGGAATCGATCTCCTCCAGTGAGCAGAACTCCAGGATCCTGAATGTATAGGTCTGTGCCTTGTGCCTTCCCTGATCTGCCATGCAGCAGAGGAGCAAATAGCTGATCCCCATAATTTGGTTTTGAGATGCTGGTGTGTCATTAGTACAGCATGTACAAGCCCAGCATCATGCTGCTAGTGGGCTCCCAGCAAGCTGAATCACACCAGTGTTGCCCTCTGAGTAACCCTGGGGTCCTATTGCTTGTTGTCCTGGATGCCACACATACTCTGCGTAGGTACTGTTTCCAGCCTTGCTGACAAATACCTAAGAGCAGTGATCACTATTCAATGTTGTCTACTAAAAAAAAAAAAAAGGTTCAGATGTAAAGCATACAAAGTGGTCAGTCCTTCTAGCTTGGAGAGCTCCAAGAGCTTGCCCTGCCTTAAACATCATGTTCAAACCAGTGGCTAAATGTTTAAATAAGTCTTAACAAATTGATCAGTCTTCATGGGAAAACAAGATAAGAGCTTTATAAAAACCTCTGTCTGTCAGATGTAGCATTTTGTATTTTTAGATTTCTGTATATTCATTTTGATATTTGAATAGTTAGAAGTTACATACCACAACACTGATTGTTCCATTAAAAGAACTCCTGAGAAAATATCATTTGCTTGTAAACCAGAATATCAAAGAGCTTTACACATTCTATCAGAACGGCCAGTTCAGCATATCTTATTACTTCAAATAAGCAGTATAATTGTATCAACTCTTATCTTTATGAATGATCCCGTTTGTATTTTCTTAAACTAGTCAGAGTTTTTATTTAAAAAAAATAAAAAAAGCTATTACATTGCCAGAAAAAAAGAATTTAAATATAGATCTATGTACCATTAGTCACTGTAAAACTTTAGTTTGACAGCTCTTTTTTAAGGACTGTGTCACAAAAGGAATAATGTGCAATATGCTGACAGTAAGTTCACAGGAATGCAGGCAGAAGTTTTTTTGGTAATAAACCTGTTTTACAGCAACTCAGAAACTGGACAAAATATTTTCAGTCTGCGTCCCTCTTCCTAATACAGGTTCTCATCAACCTGAAAACCATTAAGAACAAAACTCATGCTGTGTTTTCAAGTGACGTACTACACGGACAGAACCCCATATATTTATTCAATTGACAAACTCATTCAGAAGCAGTTATATGTTATTTTAAAACAACCAAATAGAAGGGCATTTGGAACTTTTTTCAGTGTAAAAATATTTTTGTTCAATTTCTAAATATCAACTTTGAAATTAATTGTGGTATTTGAGAATAATACTATATCCAGCCACCAAATGGATTTGCTTTTGACCGTCTTTCTACTTACCATCTTTTATGTTGGAACAGCAAAAAAAAAAAATCATGATGTGTGAGAAAGTCAGTGAAGCAAAAACTCTGCAATAGCTTTTAGGGTTATAATTTCCAAGTGGCATTGAAAAATATGTTTTTCTTTTCTGATATGTATATGTATATACTTAATGATTAAGCAAAACAACAGCTTCCTCTTTCTCTCAGAAAAGTAAATAATGGAATTATTGTGGGATTTTCAGAGGGATCAGGTTCAGGAATACAACAATACACATTTCACATGTGCTCTTTTTTTTTTTGCCTGCTGATTAGTACTTACAGGAGGTTCTTTGAGGATTTTTTTTGCTGATATTAGCGTCTTTCAGTTGAACAGATTTCATGTCCCTGATTTTATACCCTATTTACTTGACTTTTTTCTACACGGCAAATATTTGAGTTTCTGCATTAAACTGTGAACCCAGTTCTCAAAAACCTACATCACTGATTGAGATTAAATTATGGGAGTCATAGACTGGATACACATGTTTTCAGTCAGAATTTCTCACAGCAGAAGTAACTAATATAGATCATATTTTTGAAGTGAAAGCAAAGATAAATTAATTGTTGTTTTACTTTCCCTGCTGTTTTTCATCTTGCAGATCCGTTCATCTATCAGTGCATTGCTGTTTCCCAAAAGGCCATTCAGCTGGATAAGACATTTCCTGATTGCAGCAGTAATTTTGGCTTTTAATAATCTGCTTGTAATTTTTGTCCCAACAATTAAAGACATTTTTGGATTTATCGGTAGGTTTCATAAATACTTTTTGATGACTCTGTTATTCTTTCTACAACATATTTACATTCATGGACTGAAGGTCAATCTCTGTTTTGGTCTTACAGTAGAGTAACATAAACAAATTGAAGTTAAAGAGGGTGTAAGAATTCCCAAACAGCTGACAGACAAAGCTACAGGCTACCCAACTTTGTTGTTACTTTGTATGAGGCACAAGGAATCCAATAATCCTAATATAAAAACTGGTTAGGAATTCCCATTTTGACCAAAGGGAATTTAATACATGTGGAAGAGATGAAAATCACCTTTGCTTTTCAAGCACCTATAGCACAAAAAAAGTATTGACTTCCAAACTGATATGCTAGAAAAAGGAGAAAAGTGACACATTTCTTTTGACATTGACAGTTCTCTCCCTATCACTTTCTTTTGGTCAGTTTTAATGCTTGAGGTCTCAGGGATGGAGATGCCCTTGAGAAAGACACCTCCATGGGTTTTCTGCAGCTGCTTTTCTCCTCCCTGCATTTTATACCCAGGTCATCATGGCTCTTCCAGACTCTGCTGAGCAGAGAGGAGTAGGCACTTCTTAGGCACAGATCATCCACTCTCTTTTTACCTGCTTCCCAGGGTCATCCCACCCTGGGAATGTCTATTTGCCCTTGCTTCACAAGCCGACATGCAGCCACACCACTTTGAAAAAATCCTGCCAGTAACAAGTGTCTCTGGGCCCCAAGCACCCTAATAAGTGTTAGGACATCAACAGCTCTCGGTGAATGTTGTCTACAGAGAGAGTCCTTTGTGCAGCTGGGCTCAGAACGGCAGCTGCCTCCCCACAGGCTCTCTTTTGCAGGTGCACCACTCTGCTTTTCTGTCGACTCTCAACTCTGCTCTCTCTTCCAGGAGCCTCTTCTGCTACAATGTTGATTTTCATCCTCCCTGGTGCCTTCTACCTGCGAATTGTTAAGAAGGAACCCATGAGGTCTCCCCAGAAAATTGGGGTAAGAGAACTGAGACAAAAGGAAGGGTGGGAGGGTATGTGCTTTCCACTCTTCATTAATACTCAGACCTTTGATTTGCAACATCTGGCACTTATACCTAAATGGTAGTGTCTCACTCAAAATACAGGTTGGGCAATGGGATTCACCTGAGTCTTCACAAAACAAAGCCTTTAGTGCCCTACTGCTCCTGACACTCACCTAAGTATTTAGGATGAAGTGTGTCTTCAACCACTAGAAAAAGGGACTGACTTAATCTGATCTAAGCTCTTAACACTTGTATTTGCATAAATAACACCAAGACAATCTGTAAGAAGTTAGTTCATGCTAGAAGACCAGCTGTGGATTAACAGGAAAATCTGCAGTCAAGGTTAAGAAGGAAATTGTACTGCAGAGATAAATAAATAACAGTGAGCTCTCCTCTGAGACATATCCACACACCTATAGGACACATATATGAAGGTCTATCATTTATGTACAACATGTGTCTATATTGTCAGGCTGGACTGCCACTGCAATACCTTTCATCCTGAACATCAATTACTGTCGATTACTGCACATTTAACTATCACTGAGGAAATGTTCTTTGAAAATGTAATTAGAAAAGTTATTGATGAAATATATATGTGGGCACACAATGTAAATTGATTGGCATATATCTCTCTCTATAGATACATTCACAAAAGTCATGTAAGTTCAAATTATACATACTTCAAGTATAAAAGAAGAAGTTTATTCTGATGAAATTATTTCTACAATGACTTTTGTAGCTGTTATTATAGAGAGACTATGAATATTTTTTCATTGGTCTTTGTTCACTCTTCATGTTGCTGTGTGTGTTAGGCACATCTAGAATTTCACACCCTGCACTGAGACAGCATACAATATTCATCTTTGTTTTACAAGACAGAATATTGTTAAGTGTGGACAGAT
Organism: Petroica traversi; assembly: GCA_025920805.1. Lineage (NCBI taxonomy): Eukaryota > Metazoa > Chordata > Aves > Passeriformes > Petroicidae > Petroica > Petroica traversi. Next base: position 16,361,408 of record JAHLSL010000009.1, read on the forward strand.
TGTAGTAAACTAAAGCTCCACTGAAGCAAAGGGTGACTACAAGCATCTGAATTGCTTGAATATATACAAAAATACTGTCAGATAAGAGATAAGGGCTTACTTATTTGTCTAATAAGGATTAAACATATTGACTCTGAAGTTGTTCTTAATGTCAGAGATTATGATTATTGACTGAAAATCTGTCAGTTTTTAAAGATAAAAAATAAGTTGTTTCTCTGTTTTATTTTTTTATAATTATTCACAGTACCAAAGTGGGTTGATTTCAGATCTAGCTGTGTATAGTATATCTCTCTTGGATTAAAATTCACACAGGACTAACTTTGATTCATGTAGCCCTGTACAGCATTACCTGGGCTTTAGTCACGCAGAATAACCCAGACTTAGGCCATAGGTATTTCATTAATGCAGATCCAGTGAGACACTCTCTAACTTACAGCCTGCTCAGTCACTTGCTTTATTAATAAAATTTCATTTTCCAATTTCAGGCTCTAATTTTCCTCATAGTTGGCATAATCTTCATGATTGTGAGTATGACTCTTATTGTAATGGACTGGATTTACAATTCCCCAAGTTCAAGACATCATTAACCTGTGAAGACAACCAAGTGTTTTTTTTATAACATAAATATTTGTATCATGTGCTCTGAAGAACATCTAAATGGGATTGTTATTCCTAGCTAGTAACTGCAGTACTTTGAAGACAGTTTCTGGTAAGGTCACAAGAACCCAATGGAGTCTACATCATCCTAATAAGGATTGTTATTTATGCATTAGGAATCTGAGCTTAGCATTTCTGGCCAGGTGAAATGAAAATTGTGTGAATGCTTTCTATTCTCAAAACCAAAATAACTTTGTACATAGTCCTCAAAAATACCTTGGTGTCAACCCTTTCAAAATCTCCCATGATGTTAGTAACTACAATTCCTAGAGCCTTGGAAAGGTAATGGCCAGAAAACCATCCAGTGCCTTGTTTTCAGTCTGAAAATCATGGGAGGGGCTGCCCAGGTCCAAGAGAAAGGGTACATTTTCTGGAGGGGATCTGGAAGGTGACTCCTCCCTGCCTGATAGACTGACCTGCCTATCAGAAAGACAAAGGCTTTCACAAGCCAGTGGACAAAGCTGAGCATTCAATTTGTTGTCCAGATTCATCGTCCAGCTGTTGTACAGAATAAAGCTCTCTGACACAGATTCTGTGTTGGGGCACGTGCTTGAAGAGCAGTAGAGTATTCTCATTTTGTTTTTAAAGATGCCTGGAAATATCGGCTGTAGGGTTATTTTTGTTCTTTAATTTTTAATTATTGTGTGAGCTTACATCACTGAACAAGTCGTATCCTCCATAAAAACTTGTCTTCCACTCTCACAGGAATCTAAAGAGACCACAAGGTGTGGCAAAGCTCCCTATCCAGTATTGTTCAGTACTTGTGTATTTGATAAATGTTCAGTGCAGGAAACTGTAATTTGCTATATATAAAAATATATGTATTTATGTACATAATTTTTTGTTTTCCTCTAGTCATAAAAATGTTACCCTGTGGTATATGATTTTTGATTTTTTTTTATGTGTCACTCTGTTTTCGTAGCCACACACTTAATATTGTTTTGAAGGAAACATACGGAATTGGTGGGTTTGTAAAAGGTTCATTTTTATTCACCAGTGGTTGAAATACACCTGTAGCAAGCCCTAACTGCTACCTGTGTAAAAATACATATGTTTACTACTTACGTTACAATAAATTTCAAGATGTTTTCCTCTTGAGAATTTTTAATACCTTTCTTAAAGTTTTATGCTACCATTGTACACCACCGATTTGAATTACCTGCTCAGCTGCCATGCCTCATCTTGTCTATGCACACATCAGCATTCAACAACATCCTGTATTGTTATATTTTGTGAGGGTAACAGCATTACTGACAACCTCAAGTGCATCATGCTATACAGCTGTGCAAGACAGGAAAAAAAGGGTTGCATTCCATGTTATATTCATGCTTAATTAACAGTCAGATCATTAATTGGGTTGTGTCGTGGAGCACTCCCTACTTATGCTCTCTGCACACACCAGGGAAAATCAGCCAGAGAGGTCTTGCTGACTCCTTAGCAGGAGAGAGTGGGAAGGTGTGACTATCAGGTTTATCACACTTACACAAATCCAGTGTAAAAGGAGTTTTCATTTTCTGGCTTAGAAATATGTTGAGTACCTACCTGTGAATTCAGAAGGCTGTGAAACACTCAAAAATTGTCTGTGCTCCCACGTTGTCTTCGCACAAAATTCTGTTAGTTTCTGTGTCAGTGTGTCTGTGTGTGTATAAACTGTGTTCAGTTACAGATTAACTGGACAGGAATATCAAATACAGATTCCATGTCAAATGCTACCTTTCTGAGCAGTATTATATGCTCATTTGAGTACTGTATCCTTATTATACTGTGAAATGCTTCCTCATGAGTGCTAGGCCTGGCTTTGCATTTTTTTAAAGAATACTTTGCCAATAATATTTTTCTCTATTTTAAGCAGACTAATACAAATAATGTTGCTTCGTTACTGAAGAGGCCTTTGATGTGGACTAGAATTAATAGCAAAACACCACCATACCTCTTTTCCTGTTACCATTACTGAGAGTTGTATGTATGAAATTGTAATGGCATCTTTATTTTAGGGTAAAAACACTTACTGTGACTACAGAATCTCAACAGAATTCTTAGAGACTTATTAATGTACTCCACCTGACCAAGAAAAGTAACAGCACTATGGAAAAATGGCATAGCTCACTGCCGTTTTGTGGCATAAAAAAAAAAAAAAACAGAGGGAGAGGGGCTGTAAAATGTCAAGTTTTTGAGTTAAAAAACATTGGTCACAGTGATATGCAGCTGCTGCACACTCTGACAGTAAGAGCAGTATTGCTCACTAACTATTAGCACTGCTGGGAATGCTGGATGTTGGAGTTTCTTATTCATTTTGTAACGTTAACAGGCTTGGTGAGGATTCTTATTATTAGACCATCCATGAATGTATAATAAATGAATTTTTCAAAGACTGCAGATTATTTTTCATCTGCTTTAGTCTAGCAGGAGAAGAGTTCTTGTTTGAAAACCAAGGAGAGTCAAGGTGGTAGCCTTAACCCAGGTATTGCTAAAACTTCATTCTCTTTTAAGAGAGAAATTTGCGTATCTTTGTGTCTGCAGACGAGCAGTATGGCACCCTCTTCACACAATAACCCTTTGGCATCCCCTGTTTTCTATCTATTCATGGAGCTGCATTGATGTCATCGGGTATGGTGAATGTCTGGTGTTAAAAGTGGGGTTATCCATGAGATACTGAATGTCTCATTCTTTGGATTAGCTGGGATACACAGTTCAGCAACTAATATAGTATGGGCATATATATATAGCATATCACTAACTATAGTATAGGAGCACACACCACATGGTACCACTATGTATAAATACATATCATTGCAGCTGCAGGTTTTCCTGCTGTTACATTCTTGTCTGATGCATACTCATAGCCCAAAATATCCTGGTCTACACACAGCTCCAGCATCAATGAGCTCATGTGAGAACCATGCCCATGGCCAGCCAACATTTGCAACCTGCCCACTAATAAGGGAGGCACTGCAGCCCCAGGCACATGCTCAACTCCTGTTCCACAATATCCACCCTGGTTTCTCCTTCCCTTCTAGTTAGGCAGCCTTCATTCCCTGCAGCATCAGCTCTGCACTGTCTTGATGATGCTTGAGGAATAATTTTCTTGTGTCAGGAGGCTGTTTTAATTAAACAATTATAATTGTAGTAAATTAATGATGGGGGTTAAAGAAAAAGGAAGAAAATAGAAGGGCAGCAGGTCTAGGTAAAACAGAGTACCTGGGTCTGGAGTCCATTTTTATTAAACCCTGCTGCTTCTGAATAGCTGATATAACTGTAAATGAAGCTAGTCAGCAATTACTCACCAAGACGTCTAGGTGGTGCTGTAGATGGAATATTTCCATTCATTTGACTTTAAATGTCAATGGAAATTTTACTGAAATGGGGCATTTGCAACACAATTGTGGCAGAGCCCCATCTGTTTTCCACTAACCTGCCTGGCAAAGTGCTGTGGACTCCAGGAGGGCTTACAGTTCTTGGCCTCCACCTCTCCTGGCAAAGGGCAAGGGCCAGCCCACTCACACCCAGCACAGACAGCCCAGTGCTTTGGCTGAGGCTCTGGGGTGAGCTCAGGGTCACAGTTTCCTTCTGGGGAGCTTGGCCTTGGTGCTGTAGTGGAAAAACTGTCAATACTTTCATGGCATATTGTGTTGTCTAATACCACCCTGGAAAAAAACCACCAAGCATGGTTTTAGTTAATTAAATCATCACTTACTGAAAACACTTTAAATCGTGCGCTGAATCTGGGTGATAAAAACTGTTTTCTTAAGAGTATGAGATATATCAAGCAGAAAGGTATCCTCCTACTGCACACCTGGAATAGATAGAATCTTAGGCTAGCATTGGAGCCAACAACATTGGCTCCAGCTGTTCATTTCCAACATTTAATTAATTCAAAGAAAAAAATTGGATGTGCTAACTGGTCTTGCAATCATTACAGTGTGTAAGAGATGTTTCCAGTTATGCAGGACACCTATGATGGTTACCTCAGTACCCTCTGGACAGAGGTGCTGTGGGCATTCACAGGGCTGCAGAGCTGCTGCCTTCATTGGCAGAACATTAGCACTGACAGGAATTCTGTCCTGTTGAGCCTAATCCCCTTGCCCACCAGCTGAATCAAGTTCTAAACCAAACTCATTGCAGAATGACAAATAACTTTGGAATTCAAGAGGATGTCCTAATTTTGCTACATAAAATGGGAAGGTTATATGCTGTTACTAACAGTGAAACAGAAGGTGTTTATCACCCAGCAGAAGCAAAACTAAACATAAAAGGCTGCTTGCTTGGCTGCAGCTCTCCAGGACACTTTGAAGTGGATGTTTCAAAGTTCCACACACTCAAATGGAAAGTGTCCACAGCGTTCATTTAGCTTTACATGGAGCACGCACCTCTTCTGGATCATTTATTTTGAGGCTAGGGAAAGTTATCCTGTCCTTAGTACCATATTGTCTACCCATAATTTATTATCTAACTGTTCATTCCCAAAAGGAGGGGCTGTACCTCTTCCCAGGGGGAAGCCTGCAGATGGCAAGAAGCAATGGCTGCATGCCATCAGCATCACCCTCCTTTTCACTCTCTCACCTCGGTGGAACTTCTGTCTTTTCCACCACAGACTATCCAACTCTTCACACCTTTTCTCTCATACAAGTGCTCATACAAGGATTGACCTTTCTCCTTTGAATCCCCACCTTTTACTTGGTCTATCCCAAGCAAAGTTGGAGGGCTTAGCACAAAAATCCCTGAACTTCCCCAGGAAGAAGCAACTACTGAGACCTCACCTTTTTTACTCCTTCCTGCGGGTCACTTGATGGTCTTCCCTTCATTTGTAACACATCCTCACCATTCAGAGGCACTTGAGCCTAATATATCACTAGTGGACAGAAATAGGTGCCCTAGTTACATTCTCAAAGCCCCATTTCAGGGGTTAGGAGACACCTGTTTCCCTCCTTCAGCTACAGAGTGATATAACTTACATCTATCTAGAACCGGCAATGAACTGATATAAATATTCTGATACTGCCTGGTCTGACTTAATTCACTTGTTTGCTCTTAATAATTCTTTTGCACTCTACAGTTCTTCTTATAAACCTTATGCAAAATGGCAATTGGCCATTTTACAATCCAGCCTCAAAGAAAGTAAACATATGAATTACCCCTACTTTTACACCTGTGAGTAACTGGGCTTGAACTTGATACAAGTTCAATAAAAATTATTTCCCCATTATTTTCTCCAGGAAATTGGGTGTCAAACCCTAGGCTGTTGCAGGAAATGTGGTTATTCCTGGTGTTGCTCATTAGGAGTCTACAAGACACTGAGTACTCCTACTAACCTCACCTATAGCAAGCTGGGCAAACATCCGCACAATTTGTGGCTGAAACAGTTGGCAATTAAAGCACCTGTGCTCTTAGAAGCTATTGGGAAATCAAAGATAAGATTACTCAGAAGACAAGCTTCCCCAAAATTGTCTCCAAGGCCCAAGACCTTACAGGACTAGGTGAAATACACTGAATTGCATTCAGACTAACACATTCACAGTGGGGTGACTCAGGCAACCTAGTCTGGGATGACTCATTTTCCTACATACAGTCATATACATGACCAAAGCCATGAAAATATATTTTGGTTAAATGGGAATATTCTACCTGGCTTAAGGTACAAAATAAAGTTGAGGACAAGTTTGGTATTTCAGTAAATTTTTTTTAAAATTTATCACCATTATCCTCTTGATGGGACTGGAACTATTTCCCTCCCATAGATACTATGCCACCAACATAAAGGGATCAAGCCTTAACTTCAGAAATTGGGATCATGCAGTTAATACCACCTTTTGCAATACTTAGTAAAGCCTGATAGAATATTTTGGTTGGTTATCGCTGCAAACACCATGAAGCAAATTGCTAGAATGAGAATAAGAAAAGTCTCCTACAGTCAAACTAGATTACTTCCCTGCCAAAGGAGATTTTTTTGCAATTCCATGTTTAGTTTTCCTATTAAACATATGCCTCACCATTACTGAATAATATGAACCTAGCCAATGTATGGGTACTAGCCCTAACTTGTAAATCCCAGGAGCAGAGGCCCTGCAAGGCTTTCTGAGTATTGCCTTCTGGCACTATGGACCCAGGCATAGCATTTCTGTTCTTTAATCAACAGTCAGTAATAAAGACAACATTCTACTACATTCACTTAAGTATCAGCCATGTGTTTTACTTTTCTCATTCCTGAACACAGAAATACTTTGTTCATGGCAATTCTCATGCAAAGAGATGACCTGAAAAGCACCGATGTGCAAATGAATTCATCAGAATGATTGCTGTCGCTTTGGGGAGACTTGCAAGCTGTGGCAGATAATACACAAACACACATTGCTATAGCAACACTTACACAAACATATATTTGCAGAAAGGTCCAATCCCCAAGGGACTCATTCAAGCCTTCATGAACAGTTTCAGCTTGCCGGAGAGAGAGCAGACACAATCCCACGAGATGGAGGCGGCCAACGCACCATGTATTGTACGAATTACGGGTCACCGGGGGATGAAACAAGTGATGGGAAACAGTTTGTGAGAAATCCAACATCTGACTGAAACCCTCAAGAACTAAGGAAAACTAAAGTATTCATAAAAATACATTGTCTTCCTATGACAATGCACATCAGTTAGTAAATATAGAGTTAACTGTTTGCCCTGAAGAGTTGGATCATCTCTGCTAAGGTATGCAGACTTGATGCAACATATATCTAGCACCGACTGGAATGAAGTTGCTCCATTAAAAGCAAGTAGAAAGATTTACATGCACCCAAAGACAAGTGGCAACAAAATAGGAAGGAACATATTCTACATATTCCTGAAATAATTTCTCTTCGTCTGTTTTAAGGATCCCCACATGCTCACTTATAATGGAAAACAATTAGGTACACACTAAGCATGTGGTTTATTCAAAGAGTCTGTCACCTCTGTATAAAACATCAATTACAGCATAATCCACTGGGTTTTTTTCTGGAATGTCACTGTTTTCTAATTTTCATTGAAACCATGAATAGAAAATTTAATGTGCCAAGCCAGTGGCGTACTGAACCAAATGTGCAGTATTTCTAACATGTAGGTTTAAATCACCTTATATTTACATTTATCCTGCTCAAAGATACTTGAGTTGAGTTGAATGTGAAATGATACATTTGGATTCAGTTTCCATTAATCCACTGATAATATTAATATGTCCTTAATTATATTCAAAATTCTTATTGATTTAAAGCTCAGTGAGGTAAATCCCAATCAGTTGTAGTAGTAGAAGCAGTAGTAGAAGCAGTAGTAGTAGTGGTAGTAGTAGTAGTAGATGAAATTTTGTCCCATCTTTAAAAAAATGTTTAGCAGTTGGCCTCTCTCATATCTGTCCATAGTTAAATCCTTACATAGGATAGGCAGAAAGAAGGAAGGCAGGGGTAATAGTAAAAAAAAAAATCAAGAATCCAGTCCTAAGATTTATGCAATATAAGGAATTATATTTTGCCTTTTCTTTTACAGGATCTGTCATCACACTGATGAACCTTAGCCTAAAACAATGAAATTTTTAAGACCAGCTTATGTGGGTGGCTATTCTAAACATTGTTGGACAAAGTTGCACCTCATGGAGGTCACACAATTGGAGGAAGTTGTAGCCATGTGCCCAGTGTATTGTTGACACAAGGCAAGTTGTCTTTGTTTACTGGACACTGATTAGATCTTTTTTTTGTGTTAAATGCCCTTTCCTAATTGGCATTGCTCACTGGCATGCTTCCATGCTAGATCCAGCAAAGCATTTAGTCAAAGGAATTAGAAACAGCCAGACACTTGCCCTGACTGGTGCCTGCAGGAAATTCTGCTGACACTTCTGCCTGGAGAAAGCATGCAGCCACATATCTCTGACAAGAGTTTTCAGCATTAGCAAAAACTTATAAACTGCAAACAGTCAGCCACTAAATCTTCCCAGAAGAGGGAAGAGAAGTGAACCTAGTGACAGCAGACACAGCTGCTCACTGGCCATCGGGATCACCTGCCCCAGTGCTGCACCCAGCAGTGCCCAGACATACTCTCCAGAGCTCGCCAGAGCAACTTGAATCCAGCAGGCAGATTGTGCTCTAAAGTCCTGGATGAGCACTCACATGTCACTTCCAGGGGCTCTGCCATGGGACAGCATTTCCAGCAAAGGGCAGTAATATAGCAGAAGGCAAGTGTTATTTCAAAGTGCTGAAGTCCTTTCTCCAGTGAACACAGGCTCATCTGTCATTGAATGTAGGGTCACCGAAGGTAGCTGTCTGGTGTCCTTAAACTTCCAAGTTATGAGTAAAATTGATGCTGAAACAAATCAACTGATACCTGTTCTCTGAGTTAATCTGTCTATTATAGCCAATAAAACTGCTTCTGCTTGCATTTGATGTTCTGTATGGGGAAAGAAAATTTCTCTGACATTTCTGGCAATGTTAAACAGCTCTGCACTCAATAATCCACAATGTGCACAAGAAAAACGTGTATTTTAGAATAATCTCTGCATTGCTGTTTCCCTATGGCTCATGCCTGTGTAAAGACTATAACAGGTTCTCGAGTTCCTGCAAAGCATGACATACTAATCTTCACAACTACTACTAACAAGCTGAGGAGGAATTTCTGTTCTTCCCACTCCTGTCTCTTTAAACACCCCCCACAAACTGATTGAATAAGAGCCGAGCATGGAGATAGATCATACACAGGCACTATTTACTCTCTGCCATCATACAGAGAGTAGTGGGGTGCTGTCTGTCCTTTGACTCGTGTTTTGAGGAAGCCACCATGAGCTGTTGCGAGCAGAATCATTTCACATGATTCCTGAGGCATCAGGCAGTCAGTAGAAGTGGGGAAGCAGAAATAAATCTGACTTTAAAATTACAAATTTTCCACAGTATATTCTAGATGGGGAAAAAAGTTTTTTCCCTAATTACAACTGAGGAAATTCCAGGCCAATCCCTAGGTTAATATATTTTTGAACAGGAAGAGAGCAGGTGCATCTGTCTTGACTTGTATAGGGGGAAGATAGATTTTCTTACATTGCTTTCCAGATAAAGGAAAAAAAGAAGTACAGCTATAGATGGTATTTTTAAGAAGAAAAAAAACAAAGTTGTGATGGTCCATAAGTACAAAATTTCTCTGCCTTTACTGGGAAAATGACAGCACTGTGTTGGCTGGGGAAAAGGCCTTACAAATAGCATAGAACTGCTAGGGAACAGAGGCTAAGTTCATCACAATACCTAAAATACTGGGAGAAATTATTATTCAAAATCATAGCAGGATCATCTCCTGTGCTCCAGAAAGACGATTCACTCAGTCACCTTTGAGACTTTCCACAAGGTGCACCCAGGATAAATTTGGAGAGGATCCTAAGAGGCAATCAGATGGGCAGCAGCAGAAGGGATTCCTGAGAAGTTCAGCCCTTGGTGATTACCTAGGGCATCAGACCAGTGCTGTGGTCATGGTGCTGGGGTTCACACTGATACCAGCACCTGGAAAGGTGAAGCCACATAAGGTGCAGTCAGAAAGGCTCTGCAGCATGATCTGTTCTGTCTACAGATTAACACCACACAGGACAGAAAGAACAAAGCTGTCTCTACTCAGGAAGTGTGAATCTATGCAATACCACATCGATCATGTCCATATGGGCAAATTTGCAATGGGCAAACCCTGACTAAGATGACTATGTCCATTCTGCTTTCCAGCCCATGCTCTCCAAATTGTTCCTGTCTCTCTTGGTCTGCAGGAGAGTTACTTAGCACAGGGGAAAATCACACTAAGGAGTGTGTGAATAATTAAGGATGTCTGTAAGAGTTTATACTCTGGTTTTAATATTTTCAGTATGGTTGAGGCACCCGAGTTGTTTGGTTTGGGCACAGCTCTGAGCCAGCTGGAAGCAGCACTCCCCAGGGCATAGCACCAGGGTGTGGTACACTGAGCAGGCTCCGTGCCTGCCTCCCTCCTGCTTCCTGCTCCAGGAGCTCAGGAGCAATGACCCTGATCCCACCTCAGCCAGTTTCCAGTACCCACGGGACAGCACACAACAACTGGGAAGCCCTCCCTGAGTGAGTTCACCTAGCAGCATCATGCAGAAATTGAAGCTGTTTTTTTTGCAGAGCTGCCTTGGGAGGCCATTATATCTGTATGACTCAGTAATTTTGTCCCCATTTTCCCTTGGATAATTAGAGCTGACAGACATAACAGCAGTGAGGAAACAAGCAAACCTTGGGCTACAGACTATCATCCAGGAAAGCACTGATAAAAGCAGAAAAAACCTCTCTAATCTGCACTGCCATTGCTTCCATTGCAGAACTTTTTTGGTACCGTTTCTGTGATTTTCACATGCATCTTAAATAGTGTAGGGCCTCACCCTGCAGCTTTTTTGCATTCGTTTGAGTTCCTGCTTATGCAAGGTGTGTACCTGCAAGACTAAGTGGTCATTTCCATCTCCTTTGTATATTATTGATCTCTCTACTTTTGCCTTATTTCTCCTGGCAAAGCCTTTCAAAGCCAAAGGAAATGAAACAATACTTCCCTCTACTGGGAGACCCGGGAATTCTGGAAATTAGTGTGAAGGGTTACATTTTTTGGAGCTACTTTTGCTAGGTTGAGGGATAGGCCACAGCAGCAGAGGGCAAAGAAGAAGGCAGAGAAAAGGTAGAATTTTTTTGTTTTGTTCTTATCTCTGGATTAATGTTTTGGGGAGTTTTTATATCACTCACTCTTTTTCCTTCAAGTTTTAGTCAATAATCCAGGTTTATTTGAATTATCAATGTACCTCTGAAAATCCTTGTGCTACTTAGGCAATATGCTAAGAGTTTTTAAGTCTTGCTGAGCAATTTCCTGGATCTATTGCATAGTTGGTAGGTAGATTTTCTCAGGCTGCAATTGCATGGCCTATTCCAGGACTTCACTGACATTTGTGGAAAAAAAATCAATCATCACCAATGAACATCTTTGAACCTCCCTTTGGGGGTATGATTCAATGGCTAGCTGGGAGAAGTCTCCAGGGGACATGGAAAATTTTGCTTGTGGCTTATAGATCTTCTTCTGGAAAGGGTGATTCCCACTGGAGTCATGGGAGCCCTGAGATTTCCAGCTTTTTTTATAAATCAGGATCAAGTAAAGCAAGGTCAAGCACCAGCTGTCTCATTCCTGATTTCCAGGCATCATCTACTGGCAGCTGTCCATAAGCTTTTCTATAGATAGAGAGATTTCTACTGGTTGTGGAGGCCACAGGGAAATTTGATAATAGGGGAGATTTATACCAAGTAATTCCCAGATATCTCTGTAACTAGTTTTGTGTCTGCCAGGTTGCCTCCCAGCCTCTCTCAGGGTTCTGAACAATGCTTATATTCCCTTCCATACTTTCTGATTGTTCATAACTTACTTCTGTAATCAAATTAAGCCCACGAATGTAAGTTTGCTCAACAGGCTTAACATCTACGATCTGCCTTCATCTGAAATCCAAAGTGTCCTGAATTGCTCTTTAACTGACTAAGTATCATTATCTAACACCTCTTTGACCGATGAAGTAACAGATGAGGTATTTCAGCTGCTAGTAAATGTTACCATTTCTGGGCTGAAACACAGAACTATGCAACAGCAAAACTACAAGCAGGAAAACAGCCACAAAACAATTTTTTCAACTGTGAACAGGAAGAATTATAGGTAATGGTCAGACCCTGAGACCATCTTTGGTTTGCATCCAGCTCATTGAAGCAAAGCTTTCACCAATTCAGTAGTGGTTGCTCAAGGATGGCAGCTCTAATCCGGTGTTTGAGTTTTGCCAGGCCTCTGGAATAAACACCTGCTGCTTTGGAAAATCACAGTGGCATCGCTCAGGGGCTACAAGAGGTCAGACTGTACTCTCCTGCCTCCTAAGACCCACTTGAATCACGGCATTAGCACGCTGGCTAAAAAAACCACCAAAAGGTAATCGCACAACTTGATTCATGGGCTTGACATGCTCAGCTGAGGACTCTTCCCCCAGTTTTTGTCCAGTTAGTCAGTTCCTCTTTTTCACATGGAACCTCAGATACTGTGTTTCTTTCCTGTGTCCAGGAACATACTTGCCCTAAATCTGAAAAGGAAGGAAAATGTACGTTGCTAAAAATGACCACATCGTCATTGCAGGCAGGTCATGAGCTCTTTACGCCAGCAGCTAAGCAGTCATGCTCAGCTAGCTCCATTTGATGAAATCAGGTTGCATGTATGAGTAACTACTTATTCAGCTTCATATTGAATTCAAAATCTGGTCATTTAAAGTCAGAATCAGAAATCAGAAGACCATAGCGGATCACAAGGCCTAAATCACATTGTAGGAAAGGACTTTCTGTTCTTAATTATTCAGAGCAGTGGGACCTCAAGACTTGGCATCTCACATTGAGGAGAAAAAAGGGCCTTTTTTTTTTGGTAGGAAAACAGCACAGCAACCTCCCAGAAACAACATAGCTGGAAAGAATAGAGCTGGGAGATTTCCTTTTAGGGCAAATCTCTCAACCATTCACTGATTTATTATTAACATTTGTACTGCTGCTGTGCTAAAAGGTCCCGCTGGCTTGGGCTCCACTCGGCTAACTACCATACTGATGGCTTTATCTGCAACTTGAGGCTGCACTTCAGCCTGCAGCCCAAAGACCAAGATCAATGACTCTTCACACAGCTGAATGGTGACCTGCTTGTCCTTTAAGCCAGAAAATTGTGGCAGAGGAGACATTCCCAGGTGAGGGCTGTCCTTGCAGGTAGAGTGGTCACTACTGTCATAATACTTTTCATTCTGAAATTGAGACCAAATTTTAGCAAAATAAATGAAAGTTGCAGCCTCTGCAGACTTTCACATCTGATTGCTCAGAACTGTTTGGCTTGCTACTAAGCACAGAGGTCCATCATCCCTCATTATAAATAGGCATTTACAAAATAGGGGGAAATTTCAACCAGGTTTATGAGATACTCCAAAATGTGGCAGCAACTGCTTTTAAAAGGCCTGATAGCAACCCACTGCATTTGAGGCCCTGGTCTAACACTGTCTTTGCTCATTGTGGGTAATAAAGTTTAAAATTCAACCATTGCAACATGTTCAACTCAATGATCTCAGAGATCTTTTCCAACCTTAATGATTCTGTGGTGCTTTTGTTTTTTTTAGTGACTCTTGTCCCCATGTGAAATTTGTTCAGTCGCGTTCCTCAGATGACACATCTCCTGTGTGACTGGAAAAAAAATGTGAATCCTCTTCAAGGTACCACCTATGACTAACCTGCCTGGTCTGACCATATTTTGCCCCTCAAAAGGCACAATCTGAGGCAATAACACCCTTCAGCCTCGCACAAAGCCATCTGAGCTGTTCCCCACTGCACTTTGGCTGGGCAGATGGAGATTGTTCTTTGAGGCTGGAGAGCACTGGAAGCCATGGCTTACAGCAGCTGGGAACTGCAAAAAAAAAAACCATTTTCCTGTTTGTGTACTTGAAAGTGAAGAGTCCCAGGACTTAAGGTGAGGCTGCAACACGTGGGGTTTGGTTAGCAGTGTGTGTTGGTGTGCCAAGCTTCAGCTTTACAGGTGCTGCAGGGCAGTATGAAACAGTCACGGAGAGACTAATCCTAGATGGATTCTTCATTCAGTAGTTCTGCCTCTGGGCATCTATAGCCAGTAAGTTTGCTGTAAGAGCAGGGTTTTGCAGATATATGCAAATGATTGTATATGATAATGAACATACTTACTGGTATGTTTAAAAAAGGGTTGAAGGAAGCAAAGATCAAGCAAATAACACAATCTTTGATCATAAAATCTTTGAAATAGTAAATTGAGCACTTTAAGACCCATTACCCTTTGTGGACACACTTTTTTCTGGTTTCTGGCTCCCAGACTATGAAAGATTGACCACTTTAGACTGGCTATTGCCAAACAGTTTTCAAACAGCATGTAATCAAAATTTTACATGTCCTTCCTGTGAATTATTAGACTTCACAAAGGAGGCTAAGATCTTTTGAAGATAATGCCCTATGAGTTAGCCCACATGGCCTCTGTTTGCCAAGACACAGCCTTGGAAGGAATCCCTCCTCAAAGAGTCTCCATTTCCTGATGCAAAAATATGGCACAACACTATGAAATCCCCTTTTTTATTTTCATTATAGATACTAGATATCCCCCATGTGCCCTGATCATCCTCCATCCAAGGCCTGAAAACCAGAGCTCCATAGTGGTTCTCTGGGAGCAAACCCAGTGATCAGTACAACAGCAGAGCTGTCCTACTTCCAAGGTTTTATTTCAAGGTTGTATGCCATTCTGGAACACAGGACCTAAGCAGCCACATGACATCAAACATGAAGCAGGTTTTGCAACAAGAAATTCTCAGGTGTATGCTACCCAAGCTAAATATTCAGCATAGCTCACTAAAATAGCCACTCTCCATGTTCGACATTTTTCTTTCTCAGCTGCCTTAGATAGAACATTCAACCCAAATAATTAAATATTGTCCTCAGCCTTTTATACAGGGTCTGTTTTCTAAATCCTCAGGAGTTCTCTTTGGCCCACCTTTGGTCCCCACCTACTTTGTCTGCATTTGCTATTCCAGATACTGTTTATATGCTCCAGAATCACTTTAAAATAGCAGAATAAGTTTTATAGAGCAAGTCCAGAGAATGGGAGGATAGGTAAGCAGTTCCCCTCTCTGCTCACTAGTGCTGCTCAGTAAGCAGAGTGGAAGGGCAGTGCCTCCCATGCTTCCTGCTCTGGCTCTTCAGATGGCCGATTGCCGTTTACTTTGCACACCATTATAGCCCCCAGTTCCCCACAGATTTACTGGGTTGCTGCATAAGTGCCTGCATCTTGTTTGTGATTCTACATCTGATTTTGCCTCACTAGACACAGAACTTCTTACCTGATGATCTTAGAGATCTTTTACAACCTTAATGATTCTACAATTGTATCAATCAATCTGCAGAAGTTTAATAACGACATTCCCCCAATGGATTTAACTTGGAATTCTCCTGCACTCCTCAGTAGACCCCATCCATCTTAGATTGGTTATGCCTTGTCTTTCTCCACTAGCTCATGATAAAATCCTTCAGTCCCTGTTACGACAATTACTTTATCAAAATATTTGCTCTAATGCATGTACAGAACCCCTCATGGGTAAAACTGTGTCAGAACCAGAAATCTGGGGGGAAAAAACTAACATGTAGATTATTTCAGACCCATCTTATTCTTTGTAGACTGGTCAACAAAGGAAAACAAACAAGGAAAGAAAACAGGTGATGTTTTGACACATGAGACTTATTTCTTTCTAGGACAACGAAAATTTTTCAGACATGGACAAAATATTTTATATCTGGTGATTTTAAATCTAGATTATCTGGCTACATAAATGTGAATGGACCAGGAACACAGCTTTTTTGCTGGGTTTATTACATTTCACCAGTCTTCCTCAGTGAGAAATTAATCGGTTTGCTTCTTCCTCTGCTTCAAATGCGTTTCTAGAACTTTTATGTAATCTCTAAAGTGTCACTCATTTTCTCCTTATGTTCTCCTTCCCCTCTTGTTAGATTCTAAATTACACATTTTAAGGCTAAGGATTGCTGTGTACTCTCTCCTCATGCCAGCACAGGTTAGAGTGCTTGAATTCTTGTGGAGATGAAAAATCAAGCCCTGAGGTAAAGATTTCTAGCGCTGGATTCTCTGCCATAACTGAGCAGTTCCAGTTATGGAAAGCAGTGCCTGCCTTATGGCAAATAAGTAAATGATGTCTTGATATAAGTGTCCCACAATCTAACAGGTGTATCAGGGGGAGAGCCCAGCTACCTTGTTGGCCCAGCATCCATGTGTCTCTTCAGCACCACCACCTCTGAAAATCTAGTTCTTTCCAGTGTGCTTCTTTGGCTGTACCTCTGCATTTGCAACAGAACACAACCTACCAAACACTATTGATTGAAACATTATGTTATCATATTACTTTCAATAGCACTCTACTCCAAACCAAAATAGAATTTGCCTTGGATCCTCTGTACCAGATGTTTTCACTGAGCTATCCGCAATGTCATCTGATTTCCTGGGTGACTAAAAATCTTTTCCAACTCAAATTACGTTTTCTACATGCATATGCAGTATTTAATATGATGTAGTACCACTGTCTTGGGTAGCTGAGGTTGGTCTGTCTGACTACTGAGTTACACACTATTTTCATTAAACTAGAAAAACTGTTATGTGCAAGATTTATGTCTGATCTTCTGCACTCCCTCTTCCACCAGTTTATGAAGACAAATATTTTTAAGCCATCAGTCAAGACAGATCTATGTGTTATCAAGTTAGACCCTTCTGGTTTTTTAACCAGTTATGTGATCAAGCCTGACCTTTATCCCCTTGTTTACTGAATAGCTAATTGTGGGAACTTGACAAATCCCTATTCAGAAGAAAACATATGCACTATCACTACATCACCTTGTCTCTCTAAGAAGAAAGGTGACACCACACTAGTAGAACAGTGTGGAAACTTCCCATTTCTTCCTAGGCATTAAATTCTGGTTCCTCTCCTCTGGGATAAAGGAAAAGGGACAAAAAAAGAGGTGCTCGGAAAAAAAAATCATACAGGACTATTAAGTTGTCATACATAATAAGTCTTCAGAATATAAATGCAAGTTTTTTAGGTAGTCTGAACCAAAAGTACATCAGTGTTATTCATGTGAGAGTGCCTCAATTCACTGAGAATCTCTCACAATGGGTCCATTGGAAAGCTCATTGACAGCTTTTGAACTCCGGTCCAACAACAAAAGAATTTGGGTTCATAAAAGTAAGATCTAGACACTCCAGTCACGAAACACATTTCTTCACATCCCTGTTGAGCTTCCACCTACCCTGCCTTGCACAAAGTGAGCGGGAGTGAGAGCTGGCCGGAGAATTGCTGCTCTGCTGTTCTCTGCAAGATCATGGAGACAGCATTGCTGGCACAAGGACGAGGGTCAGATCGAGTGGTAACAAGGAGTAGATGGTGGAGATACATGAAGACATGCTGAAAGTCACAGCCTGCAGTTCTACAAATCATATTATCTGTTATACATTTTCACTACTCAGAGTGGAAAGATAGGATAAAAATCTTCCTGTTAACCTAGGTTCCCATGGAAATGAAGATTATGTAATTTCTTTCTTTCTCCATCAGCTCTACCAGCAGTTTTCTCAACCAATTTTTGGCTTGTTTTCATGCAACCTGACAGGACCTCACAGTCCTCAAAAAATTAATGTTTGTAAGGGTTGCATGAAAAACAGCATCTAGTGAAAGAAGATATTCAAATCTTCACCAGAGGGAATGTTTCAAATCAAGCCTTCTTCCTCTGGCCTATTTGGCTATTCGGCCATGTCACCAGCCAGACACAAAATATCTTGCGTCTTGCCCAGACAGCAGTCAGGTGAAAGAGCAGGAAGCTATAGAGACATTTAAAGAACATGCTGGGAAAAAGCAAAGATTGACAAAAGTTACAAGGAACTTTATTTCTGCAGACACAGAGCAAGAGTCCAGTTCAGTTAGCACAGAGGCAACTGCTCCCAGCTCCCCTGGGCTTCCACATACTGCAGCAATGTCAAGGAGAATCTGAGGCAAAATACCTCCAGTGGAGCCCTAAAGCAGCATCACTGCCTTTTCCTAGTGTGAGCCCTGCCTTTTCCATCCATTCCTGGAGCATGGGTAATGCAATGAGCACTATCTGAACCAGCACCAGGCTTTTAGTGCCATGGGCAGAATTGGGGTTTGCCATGCTCTGTTTGAGGGATTGGAAGTGGATATTCCTTGCAAGAGGGAAAAATGAAGGGATGGATGGTGAAGAATGGCCAGTCTGTCCACTTCTACAGCCCACTGTGACCGGGAGGTGATGGACTGATTGCTGCCACTGGCAGCGGCCAGACATGAACTCAGCATCCATCCCAACATATCCCTAAGTGGCAGAAAGCAGCAAACCTGTATTTACACAGCTGTGGCTTGGTCCAAGCAGGTGACAAGACCAGGAGTGTTTTACCGTCCTCAGCAGATCCTCTGCCTGCCTCACCAGGGTAAAGAGTCAGGTTCTGTGTTTCTCCCAGTGGACAGCAGCTGCTGATTCCCTTCTAGCTGGATCCCAAGAGCAGCCTTTAATTTTGAAGTCCTTAAGCCTATTTTCCAAATCGGTTTCATCTTGCAAGGGAATTAGTAAGGCTGGGAGAAGGCCTGGGCTCCTGTACCACCTCAAGAACTGCCTCGGCATTTTATCCAAAGAATGTGGATTCTTATAGAAAAAGATATGTTGGATATGTTCAAATCAGTTTTTCTGATGCAAAACATTGTGCAAACAGAAGTAGTCTTGGTTTCTCCCAATACAGGGAATAAAACCAGCCAACCAGTGCTAGCTGAAAAACCTCAGACATTTTATAGAGTCTTCCTTGCCCTTCAGGGACAGAAAAAGGGAAGGAGGGGAGGAAGGGGGGAAGGGAGGGGAGGAGAAAGCTTTTCTGCATCTGCTTAAGCAAAACACTGGATAGTGCTTGATTTCACATTTGTGGGAGAATGATTATGGCCAAAGGTTTGCTACATGGCTTTACAGCACAGAAAGATATTCTGAGGCATTTTGCAGCCACTAAAAATGTTGTGTTCTGGTGTGGATAAACACTCCATTATCGGAGAAGCTGATTCATTATTCCTCAGTGGTAGTGTCATGACATATTTTTAATTGGGAGCTTGTGGTGATAACAACTGAAAGTGCATCATCCTTTCCAGGAAGCTCATCTAATGCAGAGATCCATTTGATCTGATTTCTCTATCGACTTGTGCTGCAAGCCAAAATAACAAGTCATGCCTTCATGTCACCACTAGGAATGAGCTTAGCCAGAGTCCACCTCCAGACAGAAAACATACCCAGAGTCTGGAGGGATTCGAAATCTCTAAATCATAGATCAGGAAATAACATCCAAAAACAGAGATCATAAGAATTTGGTAGGATGGGAAGAGAGGCTGGGGGGGAAAAAAAGACCAAGAAATTGCAATAGAATTTGGGGGATCAATGAAAGTTTTGTTTTGATACTTTAAGTAATTAAAGGCTGTGACAAGAAGAATTTATGCCAACATGCTGAAAATATGAAGAATGAGTGTGCTATTCCCAGAGATACAGAGGAGAGATTTTGGGGCCATTCTAATAGTCCCTTGAGCACTGCTGCTGCTGCTCTACCACAAAACTGGCTCCCAGCCAGTGGCAGGGAAGCTAGGGGCTCCATTTCACTGTTACAGCTTAGCCACTGTATCTTCCACCTAAGTAAACGTGTATATTTTACCTAAAGAGAGTATCTCAATCATTCATGGTGAAGAACCCTGAAAGTTTTCGGACAGTTTGTTCACCTATAAGAATATCTTGAAGTATTTTACTGACAGCAGTCTCCAGAAGCCTTTTTTGGAGTGTCTAACTCCATGGACTGGAGCAGATGGCAGTGACACTGTGACTTACTCGGCTAACACATTGCCACATATTGCGTCCGTGGCTTGGATGACGTGTGCAATAGGCCTCTTTTCCTCAGCATATTTACTTCAAGGCCACATCCTCCTGATTCTCGTTAAGCCAGGCAGAGGGTCCCCACTGCTCTCCTGTCTGTGTTCCAGGTTTGCCACTAGAGGACACTGAACCAACATGAGACCTTGCTGAGGGCTGGAGTGGGGGGTGCTGCTGGGAGTGGGCTGGGGGGCTGCGGGCACACACCACTGCCTTCTCCCACTTTGAAAACTCTGGGAAAGCTGGAGACTGGATGGGGGTGGGTCTCAGCTACACCAGTGGTGGTTTGCCACTCGAGGGTATGACTTTCTTGGATGGTTTCCATCCCTTTGGGATTCTTTAATTTTATATTTGGGGTGCATTTTTTTATACCACTGGGGAGGAAAACTGGGAAATCAGTGTTATTTTGCATTGTGCAAAGCTGGATGTGTTTGTTTATGATGGGCTCTTTACTAGGGAGCCCATTCAAAAGGAATTGTGAAAGAAACCAAACAGGAAAGGGTGGAACAATAATCTTGATAAGAAGCATCACAGGCAATGCTCAAACACAATAGTCAGATTTACAGCCTGGAAGATGTGAAGGCTCTGCCCAAACCCAATGAAACTGTTGTTTTTCTGGGGCTGTAGATCAGGAGATCAAAGGGTAAAGATCAAGCCTGCAGAAGAAGCAAGAGAGAGGAGGCTGCAAAAGTCCTTTTAGTCTCCTGAGGCATGAAGTTCTGATTTGGTCTCCAAGAGAACAAAGTCTCATTACATAAGTAATTCTTCACTATGAAGAAACTCTTTATTGGTAAGCAAAAACCCATAACTGTCCATGCCTTCTTCCAGTAGGGGCTTCCTACCTCGCTACAGCTATTGGTCTGTGATGAGTATCACTCTTCATGAATGAGGAGCTGGATCCAGGGAAATTCTTAGGTGTGGCTGTCTGGAATGGGCTGCACCAAATGCCAGCACACCAACAAAGTATATCCAATGCAGGGATGGTTCCTGGCGTAGGCAGAACAGGCAGCAGACTTCTTGAGGAGAGCAGAATGGACCAGAATGGGCCCCTTGTCCTTGACCTCTTTCAAGATAGCCAGTGTCATGGCTGACAACATGGGAAGGTCAGGCAGGTGAGTTACAGCTCGCTCAGGGAGCCAGGACTCTGCCACAGGAGATATTCTTGCTTCCCTCCACTGCACTTCTCACAGCTGTCCATACAAGGAGGATCTGTGCCTTTCCAAGTGCCCCGCCATGAAATCACCAACCTGCTACACATTTTCCAGTAGCTCTCCCTTCCCTGTGCAGACAACTTAATTCTGCAAGGGATGGTAGCCTAAAACTAGCTCTAAGCAAAGCATTGGCAAGGTACTGAAGGAGGAACCTGCTGACACCTATCACCTATCACCAAAATTAAATCACCATGGACAGAGCTTGTGCCAGAGGAAAGGGACAAGTATGTTTGCATTTAAGACGGAACAGCCACTGCACCAGGGTGCAGCTACCCTGGCAGTGGGAGAGAGGACTGTCACCTGTCACATTCCAGCATGGAAATCCATGCTAAGCACTGTGGTGGGTACACAGTGTCTCAGAGCTGGTTTTGTTATACAAGGTTCCTTATGACACTTTATTTTTCTTATTTGGAGTAATACATTAGGGCAGAGTCAATTCCTGTTCATCACCATACAACATGGCACAGCAGCCTTGGCACCAAATATTGCTACTAGCAAACAGCTGCTAAACCCTGCAGTAGGGAATGGAATGGCAGTAGGAGCATGCAAACAGTACTGTTCTTCCCAGGCTGTTCTTCTCAGAAGTTACCCAAAGTGGCTTTCATGATGGGTGAGAGTTGAGGTACAGTGAGAACAGAAGAATGGGGGAAAAAAAACTTTTTTAATTGATGACAAATATTAACCTTTATTGAGTTACTGTATTTTTCATGCCACTACACAACATGCTGTTACTCCAGAGCTGCAGGAGACATTCTACTGAATTTCCTCTTCTCAGTAGGTGGAACAAGCTCACAGAGGGGAAACTGGTCCAATTCAGAGAAGGGTTGCAAACCACCATCTCAGGAAGAATCCCAGCCAGGTTAGTACAGCATGTTTGATGGCAGAAGGAAGAAAAGAGGTTGACTTCACCAGTTACCCCCTAAGCCTTTGGCTTCTTTTTAAAATTGTTCTATGTAGCAAATCCTGTTTCTTTCTGAAACATCAAAGCAAACCATTCATAAAATTATGAGACATTCTTCCGTGTTCTGTTCATCCATGCTGTTGCCAAGCTTATCCCCAATCCATAAGCACGCCTGATAAGCTAAAGTTGCATTTGTAGGGCAGAAGCTATTTGATGAGAGAAAATAAAAGTCCAGCTGTTTTAATATCCAAATGGGTTTTAAGACAAGCAAGAGAGATTTATTTTTTCAAACAGAGATAAAGAGGGAAAATTTAAAACATAAGTATCTGTAAAACTTGCCCATGTCAAAATCATCACAGCCACCAAGAGGCAAGAATACAGCTCTAAATCACAGCATGAGACAGGAGGGGCTGCACATCCTTGTCATGCACTGCCAAAATCAAGAGCCTGAAAAGAATCTAGATGAATTGTTATTGACATAACTCATACTTTCTTCCACCTCTCTGGCCCCATCCCTTAGGATTATATCAAGATAGACTGTCATTGAGTTATCCAAACTCTGCATTACTCAATTCTGTGTGGATGCAACCCCCACCTCACCTACCCCTCACCTCTGCTCTCTGGCCCTGACCTCCATGGGAGCTCAAGGTGGAGTCTCTCACATACTTCCAATCTCACTCCAGAGACTCTAATGACAACATCCAATGCTTGTTTAACTTCTGAGACTGCCAGAAAGAGCTATATTTAGGAAAAAAATCTGAAAAGTTGCCCCTTTGACTTGTGCTCTATGGAAGTTCCTGGCTCCTGTGAGTCTCCTGTACCAAAGCTAACTATTAAGCTCTTGTTATTGCAGGCCATTTCAGTAACAGCAGTTGCCCAGCAAGCATTACATTCAAACTGCAAAAATCTTCTGGAATTCACATTAACATATAAAGGACATTTTGTTGTATCAGAACACTTTCACTTCTTAATTCTCTGCTGTTATTCACATACATAAAATGGGGATAATTAGCAGCCAAAAATGTTTCACAACTTCTGAAAGGTAACAGTTGTAACAAGTGTGTCAAATGTCTTCCTAGCAGCACGTGTCCATATTTTTTAGTACTAATTTCTGGCTTATTAAAAAAAAAAAAAAATTTAAATAAGGACACCTGTTGATATTCTCCCTCTACCTAATTTCAATTACTGCAAGCACATAATAGAAGAGTAAATACAGGCAATTTCAGATAGCTCTACTATTTGCCATCATATTCCATCTCTTGTTTAAAAGAGTACTAGATGTTATAGTCTATTTTGATGGAAGAAAGATAATTTTATATTCTGATTTCCGTTTTTGTTGCAGAAGATGGAGATGTACAAGATTTCAAAGACTCACAAATTGAACAGTTTTACAGCGCTGCAGCACAATTACAAATCTCCATTCATGCATATTCAGAAGCAACAAGCAGAAGATTTTGAGAGATATTCAGAAATATACAGTTATGGGATGAGCTTTTGAAATCAAAACCATCAGCTTGAAATTTTGAGTATTATTCATTCACTGCTTCTCCCAGTATTCATTTAATGAAAAGAGCTGTGAAAATTCCTATCCAAGCTGATTTATAATAAAGCTTTCAGACAGGAACATCAGCACAGGGTATATGTTAAAATAGTACAAAAGTCTCAAATATATATTTTAATTATTTTTTGTGGAAGTGTGTTGTGAAGAATAAACTTCAACTGTGGGTCTGACAGCAATTAAGGAATCCAACCCATTATATACAAACTGTTTGCAGTGGATCACCTTTCTAACTGGGTTGCACCATCTGGAAACACCACTGGGCTGGAGTGTAGCAGGCTCTTGCTGGTGTTGCTTGTCATAACTCCAAAAACAAAGAACCGGAGAGCAACTTGGAAGAGGTCAGGTTTAGGTGTTTCAAATTTATAAAGTAAACACGTTTTTGTTGGTGGCGCTGCTGTTACTTTTTATTATTATTATTAATACTACTACTACAAGGGGAACTTGTATGGAAAGTAAAGCTATGTGTCATTGTACCATGAATTCAGCCACCAGCCATTCTTTCTCTCACCCTTCTCAAATAATTTGGCAATTTTTTCCTAACAGATCAACAATTCAAAGATATCAACTCTTCTGATGCACAAGGGAGCCACTTTCATCTGGAGTCAGGCTCAGTCCTAGTGGTGCCTATTCAAGGGGTCCACAACTATATGTTAACTTACAGCTGAGTTTGGGGTAGTTTTGAGAGTAAAAGAGGAGAGTCCAACTTCCTGTGGAAGAGCCAAGTGTACCTGGTCTGACATCTATAAACATCTGAGCAGATTGTATACCTCCTTACCTTGTGCTAAGCAGTGAAATACAATGTAATATGGTACAGGATGTGTACATCCAAAATCCTGCCTTTGCAGTCTCTGACACAGCTTTTTTCTTTAGTAAAATTGGAGCAGAGGCAGAAAGCAGAGCCTCCTGGTGTTGATCTTCTCCAGACAAGCCCCAGGTCCAGCACTGTGAGATCAACAACAACTGTCCAGGGATGTCCTGGACAAAAGAGAGCTATCTGGCTGCAGGAAAGCAGCAGAAGCAAGGACCTGAACTGGGGAAGGAGAGGACAATGAATGACAAATGTCCTCAGAGGTAGCCTGTACTGGCAGTGCGCAGTGTATGGTTTGAACCAAAGGTCTCTGCAGAAAAAAAATATCAAGAAGTAGATGGGTCTGGCTGGGAAGCCCAACACTGTGCCTCACTAGTCTCACCTTTTTTTAAAGTCTCTTCACATTGAATGTAATATTTGATTGAAGGTTTATCAAACCGTGCATATATTTTCTCATTTAATAGCTGTTTCTTTTTTTTCCTTTTTGTGGCATGGCTGTTTAAAGGACTAAGATAAATAAGTGCACTTTTAAAGGACTCTATCTTTAACTTTTCTACTTACAGGTATCTCCTATTCTCCAGCTACTGAGAAGTGCTATTTTTTTGCCATAAAATTTTTCTTTAAGTCTGTTGCAATGTGAACAGGACTACCATTCTCACATTGGCACATGACAGCACAGCTACCAGATATGATTACACTGAAGCATCTCTTAAAAATTTATTTCAGCCCCAATGGGCTTTTGGACTTGAAAGCATTTAAGCCCTTTGCAACAATCGGAAATAAAAATTCAGAGGCAGCTAAAAACACAGCTTTACAACTATAGGCTGTCTATATTTTCCCCAAACCATCAAAACTAAGTTTTATAAGAAGCAGTGGGTGGGGTCAGCTGCAGATATACATTGGGAGATTACAGGGTGTAGGTATGCAGCATGTCTCCAAACAAAACTCTTTCAAAGTACATCTGCATTGAGATGGGCAATCTATCAAAAAATACCTGGGCCTTAAGCCTAAAAAGACAAGGTGGGCAATGAAATCCCTAAGGCCTTTTAAACTATTTTGAAAAACTACAGATTAAGCAGAGGAAATCAGTTTAAGCAAGATTTTAAACCATTTATTAAAGCAGCGTAAACCTTCTGGATATAACCATCTTCAAAACACAGGTCTACCTGCAACGATAAAGGTGACGGGGGAGGGAATTTCTGTGGAGTTTTTTACCAAAAAAACGAATAAAAACTCCTACCTAATGTCAAAAAAAAAAAAAAATAATGGCAAATGCGACAAACTTCTAATGCACTGTTAAAGTTCCTGTTAAAAATGGAAGGACATAGAAATTGAGTTCTCAGCTCCTGGTTCACAGGGTCTCTGCTAAATAGCAGCAAGAAATGACTGCCCTCTGCATCTGTCTGCCTCTTCAGCACTTTGCTGCTGTTCTTTGCTGGAAGTTGTCACCTCACAGTTCACAAGCAGGTCACAACCTGCTGCATAACCATCTAGAGGGAAGGAGAGAGGTGTTTTAATATTTTCTGTATTGCTTACTAATGTTGTCACATTCTAAGCATCTGGGAGACCATCCAAAGATGACCTTTGTTTCTCATCATCTTAAAGGCATACCTCCTTTTTCTTTTTACCCAGTTCCCTGCTATCTAGCTTGCACTGTACAGTTTTATTTCTCCACTCCTGGAATGGGCTCAGCATCCACACAAGCTCTCAGATGTCTCTCTCCCTCTCTCTTGGTAAACAACCAAGAACATGCTACATTTAATCTCTCTATTTCAAACCACCACAACAGAAACCCTGATATGATTTGCTTGGGTAAAATGGATAATTTATAAAAACAGCATGTTTGCCTGTCTAAGCCAAATGTCACACAAATTCCATGCCTTCTTAAAAGGTATAGGAAATTTTCCATGGGCCAAATGCTATCACTGCACCTCTCCTTGTTGCTACACCAACAGGGTCGTTGTGATTTTGAATACTTAAAGCACAGGGAAGCTGGCAATAATCCTTGCTCTGAAGAAAATTCTCCCCTTCCACATGTTCACAAGCTAATAACACTTCCAGATGAATTTGAGGAAGCCAGAAACACATTCAGTGGTGCTGGTTACATGCAGTTTTGGAATGAAGAGACACTCAGTTCCTCTGCCTTCAGTTGCTCAGTGGGAGAGTCAGGGGGAGTATTTGACACCCTCACTGAGTCAGCTCTGTTTTGGTGAAAGTCATGGAGTCTTCATCTGCTTTGTCATATTTATGACCTCACATTGGTCTAATTATAGCATCTCCTTCAGCAATGACCAGATACTTTCCAATGGCCCTGTACAACATTTCACCTTGCCAAGCTCATGGCAAGTGAGTTCTTCATGGCCAAAAGCTCTGGGTTAATCAGCAGCTTTATAATAATTTACAAAATAGCATCATTCTTGAAATTCCTGCCTAAGAGCCTGGAATACCACTGGCTTCCCTCATATCTGGACACCTTCAGAGACAGTTCTGAGAAAGATGACAAGTTCTGCTCAAGGCTTTGCATCCTACTCTGAATTTCACCCTACACCTGTGATTTCTGCCTCCTCTTCTTCCTTTCCAACACCTTTTAGTGAATGATATTTGCATCATTGCTTTGTGTGCCATGAACAAAAATTTTATGCTAGTCTCATAGTCTAAAACATTTTTTGAGCCCTAAATTGTCCACCAGACATGCTACATTTCTCTAGCCATCTTTTATTATCAAGCCCTTTTAACAAAGATTACCCATTAAAAAATAGTTGAGGAAGTAATTTCTACCCTATGTCACCAGGGCTCATTTACCTGAAAACATCTCACATCACAGCAGCATCACACACTTGCACAGCCTTGCTCAAACACTGAAAATGACTGTCACTGAAAATGGCCTCTTTGCCAGTGTTCCAGTAGTTATACACAACAGAACAAAAGGCACATAATTCTGGACTCTGCAGATATTATCAGTCAGTAGAATAAATTATTCAAAGGTACCCATTCCAAAACATTTAATTTGCTAGAGCTACACATTCCTTTTATAAGCAGATACTCTCCTAATAGCAGATTCCAAGTCCATGTCACTGAGGCTGCCATAATACAGCTGACCTTTCCCTGGTCAAAAAACACTGTTATTTCTTTGAGACATCTTCCATTCTAGGTAGGAAGACTTCACACACTTTTTCATTGGGCTCTGTAAAAGCCAACTGATTGACCAGCTCTCACCTGGACCACTGGATCGCTGCATGCAAAAGGCATTTGTCTCTTTTTCATGGATTAAAATAAACACGTCATTGTCCAAATATAGTTTTAATGGCTATCAAAGATCACTATCTAAGTAGCACTAATTTTTGTAGGGCAGAAGCTATTTGATGAGAGAAAATAAAAGTTGCTCACAACAACTTCAATTTCCCATATTTAACACAACACAAAGTTCTAATTTTTTAATCAATATATAAAATTCTTTTAACTCAGAGATCTTGCCAAGTTCTCGTGGCAGCCCTGTCAAGCTGTGTCAAAGCCTTCGGAAGGACTTCTCTCCCTAAATTAGAAGCCAGATCAGCTCTGACTCAATATCAAACATCACCTTCTACATTTCATGAAGAGCTGAAGTCACACCAAAACATGATGAGATTTGCTTGTTCATTTGGCTTTTTTACCGAAAAGAACCTGGGAGTAATGAAGAATGGCAAGCCAGCGATGAACAGTCAGAATGTACTTTAGTTAATATGTAGCATAATTGCAGCAATTATTAATTACCTGCCATTCTGCCGTGCCAGAGAATTTCCTTTTCCTGACAGTCTCTTCCCCTTGGAGCTTATTAATGACTTCTGACAGTGAACCTCTCCCATTTTATCCTTGCTATATGAGATCCTCTCCATATCAAAAATTTTTAATAAATCATGCAATTGCATTGGACAATGACTTCAGAAAATATAAAACTTTTAGAAAACATGCTTCAATTTATAAATCCACAGAGACCAAAATTACAGTTATAAAACCCCTGTTGATCCTAAGCCACAGACATCCTGTTTCTCTCCTCAGCACAGTGGCGAAACCTCTGTCTTACTTTGTGTGTGTGCATCTCTGCATTCCATGGGCACCCTGCAGGAGAACAAGGCAAACAGAGCAAGGGGATCTCTCAGTGCCAGTGTTATGCTCCCTACAGGACTCAGCCCCTCACTGAGGCAGGATCACGGCTCCCATTATGTCAGCAGATAGGTCTGTCAGCAGATAGGATGCTAACCCTCTGCACCTCCCACACTAAGTCCTCTACTCTCAGGTAGATAGATTTGGGTAGATGGAAAGATGGAGAAATGTCTACAGACACATTAGCAAAGATGTTTTCACCCCAAGAAGCTGTATCACACATGTTTTACTCACGCTCATTGAACTGACTTCTCAATTGAAGCCAGTAATGAAGGTAAAAACCCCAGCATTTTAAAATACACCAGTGTAGTCAACATAAGCAATCACACAATTTCCAAGAATGACTTTAAAAAAAATCTGTCATGTGATGAAGATATGCTAGAATGTGATTTTTTTCCATTTATATCCACTCATACACAAAAGTTTTGGCTTAACTAACAACAATAATGACCATTACTTCCCTACCACCAAGTTGGCTATGCTTATCTAAACAAAAACAGACATGTTTTAAAATAAAACTCCATCAGTGTATTAAACAAATGAGTGCTTAAAATGAAATTTTTGGCAAGTGCTAGTGAGACGTTTTCTTGTCCTGGTGGATGTATCACCCTCCAACAGAAAAAAAATTGAGTGCTTACTTGAAAACTTCCTGAAAGCGAACAAGCAAACAAAAAAACAAAAGCCAACCAAGCAGAAAAAATCAAGGCATGTACATAGAAATGGAGTCATGAAAGAAGAAGACATATTTTGTAGCCCATTAACAGTTCTATCCAGCATATTGCGTGACATAAATATAAAGGGTAGCTGTTTCATGAGGAAACATCCTCCACCCAGCCACTGGTTCAGTCAAGCCTCACTGTTATGGGCATGGTTTGAACATATCTGACTTACCTGACACACTACTGATAGGACGAAATTATGTACTCAGCTCTTTCCATGCACAGCTTCTCATTTATTAATTAAAGAGCTTATTTTAGTGGGCTTTTCATTTCTAGCATTTTGATGGAAGAGAGCATTCAAAAGATTTCTAACAGAGCCATAGGATGGGCCTTCTCATGCCCCCAGCTGGCCCCCCTTCCCAGGGTATCAGGCCCTGGACCACACAGACTCACTTCAGTGTCTGAATTCCAGAGATGAATTGTTGTTAAAATATACTAAAGTGGATAGATACAGCCTGTATCACCACTTTTAAAACACCAAGACTCTTTACACAATGGAGTTTGGTTTCTTTTTCCATCGCACATTTTTACTGATTTCTAAGATTTGGTTGGCACTGATACTCTCCAAAACTTGCCAATTTAGAGTCAAGTATTCTTTATGCAAGTTGTTTTTTCCTACTGTAGTGTAAGCAAGAGCTGCACTTGTCACCGTGGGCATATTTACAACCTCCCTGAAGTAAGGAAGCGCTCTTCAGGGCTGGCCAGCCATGGCAGATAAATTAGTGCCTGCCAGGTCAGGTTCAAGGAGTCCAGAGGCAGGACATTATTCCCAGCCACATGGCCGAGAGAAGCTTTTATCTAGTTTTTGTTTAAAGTGAAAGACACTGCTTGGCTTTAACCAGCCTACTTAGCTGAGCCATGTAGTTTCTTTATGTAAAGTCGAAAGGCTTTGAATCTTATTAGACACTTTGGCAAGCACTTCAGCTCCTTTGCTCCATAACAACCATCTTTTCTTCAGTCCACAATAGTAGATCTCCCTCAAACTTGATTTACTGAACAGATACATAAAGGACACCTCTCCGCCTTCAACCACTCTTTTTCTTTAGGCTCATGAAAGCTTGAAAGAGTGCCTTTACTTGTCACAAGAAACCATCCCTGGCTGAAGTTTTATTTGCAATCACAGGGACAGACTGACCCCATGCCTTCCATGGGGACCAACCTCACTGCAGCACAGCAGAGCTGTTTCTGGTGAGCCCATGCAGGGACCACAGTACTTCCAGTCCCTCCTTCTAAATCCTGCAGGAACCATAGCGAAGATTCCCATGGCCTTCCTGGATTCTCACACCAGGACCGTGTTTGCAGAAAAAATCCAAGTAAATAAAGAGCAAACTTGCCTAATGAACTCATTTATCATATTTCCAACTCCCTTTTTGATTCCTGTAATGAAGCAGCAGCCAGCTCTGTCGTGGG
This sequence comes from Petroica traversi, assembly GCA_025920805.1. NCBI lineage: Eukaryota > Metazoa > Chordata > Aves > Passeriformes > Petroicidae > Petroica > Petroica traversi. Next base: position 16,392,311 of record JAHLSL010000009.1, read on the forward strand.
TGGAAGCAGTGGATTTGGGCATCTTTTTCCCAGCTGCACAGCAAAGTGCTCTGCGGCACCAAGAAAAAACAGTACCTCTGGAGGAAAAAAAATTAACTAATTCCCTCTCTGGTGAGAATGCCATCATTCATGAGGAATACTAATTTTAACCCGTTTTTAAACATTACAGTTGGTTTCAGTTCTGTTTTCCCTGAATACAAATGGTGGGACAGGGGGGAGAAGGGGAAGTTGGAGACTGCCCTTTATTTTCTTTTTGGGATCTTGCTCTCCATGTGAGAAAAGTGGCTCAAAAAAAAAAAAAAAAAAAAAAACAACAAACAGTGCTCTTGGGGAGAGCTGAAGACTAGTGTGATGTGCTTGGTAGCTTCCTGCATGGAGGATGAGCCACCCAGTGTACCCCATGGCAGATCTGCCACAGCCAGGGAGGCAGCTCGCAGGAACACAGCATCTGTTTGCAGTTAGGCCCCTGAAATGCATAAGCTGCAATTTGGCCTCTCACTGCAGGCTTTAAGAGCATCCTGGGGTAACAAGAGAGGGGAGGGATGTGATGAAAAGTAGCATTGTGTTTATTAAAATATAACACCTGTCATCTGGGTTGTTGTTGCTTTTCTTCATCTCCATGTTGAATTTTCATGCCAGTGCTCAAGCTGAAGGAACAGGTTCAGTCCCTGGAAGCAAGTGGCTGACTCCTAAAATCCACACTGGGATCTGAGGGGTTCCTAACTGCCCAACCCTACTTCTGGCTGATGGAGGTAGACTGCAGCCACCTCCATCCAGGGAACTTGCTCCCTGCGTGTCCCAGACCATGCCTCATATTCGAGGCAAAGACCATCCTCTGAAACCTACTAAGGAAAAGTATAATGAGGAAAACTTAAGGGTGAATTTTATTTTGGTAAAATGGGCACCACATGTTACCACTCTGGCAGTGCACTCAGATGTGCTTGGGAAGGCTGGTCCCTGAGCCAATCTCACTGGCACTGCGCCCCACTTTGGCACAGCCCCACACCAGCAGCATGGCTAGGTGTGACCAGCCTCAGATAATTCACATGGGGATGAGAAATGTGGGAGGTCCAACTACTGTGATTACTTTTTTCAGTGCTAGTAACTTCCAGGGTGATCTTTCTGTAAGAGATAGTGACTTGCAAGGTGGATTTCACATGTGACTCTGGGCAGCAGCTGCAGGGCTGGGCACTGTCTCAGGGAGCTCCACCACACAACAGGGTGCCCAGCTCCCAGTACAGGAGGCACAGGGCCCAGAGTCTGGTCTAGGGAAAATACCTAAACCTGAAGCCTTTCAAAAAAGCCTATGCCTACTGCAAGGCAAGAACACATTGCTGTGAAACTCTCCTGCAGCCAAAACTTTCTTCCTCAAAAGAGAGCAAAGCAGGCCCCCATGCCTATCAATCCTTGGCAGATTAAAATATTCAGCTGGTACTGGCAGATCAATTCTCCTGATCCAACGGAGCAGTTCTCCAGCCCCTGTGGCAGTCCCCAGACTTGCAGTGCCAAAAGGCCCTAGGCCCTGCAGATGCTGCCAGTGCTTCTGGGGACATGTTCAGCTGCCCATCATGAACTGCCAGTCAAGGCACTGCTTCCATGGCAGGGGATGTGCCAACCACTCTTGCACCTGCATCCAAATTTCAGTTTTGCCTCTCTGTCCCTGCCTGCCCCAGCTCTCAGAGGCTCCGCCCTGCATGCAGAGCTGTGCTATGCTGTGCTCACCACAGATGTTCTCTTCCAGGTGCCTCTCCTGGCACATGAAAGCACCACAGAGCACGGTGGTGATTCTTTCTCCCATAAGTATGTCAGCATGGCCCTGTCTATTCTGCCATTGACAGAGGCAACCAGACTAGTGCAGGGGGATCTACAGCAGGGAAAACAAGACAAAACTACAAGGAGCAAATGAATGGCTTCCACCTGCCACTGGTCACGTTCCCATTTTCATTGGCTCGGCATGCTCTTTAATGTCATGTAAAGGTGAGTTAACTGAGGCATGAGGCTGCCTATATTATTCTGGCTGCTGTTGCAAGGGTATAAGCCAAGAAGGCAATCTTCCTGGGGAAGAGCAGCAGGGTTGTCACGCTAGGAAACAGAATTATGCTTCTGAACCACAAAACAGCTTAGTTCCTATTTCATTTCTCCAGAAGACAAATCAGAGTAGGCAGTGAAATCAGCTCCTCAGCTGCTGAAACCAGTGTGACCCCAACCACTGGGCAGCAGTGCTCCAGCCTGCTGTATTAGACACCCTAGGTATCTGTGGTCTGTAGGCACCAAGGTTTCTTGCTTTAGCCAGAATGTTTGCTGAATGGCACACCCAGAAGTTCCCTCTCTCCAGGGCCATTTCAAATGCAGGCATTGCCCTCAGTCCCTCAGCATCACTCACACTTATCACCCTGCTTCTGATAGACCCAGACAGCCAGCACATGCTGCCAGCCTGCAGAGCCAGGGGTGAAGGCAGCAAAGCTGTGCAGGTGGCTCTGTAAAAAAAAGGATACTTGTGCCTGTGTAAATGCTGCATCATAAACAGAGCTGTAGCGATATGAGCAAGCCAGAGCAGCTGCCACAGCAGCCAAATACACTGGGAGCAGCTACTCTGCTCTCATTATGCTGACACAGTCAGCAGTAGCTCCTTCATGAACTAAGAACTTATCTAGAAAAGGTGCTTACAGGGATTAGGATTTCATTCCTGTTTCGCAGTCAGACAAGCTCTGCACTTGACTTCAGAGGCTTGGGAGGTTGCTCTGGGCCAAGGACAGGCAAGGAGGGTTTGGACTGTGACCCTCATGACAAAATCAATAGTGCTCACGTGGCTAGTGCCACTGTGTAAAAAACCACTGGCTTGTGAATCGCAGGGACTGCTCTTTTAAAACCAAAAAACATCACAACAAGAGATATAAATGCCCTCCTCCCACATATCTTAAATTATTCTGAAAAGTTTTTTTTAAAGTGTTTTAAAAGAGATACAGAATTTTTAGATTTGTAAGTATCTGTTAAAAGAGTACTAAGAATCATATATAAATACATTAAATACAGTTATAGAAATATGATCGAGTCAAATGTATCAAGGGAATGCAAATATTTTAACTCCTCCTCCTGCTGCTATATTTGTAGCTGGGGGCTCTTTTTGTTTTAAAAGCAGATAACCTTACAGAGGAACTAATTCAGGAAGGCAGCTTCACTAAACACCTTTTGGGGAGAATTTGTGCAAGGAGCTGACTAAAAGTGCAACCAGACAATATAGTCAGTGACAGACACAGGTGAATTACCGGGCAGGCTTTTTCACTCTGACATGTGGAAATCAGATCTGTCAGCAGTTATTTTTAGTGGACATGGAGCCATGAAGGGCTCACTACAAAGATTTTGTATAATTTCACTTACCAATATTTAATAATATCTGTATCAAACTTTGAGGTGATGAAAGCTTCTGCAATTTGTGGAAATGAGGATCGTAGGTATACAATTCCTACAAGTAGGAGTTGGTTGTTACAACAAAGCCAGAGGTCCCAATTAATATGTTTTGTGTAAAACTAGGAAGCAGCTGGCTTGGGTTTCATAAAAGTTACCACAACAAAGTTGCAATGGAAGGGGCAAGCAGAGACACACATCCAGATTGAGCACCCTTTATCTAAATCACAGCACACACTGTTCCCAAGACAGACCTGTCCAGAAACCAGCGTTGGCAGCTGCTGTGTCAAGTGTCAAGAAAGGGATTTTGCACACAATGCAACTTTATCAGAGGCTGAAATAAGCTACATAGTATACAAGAACTCTTATCTGTTGCTATTTATTGACCTGAAGTACAAAAATCAACTTACAAAATTGCTGGTTAGACTTATATTAGACTTTCCTGCCCCTCTTATTGAATAAGGGTTTACATTCCTTAGGAGTCATACAGGTGAGTCTGCAGTGAGGAGATGGCCCCCAGTGGGTGGACATTCATCAGCCTTTATGAGTCTTCCTCATTGTGATGGCAGAGAAATTGTGCAGAACCAAGATGCCTGGAACAAATACTGCCTTTTTCCCTTTTCACCTAGTCAGCATTGCCACTGGAGTGGAGTTCCCTTTCCAGACCATCTGGGAAATTTCATTACAGGTGACCAGCCCACAGAGTTGTGCTTTAGTGCCTTTTAAACCACCTTTCCCTTTGAGCTTTAGGTACAAGAAGCTGGACAGAAGCCAAAAGGATGAAAGAATACGTGGATCACAATGGGTTTTAATTAGTGTCCCCAATGTCCAGATGCTGCAAGTAGTGACAGTACTCAGAATATTGTGTTATACTGAGTTACAACTAGCTCTCCAAGCATCTGTCACCCAACAGACCTTGCTTACAGAAAATAACTTGACCCACTAGAACTTGACCCACTAGAATGTGCAGAAGATGAGATTAGATTACAACTATAACTAATATATATATTAGTCAAGGAGTCCTTAAGAGATAAAAAAAAGGCCCAAGAGGTTGCTACATCTAATTATGCTTATTGTGAGAACAGACTTGGGTACAAGGGCCACTAAACAACATATAGTGCAAATACTATTGTTTTCTCATCTCTGCAACTCGAGTAATTGTTCTTTTTTCTCACATAACTTTAAAAAATCTCACTCGCTCTCATTGCCTAGAATTACAGGTGGTTTTCTGAGTGTAGAGATAGAGGAACTGTCCTCATGGTATTAGCTCATAGGCAATTTTTAGAAAACTCACACTAATCCTGCAGTGGAACCTATGAATTGCTCTATGTGGGGAATAAAATGAACTCTGTGTAGTAGACAACAGACATGCACTCTTGAAAAGCAGAAATCATGATACCTTAGCAAATGGTAAGGTAAGATTGAACTCCCAATTATCTGTAGAGGTGTCTGGGCCTCCTGGTTTGTTTTAGGTGAGAGCCAAGGAGCAAACCATTGGCTGCCCCATCCACTCAGCTTACAATAGATAAAAAAGTCTTTCACTGTGCTGGAGTACAGCTCTCTGGTCCCTAGAGGGTTTCACACTTATTCCCAGCCATGCACAGAGACACAGCTATGGAAGGGCCCTTCCTGGAAGAGCACAGCTGAGGTTCAAAGTGTCACCCAAAAAAAAATCCTGAATGCACTGACTGTTAGCAGTGAGGGCCTGATTCAAATCAACCCATTTAAAAAAAAATCAATTCTGTCTAAACAGAGAGGCACTGTCTGAGGAGTTGGCCAGGTGAACGTCTGCAGGCAAAGAGACAGCAGGAAATGTGGCCTTAGAGCCGTGAGCAAGATCCAGGTTCAGAGATCCTTGAGCCTGTGCTTCCCTGGGCTCTCTCCCTGGGGTGGCATTGGAAGGATACAGAGAGTTCATACTGCTTCTTACTGAAACATTAGTGGCTTTTGAAAACATCACTTTGGCAAAATGATGGGGGTTTTTTTCCCTTTTTCACTGAAAGCAGAATACCAATCTTATAGTTTTCATGGTTTGTTTCTTTTCCTTCAACAGCAGTTGGTCCTTCAAAAAAATGAAGAAAAATAAAATATTCCATAGTTTTGACCACAGAAAAAGATTTTCAGCTGAAACAAAAAAGACATACATTTCCAAGCTTTTCTTTAACCCAACCTTCCTCCCCCTCTTTCCCACCACCTCTCCCATCAACAATGGGATTGTACAACTACCAGCTGAGATTTGAACAGCCTGTGAAAATCACACAGGCTATGGCAACAAACACATCCTGAGGTTTGCAACGCTGCCTGCATGAGGCTGATGTGACTGGATCAGGTTTTTAGGAGGCAGGGTCACAGCCAGTCATGCAGCTTTGGAGGAAGCAAAGTCCCAGCCTGGCTGCTCTTGCCACTTCCCCAGACAGGTTTGGTAGTAATCTTCATGATAAGCTCCTGGCTTCCTCCAGGGCATCCAGAAGACCCTGGAAGGGTCCTGCCAAGCACAGGAGCCAGAACATTATTTAATTCAGTTATGTGGTGGGTGAATTAATTTCAGATTTGGTCTCTGCACTGCAGTGCTGCTCCAGGTGCTTTTTTCTGGCAAAGGGGCAGATTCTCCATGCTGTACCTTGTTCACTAACAAAATAAGAAAACAGGAGTTTTTCAGAGCAGAGGAATGTGACTTGCCAAAAAGAAAGAAAATGAATGCCTACTAAACTCCAGAGTGAAATAACATTAATTATTTGCTTAAGTATTTTTTATGTCATGTTTTTTCCCCCTCTAAATTAGAGTTAGCAAAATGAGACAGCTCATGGTTAATTCAAGCTTTTGGCTTGCAAATCTGTCATGGGATAGTTTTCTCCAGACTTTAGCATATAGGAAGCAATCTAACTTTTAAATAAATATTGGTATTACACTGCAATGACACATATCAAATGCCTTCCCCTCACTCAACACAAATCAGTCAGTGAAATAATATCTGATACACTGATTCCATTTGGAAACTACAATCATTTATCCTTGTGTGAACATCCCTGTGCCAGCAGCTCCTCTCTGGGAAGCCCCTGGAACAACTCCATGTGCACTGGTTATTACCCAGCATCTCCAAGGGTTCCTTGAAATGCATGTGGCTGGCAAAGCACCCAAGTGTTGGCAGTACTGAGAACGAGCAAAGGACAAGGTGAAAGCACAAAACAGATATTACTTTGTCCTGCCATAGTGGGTCTTTTGCCATGGCCACTTCACAGCCGAGCTTTCTAATCTGTGGTTTCGACAAATGGAGACTGAGCAAATTATCTTTTGCTCTAAGAGCAAGGCACTAAGATTTGGATCAGCTGTTAAGGGAGAACTTAGACCAGGGAGACCCAGCCTTGTGCAAGCTGGAGAAGAGCGAGGGTTGTGAAGGACTGAAACCACATCACCTGTCACAACAGGATATATTGCACCAGCCAGACCTAGAGGGAGAGCAAATTCCCCACTGAATCTGCACCTGTCCATAATATCCATCCACAAAGGCCCTGTCATCACAAGAACCCCTGCCTCCAAAAGCCCTTCCCTCAGGCTGGAACACAAACTGAGTGGAGAGAGGCAGCACAGCTCTTGATTTCCCCTAGACACCCTCTGCAATGCACTTTCCTGGGTGTTCCATTACCAAGCAAATTGGTGGTAATTGTGTCTGACTTCCCTGGATCTGCACAGTCAGCTGGCCCTGCTCCTCCTTGCACACACTGGATGTCAGGGGCAGCCATGGCCACGCGCTGGTTGGGACTGTGAATGACTTTTGCAGGATGAAAGCAAAGGGGGGAGTTTGGCACAATTGTTAACACACTGCTAAGACAAACAGTTCTCCCAGTGTCACAGACAGATACTGCAGTGGTTTGGGACAGGTCGTTTCTTTGCAATATAATATTCAATTGTATCACATTAACTTTCCTGTGCTGTAGTAAAATGTGCTAGTGTAGCAAGTTTTGACATGAGCTCTAGGTTTTGGCTGAGAACCACTCTACCCTGTTAGTGCCATGGTGTGGCTGCTTGCAGTAACTACATTTCCTATATGTCTTGCACTGGAAAAGGAATTCAAACCCTTTTGTTTCAAAACAAAAACTTCCGAAATGCAGGCTGCAGCCTGGGACCTGGGGAATCCATGTTACTGGTGGTACAAGGGAGCTCAACATTTTCCCTCCCTACCCCTACTCTGCATGAGGTTAAGGTGTTAACATCGAAGCTAATAGAGATGGCAATGGCAGAAGGAAGGAGGGGACTCAGGGAGGTGCCAGACCTGGGAAATCTTTCTGATGAACTACACAGCTGTTGTGTGGATGCTGAGTTTTCTTTTATTTTTGTGCTGGGTAAACATTTCTTAAGAAGATAATTTGTATAAAAAAATGAGACTGCTAAGTGAAATCACCACAGCAGTGCTGCAGATGACTCTTGCTCCACAGGGCAGGTCTGGAGCTCCTGGGGAATTCTGGTTGCTCTTGAAGAGAGTATCAACATCAGGAAGAGTAACACATCTTTTCAGCACATGATTGAAGAGGAATCCCTGGTGCAGGGAATACAAACACATCCTCTCCTTTTCTCTCCTTGGATTTAGGGACATCTCACTGTTCCTTGTTGGTGATTGTTACAGCCTCATTTCTCTAGCTCAAACCATGCAATGCAGTGAGCTGCCAGCCCTAGCCTGGCCAACCATTCTAGAAGAGGCCACATCTGGAAGTGCTTTGCTTCAGCTTTTCAAGACTTTACTCTCCTTCAGGTATTCCTTACAAGGCACCACTCTGGAACACAGTAGGAACTGTGAAAGCATGACCAGTCTCTGCTCTACCAGCACTGCAGCAGAAGTTTCTGCTGCACTCCCACTTGCAAACAGGCCCTGAAGCTTGGCAAACCCTGGGGAGATCAGCCCAGAGCAGCTGGTGGAGAAAGGAATCCTTGGCCCACCACCACGAAGCAGAGACCTCAACACAAGAGTGAGCTCCCCTCTGCCCACCCGTGCCTCATCCATGATCAGGCATTTGCTGGCACGGCATTCACCAGAACGTGGGGTGGAAGCAGAAGAGCTCCCTCCCAAAATCTGGAGAACATCCAATTTGAGGCAAAGACAGATGTCACTGACCTTTACAGCATTCCAAGTACTAAAGTCCCTCAGGTCCCTTCCACTCTGGAGAAATGGCTCAAAACCTGTTCTCTTTCCAGTCTCTCCCAAGGGGAAAAAATAGTCTCTATGCAAGTGTATTTTTTCCGTGTGTTCCTTATTTTATATTTCACAAATCAATGCCAACTTTCAGTCATTGAATCCAGACACTCATGTTAACAATGGATGATTATATTTTCCATCTGAATGTTTTCCCACAAGCACAGCATTAATTCAAAGTATTCTTTTTGCAAGTAATAATGTTGCAATGTATATTAAGATGAAATATTTAACTTGTGTAGATGAAACTGTTTTGCTGGCACCAGCAGAGCTACACCAGCTTACACCACCAGAGACCTTGTTCCACAGCTGTTTCCCCACCCCTGGGCAGCCAGGATGCTGTGTTTGGGCCAATAGGATTTATGACCATTTTAAATAGAAGTGACTTTCTCATGCGCATCGGTAAACTGCTGTGCTATTGGACTGCAAGGAGCTGAGTACTTTTCCACTCTTTTTAGCTATTGCTATCAGAAATCATGGCTTAGTCGATAACTACATTCCTCTGAAATGAGTTTGCCAGTGCACTGAAGGAGATCTGTTCACACTGGGAGGCATTGTTTCCCAGGCTATTCCAAACAATACAGAAAACACTGTGTTCTCATTTGAGTACTGTGGAAAGAGCTCAGTAGAAGGGCTTTTAAAGCACTAGCATATGCAACTCTATAAACTATATTCCTTAAATAAAGAAAAGCCCTCTATGTCATGCAGAACTAAATCGTGATTTGCTCATGGACTGCATCCAGTGTCAGAAATATGGATGAGCTTTGGCTGGGCTTTCTAAGCAACAGAAATAAATACTTCACTCCCAGCAGAAGAGGGAAAAATAATAATAATAATTTTAAAAATCAAACAGAGACTACACAAACATTTGAGTCCCCTTCATTCTCAATAGCAAAAAATAATGAAAAATTAATTTAAATTGAATAGGATCAAAATATTTGGTGTAAGACCTTGCTCTGACTTAACTCTTGCCTCAGAGACCTTAATAATAAGTCAATGCAGAGCAAGGAGATGTTAATCTTTCCATAGTGAACTGAATCAGTTTTGCCAACCAGGTCAGAGGTAGTATTTCAGGCACTAACTTGGTATTGATGCTTTAAATAGCAGCAGAGTTTATATGCCCCTACATAGCATTTGCTTTGAGGAGCTACACAAATAAACGTGAGTTTTCAGGTGGCCCTGCAAATCAGCAATGTCCTGGTGGAAAATGAAGCAGTGAGGCCTCACCTGTTTGTCATTCCAAGCCAGAGAGTAAGAAGTGGGTAGATTCTTCATTGTCCAAATTAGAAATGAACAGGCTACATTTACTTACTCAGTTATACTGTAGCTCCAACAAGGGTTCCCAGTCTTCAGACCTCTTTTCTATCGTTCAGCATCACTCAGAACATGTACTTGATTTTACATTTCTTACTCTAACCTCATGACTTACCTACTAAATCTAACAGATCTCTTTTAGCTTAAAAGTCAGCTGAATCAGGCCAGAAAATGAAGAGCAGGAATTTTTCCAGTAAGAGTTCAACACAGTCCAACAATGAAAGGAGTTCTTAATGAAGCACAGCATAAAGAAAGATAATAATTTTCCATTGTGGAATCTTGAAATATTTCACATACATGACTTGAATCCTTCAGAAACAGAACAGTTTAAAACCCCAACTACATTTCTGAACCTCTTGTCTCCTTCCCTTCCCCTCCCCCTTACATGCAGGCAGCCCCGGAAAAGTCCATAAGAGGTGAATGGACAGATTGTCTTCACTGGACTGCAGTGGGCTTTGCCGCCTAGCATAACTTGGCTTATCATGTTCCTGTTATTCTTGCGGGAATCTGTGTCCGAAAGAGCAATTCCAAACGGAGATGTCAGCATCACAGCCTCTGCCAAGGAAAGTCTCCAGGATGGATCACAGCCAAACTTAATGCTGCAGCTTTAAAGAAGCAATTTCAGTTCAGGGAGTTTTGTTCTGTTTTGCTTTTAAATCTAGAATATTTTGCAATGAACTACTATATGATGCCACACTAAGAGGATGAAGGAGAGGGAAAGAGCAGAGAAGAAAAAGAAATCTAGCAGTAAAACAGCAGGTCTGTTTTAACAGAGCTGAATGTCCCTTGCGTATTTCTCCTTGTAGGTGTTTTGCAACAGAACCAGGTCTGAGAACAGACTGGAGCATTAATAACAACCAGCATGATGGCTGCTGGAGTCCCAATCATGAGTGGACACAGGCAGCAGCAGATACTGACCAGCAGTCACAGCACCATCAGTTTTCTTTCCAGACTCACAGTGCTGCTTAGAGCTCAGGTAGACAAAATAGTCTCACACTCTGTCATTTACAAGTGGCAAGAGAAGCAGTGAGGAAGAGTCTATATTTTAAAATGAGAAAAATTAAGATTCAGCAGTTATCCAGAGTAAGGAGCATTATAAGTTTTCAGGGATTGTTGCTCTAAACCCAGCAGAAACTTCAGTGGGGATTTGGTTGGGTCCTGTGCCAGAAATAAACAGAAATACTCAATAAATTCCTATAGCATGTCAGTCTAGTTTTTATGTAAAATGCTGTAAGTATTCTTAAAAGGAAAAAAAAAAGTAAAGAAAAAAAAGGAAACCACAGAAGAGCTGAAGAACAAGAAATAATCTGCTGAAAGCAAAAAGAATTTACATTTTTCTGTGAGGCTCATTCAAGGTGGAAAGACGAGAAACATGTTGGAAAATGTTTAGAGAGATACTAGATTGATCAAAGCACTTGGCTAGGATAAGGAGCTAAAGGATCTGAGTTATTACTTCTTGGAGAAGTGGCTGCTGGGGAGGAGATAGGAACATAGAAGAGAAAAGCAAAGGAAAAAGACCACTCTTGAATTGTGAGCCTGAAAGGGACCCAGTGCACTGCTTACTATCCATTCACATTATACTGTTGGGCAAAATGAAATATAGAAGTTAACCAGCCCTCCCAAAAGCCAGCACAGGGTCCTTGCAGCACTGTTGGAGCTGCCATGAGGCAGCTGCTGACAGCAAGCCTGGTGCTTACAGCCTGGGCCACTTGCCCCATATCGGCGCCCCACTTGGTGACATGCCAAGTCCCTGACCCACAGTGTGAGTTTTGGGAGATAAGCTTTTGCAAATCTGTCTGTGACACCTGGAGGTGTTTCCCCTGCAGGCCTTCACTCCTCCCCACTGCCACAGATTGTTGTCCAGGAGCAGAGCACACTGTGCTGCAGCGTGCCAGCCAAAAATGTGGCGTCCTGACCCCAGCTGCAAAAGAGCTGATGTGTGCCTGAGGGAGAAAGATACTTTAACCCATTTTAGCTGCTTGTCAAGCGAACATGAGTCAGATCCCTAACATACCAACAGATATTAAATGGCAGCCAGAGCCTACTAGCAAATGGGACTTCTGCTTCTCATCAGGGTTGAGCCAAGTAGAGCTGAGCTGTTGCCAAAAGTGCAAGTCCCTGCCATGCCTCTTATCCTGGCTCAATTATTCATATAGATTGCAATTATGGAAAAGCTAGACCCCAAGAATATTGAAATCACTTAAGTTTTGTTGTTGTGGTTCTGCTAGTTTTCTGAGCATTCAGTTCCTTGAGGATGTCCAGTGGGGCACATAGCCAAGAGAAAGGCTCACGGTGCAGTCTCATGAACAATTTTCAGCTAGTTACTTAATGTAGCACAAAGAAGGGCTATAAATACAGCTGGCCACATAAACACATGCCAACATAGAGAGACCAAGAAAATTGCACATGGGACTAGGGAACACAACCACTGCCTTTGGGGGAAAATATCACTTCACCAGACCATGAGATATATAGGGATCCTTAAGGTGACCTCAGTCAGTAGCTCAGAAGATGAGGATACCCAGTCACCTCCAGAAGGGGAGAAAACAAAACAAAAAAACATGTTTACTCCCGCTTACACTGGGGAACTGTTCTCTTCAATATTTCCCTTAGGAACCCAGGGGCAGCCAGTACTGCCAACAGTGCAGTACTTCACGTGTCAGTGGCCACTGAAATGGCAGGGGTGAACCAAGGCAAGAAAGCACAGGCTGAGCTGGAACTCAAGCTGCTGAATTCAAGGTAGGGCAAAGAGAACACAAACCCCGCTGCACAGAAGAGCAATGTAAAATCACTGCATATCATTTTAACACAATCTCACGATAGCCTTGGAAGAGCAATACTGCAGTAGATAAAAAACTTACAAATTTTTCATATTGAAAGTCATGGCAAATATTAATCTGAATCAACATCTTTAGGTGATAAGGGATGCTATTCAGAGGATCAAAGTCTCTTCATTTCCTCTTTACAACACAGAGCAATTCAGCTGGCACTTTTCAGTGACACAGGTGGCTTGACAATGATGAAATGTTCATCCCAAGCTGACATAGATATGGAACAAGAAAAATATACTGGCAGTCAATGCACAATCTAGACTTATTTATAATGGAAACCAAGATCCTGTTTTCCTTCTTAATCTATACTAAAACTGTTGCTCAGACTGAGGAAGTCTAGCAACTAATGAATCTAAACCACAGGGGAGGGAAAAAGACTTTAAACAGAATTTGTATTTTGAAGTCTGAATGATATGGTATCTCTAAAACACAAACAGCTCTTTATGCTTTTTTTAATTATTATTTTTAACTCAGCTTTGATTTATGTCCAGGAAAACATACTAGGCCCAAGTTTTGGGCCTGAAGAACTTACAGGAGTCTGAAACAAGAAGCTGGAGAACCTCACCAACAGAGGAGCAGTTGAATAGCCCAGACAGGTCTTGACAGCGCCAGTCAAAGAGAGGGAGGCGGAAGGACATCCTTTATTAGAAACCTTGGAGAAGACTTACCTCATTAACCATCAGCATTGCACTGACTAAACCACAAATGTGCATTCCCTACACACCCACGCAGGCTCTCAGAACTAACCCATGGCTGGGAGCTGGATTGCCATGAAACAGGGTGGACAGGTATGGTGTGGGGAGAGAAACCTCTCACCAAAGCACTGCTGCACTCCAAGAGACATGTCTCCCTCTCTAACTTAAAGCAGGTTTTATGTTCTCACAACTTATCAGAAAAAAAGACCCCTTAAGGGCAAGACAGCTAGAAAGCTTTCCCTCAGTCTTGCCTGATGCATACAGGGCCCCAGTGGTGACTGGTACCTGCAGGGAAAGACTGGAAAAGGTTATTTTCATGGAGTATATGCCACATCCCAGACCAATCTTGCCAGTAACTCATTAAATGGTTCTAGAGAGTCAGCTAGATTTGGAACCAATTTTTTTGAAGTGCAAGTTTTTCTGATATTAAAAGAGAAGAGTTAAATATTTTCAACCACCTTTAATGGTTTGGTAACTCTCCAGGAACTTCCCCCTCATTCCCAGATTGAAAATAAAAAACAGACCCAAAAGATAGCTTTTGCTGCAGTAGGGTATGTTGAGGAATTACTTTCCTAGCCCCCATTAGCCCCAGCCCAGGAGGGTGTTCTCTGATGCTTCCCTTTATAAGGAGTCAAAAATGTCTCATGCATAAGAAAAAGAAAGGCATGCTATGTTCCCAAAAATGTTGCATTCTAAGGAAAAAATACATTGTTTGTTGAGCTGAAGGCAATATTTTTGAATTAAATTAGAGTCCTCACACTCATCAACTTTCTGAAAGCACACTTTGGTTTTCAGTTTCTCCCTGCATCTTGCACCCTTATTCCTCTGGTTACCTGAACCAAATCCACTCTTGCATGCTAGTATATTTGGGGAGATTTACTTTTTTTAAATGATAGCTTAATTCACTGCATCCTATGGCAATAGAACTGCCAAGCCCTGTTACTCCAGAGAACATGGAGGTGGAAAGGACTCTCCAAGCCTCTGCTTTTGGTCCTTTCTGCTTTGCAACTAACCACAGCCCATGAATACAGCCTGGACCTTGGCAGCTGTCCGTTCATTATTAACAAATTAACAGCTTTGTAATTCCCTCTTTCCTTTTGTTCTGTGTGCACAGACACGCACATATGAGCCTGGGGACTTGGTCTTTTTCATCCTGACAAATCCTTCCTCCTGCTCACTCCAGTTTTCAACAGCACAACAGGGGGCCAATCAGCAAAGCTTCCCAAGGCCTATCAAACAGATCTTTTTAACTCATTTCCAGTTCAGTCCAGATCTTCATGAGGAAATACAAAACAGCCATGGAAAACAACATCTTTCTTCCGCAAGACCTCTAGGCCACTATTGTCAAGCAAAAAAATGTGCCCCAAATGTGGGCATTCACAAGCATCTGTGCACAGCCTGGCTGCCACAGAGGGCATGGCTGCATTCTGGAAGGGTGTCCATGTCAAGGGCAGACTCAGTCCCCAACCTGCCAGAGTTGCAATCACTTTTCCTGTCACAGAAGCAGCACCAAGTGGCCAATATAGGACCAAGAGGTGGCCATGCAGCCCCGCACCATCACACAGGTCACCAGCCCGGCTCTTCCTGCTGCATCCCGGCCTGGCATCACTTCAGAGGCTTTGTGCAGAGCAGACAGGGCTGCTGAGGCTCCCCCTGCGCCGCCATCTGAGGGAAGGGATTGTTTGATTTATGAGATGGGGAGGAAAAAATAAAGCTTCCTCATTATTTGTCATTTAGGATGAAGAGGAAGAAGAGAGTTCTCATGTTTTTGGTAGCTAAAGAGTGTTCGCTGCACGTTGCTTTCAAAGGGAGGAAAGGAAGTGTGGAGGCTGGTGTCCAAAGCTGTGCTTCAGGCAGAGCCCTCTCTCAGAACTGGGTGACCCTCAGCCAATGCAGTCCAGCAGAATGTGGCAACTGTTGAGGGGGGTCTGCATCCCATTGTAACCGCAGGGCCATCAGGCAAAGGCACCACAGTGGCTGCCTCCTCCATCTTGTGGATCTGCCCTTCCTTTCTGTGGTGTCTACTGCAAGTCAATGAGGTGCTTTGTTTGATGGGGAGAGCAAAATGTTTGCTTGACCCAAAATGAACTTCAAGGTTTTAAATTCACCAATAAGCCATGACAAGAAATGGGGTTGCGAGTTAATGCCTCCAATTTATTTTCACATTTATGTGTTGACAGCCAATCAGAAAAATAATCATACACACAATGAAGTTCTGTCTCCCACTTGTTTTTCTCATGAATGAGATTGCATATTTCTAGTTACTGGTCCTGGGAACTTTGTCAAGATTTTATTTTAAAATTAAATAGAAATGCTTGGGAGAAGAGTTAAGATTATACTAAGCACGGATAAGTTGTACTTAACGACTCTGTCCCTTTGAGAAGGCTCAATACTTTTAAATTTATTTATTTATCTGCTACATTTAGCTGGACAGACTCCATATTCCATTACAGTACAGAAGTGATATATTTCATCCTCTAATAATACTTCCCAGTTATTTATTACAATCCAATGTATTTATTTAAAGCCAAACATGGAATCATAGAATCATTATTTGTAGCTCATTTCCTCAAGAATCAATGTCATTTTATTCCGAGTTTCCATAAGAGAAAATACTATTTTAAAATGCAAACTTGTAGATACAATGGAAAATGAATTCCATTGAGATGATGCAATTAACCCCCAGTATAAATAATCTGTGGTTTATATTGTAATATGATAATGTGAAAGTCCAAAAGAACTCATTCCCAGACCACATCAGAAAATCTACTGAATCAACAACTGCAGCAGACAATAACAGGACGAGTTAAAGGAGCAGAGCATTAAAGCAGGTTAGTTCAAACGGTACAGCATTTTAAATGTCGCTGACAAGATTTAATATGACGATTCACACTCAAGCACTACATAAATTCACCCAGAAAAGATTTGGTAAATAAGATCTGAGTGTGAAGGGACAGCTAGATCAATTTGTTCTGTCAAATTATTGCCCATGGAGGACTGTTCTGTCTCTGTTTTGCATTTTCACCATCATTTTTAAAATAATTTTAAAGGAAAATTATTTGCTCAATCTATTTGCTTAGGAATTTGTTTAACTTATAATAAGCAATCACATCTGAAGCTCACTTTCTTGACTAAAGATCCTCTGCACTCATAGGATGTGGCTAAGTAACGGATGTAAGGAGCTGAAATTATTGTGGCAATGCACATGTTGTTTCAACTGTTCTCTCTGACAAAAAAACAACCAGCATTTCAATAGGATATAAGTGACTTCACTATATATGTAGAGACAGTGCAAACATCATATGGTAATAATTACTAGAAGTGCATAGTTCACTTTTTCTTGACAAGAGCCACATGGCTTTTTTTTTTTAATCTATTGTATCACATATATGATGTAACAATATATCAATGCAAATCAAACAAACGCAAAGCAGCTTTCCAGCTGAGTCTCCAGACACACTGAAGTCAGGCAGCTCCAACTTCGGGGTCCTATTCCCAGCTCAGCCCTCAACACTCACATTTTCTGCTTCTAGCTGGGATGTTAAAAATGTGTGGTTTAAATCACCAGTGAAAGTAGAGAAACCACCACGACATTTATCACGAATTCCAACACAACAGCAAAACCGAACATAGGAAACATTGATCTCCCTCCAAAAGCCTCCTAGAGCCATCCCATTGGGAAGGAGTTACTTATTGGTCCTTAGCAAACACAGGGGCTCCCCTCTTCCAAAGCAACACCTTCACCATGCAGCTTGGTTTAATATCAATCTGCCACTTGATCCACAGCTTAATGCTACAGCATGGAAACAGAACTAAATTCAGCAGAAAACTTTGATACTAAGTAAGAGTATGGCAGCCCTACATGAAAAAAGCAGCCCAGATTCAACGGCTGTAGTTCTGACCTGTTAATTTCCCAGGTGCTGTGCAATTAAAATTCAGTATTAATAAGCTTCTTTTAGAAGCTCTTTACTTCAACGTTCTTGGTTTCTTTTAGAGACATATAATATCTAAATGCTGTAAGTATCAGTCCCATGACACAACACATTCTTCTGGTGTGAATTCACGAGGCTGGATCAAAACCACTCCAGAGAGGATGCTGGTGGGTTAACCATGTGCCATAAGTTAGGCTGGACATCTGGGTTATCCAAAACTTTGTACAACTCAAAGGGGAACATGATGTCTGGGATTCCCAGGTATAGATTACCTTTTGCCCAAGATCAGGCACCCTGCTCTACTCCTAGTTTCTCACTCAGTGATCCAGCATCAGTTAATCAAACAAAACACCTGCCTGCTTTGCTACTCCTGGCATACTCTGACCTTTTGGGATCTCATTTTCTGGGCACACGGCTAAACTCTGGGATGTTCAACTCAACCGCTCTCTGCTCTGCTCTCACCCTGCAGACCAAGACATCAGGTTTGCCCTGTCTTGACTACCAGTCTTGTCCCGATTTTTGACTGCCAGGAGGCTTCTCAATACTCCTCACAGCAGAACCTGCTGCTCAAGGCACCACCTCTGGCCCCGCCAGCTCTGCGCCATCGGCCTCCACTCTGCATGGGCCACACCCTGCTGTATGTCATCCACTGCCTAGAGCAAAGCCTTCCCACCATGCCGAGTGCCTTGCTGTGACTGCACAGCCACCAGGGTGTGAGTAACGCAGATTCAGGCCCTCATTGCACTGCTCAAATGAAAGTGAAAAGGAGTTGGATGAGATGTCTACTCTGAGGCACTTCGGAATACCTTCAAAAAGCTGTTGCACTGGGCCACATCTGACTCTATTAGGAAGGGAAATAGAAAAAAGCACCTCCGTAATGCAATACTGCTTATTTCCCACAGCATAGAGGAATCAAGCATCTGCCATGATCCCATGCAAGCCAGGACACTTTGTGGGTTATGCCAGCCAGCAATGGTTGTCATATTAGCTTCCTGTCTTGGCCGTGGCCATTCAAAATGCAATTGCAGGCTGTATCTGTCTGACTCAAGCCTGTATCACCAGTTCTATTGCAATGCACAGAACCAATTTTAATAATCCAACTTAATCCTAATTAATAGGGGAAGCTGTGGCAGCATTATAAAGAGTGAAAAGTATTCTTTGCGTTTGAGGTTTGGATTTTGCAGTATACACAGATCTTAATTTCATAACTGTACCTTAAAGTCAAACCAACAAAGGGATTAAATTAATCTATCTTCTACTTCAATGAATAGAAAAATTGTTCCCATCATTGTCCCGTCAAATCATTTGATTTCATAAATCACATATAAGTAACATGAACATTTATAAATCCAGAAAAAATAATCAAGTCTTTCTCCTTCTGTTAAGTCTACAAAGTTTAGATGTGGCAGGAAAGTGATCTAATTTAAAACTATAGTTTGGGTCAGCGTATCTATTTACAGTGTTCAATTACATGATCATATCATTTCGCACAGCCTTCTTTATATTGGCAAGCTATAAAAGAGCTTCTTCGAATGGAACCATTGTTCTGCTGCATGCTCTAAGAATAGCATAGACTATATATGAGGACTCAGCACCAGGGCTGTGCAGAGGACCTGCCTTGATAAATTCAGAAGTTTCCTATTGCATCAAAGTTCCTTCCTCCTTTCTCTTCCCGGTCTCTCTTGCTCAAATACACCAGGCTGTATTTGGGCCAAGCAGCTCCCCCTCCCTGCTCCCCCATAGGAGCTGCTGGGAGGTACTGATCTGCCTTTTTTTTCCTATGACAGACAATTGCATTTTATTATTTACAAATCTGAAAGACTGTTCCTTTTTTTGGCCAGTTTTAGTCTGTCACACAATAACAGTACTAGGTGTTATTTGCAGGTCAGTATTTTCACCTGCTTGCTAAGAGATGCAGATAGAAAGCTTCTTGGGGACTCTGTCAAGCTCTGGACCTCTTATCTCTTTGCCCATGGCTGATGGTTTATCCTCAGCAGAGCAGTGGCACCTCAGTCCCAACTCTATCATCCTAAAATCATTTGGAAGTCTACTAGAAAACTCAGTTCAGGAATTTTTGTATTTTCTCACAGTAGTAAAAATATTGTGGGTGAGAGAAAAAAGGTCTTTAAAGCAGCTACAGAGTTTTGTTTTGCTTTTAGCTGGTGAGAGGATAGAAGAAAGAAAACAGCTTTTTATTTTCTGGCTGGTTAAAGAAACTCTAAGAACATCAGTGTTGGTGATGTTTGATAAGGCATATCTGGAGGATGGTAACAAAAATTAAAACATGAACTGACAGAAAAGAAAAATTTTAGGTTTAAACCAAGGAGATAACAGAGGAAAAAAAAGAAGTTATGAAAAGAGCAGCCACTTCTTTTTACTCCTGTCAGAGATTTTAAGTACCTCCCAAGTCAGGGTCTCAGGGAAGAAAAAAGCATAGCTTATCCAGCTCAGACAGTCTTTAGGGAGCCCCAAGGGTATTTTCACCTTCAGACAGGAGATGCTTTAGGAAGTCCGCTTTGCTCTCTGCCTGCAAAACTGCGCTTAAACTGTGAGCAAAGCAACTGTGGGATAAAAAACACCTGTGCAAAGTTTTGGTATCTCTAAGGGTTTACTTGTACTTCTCAAAAGCCTCCTAAAGGAATAAAATGTGAGTGTGGGGCGGGGGCAGGGGAGTTCAACTCCCAGATATCACTGGAGGCAGTATCAGATGAGTACTTTTTTGCCAAGATCCAGAATGCCTGACAGGCACCTGGGAAATGGGGGTCACCAAGAGGTTAGATTTCATCACAGCAAGTGACCAGAAGTTATGTAAGAATATTTTTTCAGATTTGAAGATGTGTTCAAAACTATGCAGGCTGCTTCCATGCAATTTCTTCCAATCTAACTCACTCACTGTATCCCAAACATGCAGACCAGGAATGCAGCAATCTGGCACAAGCTGCTCATGAGAGGGAAGAGGACCCAGCTGCTCTTCATCATATTACACACTACTATCCCACTCTTTCTTGGCAAATTCAGATTGCAGCAAATGCTGAGGGCAAATGCTTGACGGACTGACCCTCATTTCATTTCAGATTTTAAAATTCTATCGACATGCTCACTGAAGAAATCCCTCCTAGAAAAGTTTCATGTAAGTTTATAGAAATCATTTTTTAAACTGTGTTAGTTTTGGCCTGTCTCAGTCCCTCTGGAGTTATTTTGGCCAGGACTCTCTGTTCCTGAGAATCTCACAGATAGTATTACAAAAGGAAGATTTCTTCAAGCACACAGTCTGATGAACAGAGGGGAGAATTTATGGCATCTTTAAAGAACCTGAACTCTATGGAACATAAAACACACAGAAATAGATTCCCCCTCCAAGTACCATCAGGTTGTGTGAAATATTTTCACTGGATCAAAGAGGATCTCCTGAATAAATAAATGCAGCAAACTTGTCTGATAGAGCAAATAACGCCTAGATTGCTTATCACTTTACCTGGGCATTCCCCTTTCACATATTTGAAAATTCTTCATTGATGAATAACATTAGATCATTATTTAAACAAGAGTGCTGTCTCTGTCTTCAAACAGTGCTGGTATTCCATGTAGCAGACTGTGCAAATAAACACCTTCCAAGAATATCTAAGAAAATGGAAAGAAAAAGGTAAAAGAAAAGAGTACTGATGATACTGTTTCAACTGAGGTCTCTGAAACCAGTGATGAAATGCCCCACAAATGTGAAGAAGTAAAAACTTGTCTTAAGAAAGGAGGTCACCCTGGTATTAGAGTGCACTGAAGGACTCAGGTTACTTTTCTGAGAAGTCTATTTTGGCTTTACTATTAGCAGCTCCCTGGATCATTTAGCCTTTCCATTGGCTTCTGCCAGGTTTTAATTACAGTTGCTGTACAAGGCTGTATGCAAAATATAACACGCAAACATGTTATCTGGCAAAGCTGAAATATAGGTGAGTAATATCTGTTTGAGCATGAGATTTGACTTGAGCTGAGAGCTGCAAGTCAAATCTGTGACAGAGACAAGCTTAGAAGACAGGCATTCATCAAGTCTAAAGACAAAGGTTTGGGATGGCAGCTACTTGCTGAATTAGGGGAAAGAAGAGAGGGACAACAAAATATTTCCATTTAAACTAAATGCAATGTGTGATTTGCTTATCCAACTACAGAAATCATCACCAATATGAAGTGCATCAAGTGTTGGCACACTGAAAGATAATGAACAATAAACTGTGATGTGAGACACGATTACGCTAAGTCATCTGGATAATAGGACAGATATCATAATTCATTATCATCCCACAAATAAACTGCAAAGCTGACTTCATTTATTACACCTGTAATATCATCAGATTCTTAAGTAATCACTTCTGGTAAAGGGAAGTTTCCACTCACTTTGAGCACATGACATCCTCCAGATACCTGTACATTGAAATGGCCCCAGTCTGCTCCCACAAGCACCCCAAGTAAATCCAGGAGGGGTTCATTTGCAATCTTAATGTCTCTGGTCAGTTAGTGTCGCTTAAATAACTCTTTAATATGGGTGGATGGACAACACAGCATCTCCATTTTCTCCACAATAAGAACCAATTTTATATCCTCAAACAGCAGAGATAATTTTGTTTGATAGAGCACTTAATAAAAATGGCTTATCATTTTATGAACAAGAAATCAGTTGTCATTAAGAAAAACATCACAATACTGAGAACAAAGCTGATTTTTAAACAAAGATAGGAGAAGAGGAAAAAAATCAATTTTATGCATAAAGCCTTTATATGAAAGGCTAAAAAATACCCAGTATATAAATCACAAAAATAAAAGTTAAGAGGAGGCCTGAGAATTGAGGTAGCATATCTTTGTGCTGTAAGGACTGACTACACAACATTTATGACAGATATTTCTCAAACTTGTTTTTAAAATCTTCCCAATCTTCAGGCAATCAGTTTCAACATTTCACTGATATTTCCTGAGAAGATATTTCCCAGTACATTTTTCCAGTGAATCTTCCTGCCTAAACATCTTTTTTAAATGTAAACCCATAAGTTCTTGTCCTAACAACAGTGGACATCTAACAATACCCCACTGCCTTTTGTTCTGCAGAAACGTTTTACTTGTTTGAAGATTACAGCCACATTTTCCTTCACTCAGAGAAAGAGAAACAGCTTTGCTTTCTCTGTCCTTCCTCATATTATAAGTATACCTCTGATCATTTCCATGGCAGAGGAAGCTGTGATCTCCCTCTGATCTCTGTATTTCTTAAAGTGTTTAACAATGTGCGTGCTGCTCCAGAAGAGGGTTCAAAGGAAGGATCATCTCACCTCTGGTGTACACCCTCTTTGGCCCAGCTCCCAACAAAATCCTGCTTTTCCTCCAGTGGCTGGGCACAGATTCTTACTAATTCCAACAAGAGAGCCTTCCCCCTGGAAAATAGTGCTTTTCCCTGCTGCAGATCATCGATTCCAAGAAGGGATTAATGGCTGTGGCCATACTGCTCTACAACAGTAGCAGAGAGATATGAAGGCTTTATAATTGCAGTAGCTCATTCACAAAACCACTTACTCCTCACATGCTATCAGTGTAGGAGATAGATTTTAGGCTTTGATCAGGAAATTTTCACGTGCTGCAATCAGTGGGGTTATAAACATTTCCTTCTTTAGGTTTTGTCCATGCATTCATTTTGCAGAAAGGAAAATTATCACTAATATGTATGCACAGAATAAGAAGAAACCACGTCACTGAAATTGGGACCATACACACACACATACACAAAAAAAAAAAAAAAAAAAAAGGAAGAAAGGGAAAAAAGGCCTTTAATGTACAAGTCTAATGGAGAAATCCTCCCTGTAGTCATGAAGGAGCAGCTTCTCAGCACTTAGTGTATCACCTGGGTGCAGAGAGACAATTCTTCTATTCACATTGAAGGTTTCACATTAAAATAAAATAGTTAATGGAGCTTTACTACATCTCTCTACAAGTAGTTGAATTGTATTTCGGTTTTGTTACAAGCAAAGTGAACAGATCTGAAATATTTTCTGTATTAGATCTCTAGTGAAACCAGAAGAAATTCTCCTACAATTGTGCAAATCAGTAAACCCTTTCAGTCTTCAGGCAGGCAAAAGCTCCAAGGAAGCCTTCTCAAAGAGACTGTCAGGCCTGGGACTCTGCTGCACCTGTTCTCTCAGCCATAAAACAAAAAAAGTAACATCACCACGTAATATCTGAGAACAAAAAGTAAATACAGGTCACTGGCAGCATTCACACATCCTTTCTTCAAACAATCATCTGTTAAAATGCTTAGCCACTGTCACAGAGTTCTTGTTTTGAGCCCTTTGCAGATATTAACAACAGTGGTTGAGACTGTGGTATGAAAGAAACAGCAAGCAGATGCCCAGAAGAGAGGAGAGCTCTCTCTCAGAAGCCTTTCATTATCATATGATGCTTTCTGGTGAAGTGATCACCTCTGATTTGTTGAATCAGTGTCTTAATCATGTACTTGGCACCAAGCAAAGAAACTGCCAGCAATATTGACAGGGTTATCCAGGACTGGGGGTGGAAGTCCCTATTGTTTAAAGCAAGAGTTAGACAGTATTACCACATGATCCCCTCACTCAGACTCTTTGAAGTGGAATGAAAACATTTTTAAAGCAATATTTGCCACAGGGTAGTCACTCATGTTATATCTGTCCTACCCCTCCTCTTTCCATCTGTGAGCACCTCATTACCAGTGGATAATACTGATGCTGTAATACCACTTTCCCTTGGGAACAAAATAATAATCATTTGTGTCATTTGAACAGGATCCTGCTTGGGCCTCTGTGTGCAGGAATGCACAATTATAAAGCATGCCTAACAAAAACGTTTGATTTTATTCTGTTCTTAGTTCAAGAAATACAGGTACAATGTGTGACCATTTGTTTCTTGTTAGCGGTTTTGAATACTCTTGTTTGCAAACAGAGCAAATGCATCTGCCCATTAAGACTGAAAATAAGCTAAAGATTTCAGTAAATGCAACAACAATACTGTTGTTACCAATGTATTTCTATTTGTCTGTAGACTATGATAAGTATTACTTTCATTAGTTTCATGATTCAGCTCGGTATTTTCTTCTTAGAATGTTACAAGGACTCATGCTGTAATAGGTTTTATCAGAAAATGGCCTGCTCAGACCAGCTTGAGAAATCAACAGTAGGGTAAAAAGACCACAGAAGACTGCAAATGCCAGCAAATGGAATGAAATCTTTGTACACAATGTACTCATCTGTATTTTAAGGGAATTTCTCAAAGAATTCTTTCAGATTTGGTCTTGGCAGATGACCCCATTAGCACAAAGGAGGAGGTAAAATATGGCTGAGATCTACAGTGGCAAATAATAAATCCAAATCCTATTCAGGGAGCTTTTGTTCTGTCTCCTTTGCCTGCAACACAACAATCCCTCAACCTCCCTAAAAGAAGACCCTTGTGTATAGCACTTTTCAATCATGGAAGTTTTAAGTTAAACATTACTCAGTTCCAACCCCAACAGACCACCTCCATTACTCCACATCTGTTTTTTTTAGGAAGGTATTCTCTGGTCCAAAATCTTACAATTGCTCTGGTTTTGTTTTGCTTTGCTTTTGAGACCAATGAACTTCAGAGAAATGTAAAGGTAACCTCCAAATAGTAATACAACCTAAGCTTATATTCAAAATGGTGGTCTTCTTGTGCAAGAAAAGGGGATGTTTCATGCAGTTCCCCGTCCCAGCTCCATTTCCCAAAACTCAGGCAAAACAGCCTCTGAAAGGCAGTGTCCAGCATATCCAAGCCCTGCCTCCAGACAAGAGAATGAAGGTCACCCCTCTGAGCCAAGTGATGGAGGATAATGGTAGAGTGGAACAAACTGAACCAAAGTTATTTTTAAACTTTATCATCAGGGGAGTTAAATCATTGCACTTAATGCTAGCTGTTGTCAAGATTAACTGTAGTATCGTGGGAAAAAAAGTGCTAAAGTCACATAATAATTACATGCACTTTGATGTTTATTAAGAACAGCTAGTCTTGTAAAATTATAATTCTGTATTCATAGATTAGAGCTCCAGTTCCATCAGCACTGTTGTAACATTTACTGAGATTAGTCATTTTGTTAATGAAACATGCAATTGGATTATACCTTTTTCAAACACTTCATGTACAGACCTTTCAACTTACAAGTATATGACTGAGTTGATCTTATTCATTAGTGTTAAGTCTATCCACAACAATGACCCTCACTTTTTGTCCAGGGGTACACGTACACACACATTTTATTTTTTGACAGATAAATGTGCTTCTACATTTATGTAAGACTCTTAGAGGAGGTGAAAATCCCACTTTATTTTGAAGTGACAGCAAGTATCAAGACATAAATTTGTCCACTACATCTGGACTGGGCAAATTTGCAGAGAATGTGCACACAAGACAGAAATCAAAGAGTGAGATGCATGAAGAAAAAAGTATTCTTCCATTTAAATTCTCATCAATATAAAGAAGCATCTGGAGAAAGTGGCAAAAATAGCTATTCCTTCAGTTTGCTTTTACTGGACCAGAACCTCCAATGACCAGGTGTCCTGGGTTGGCCATATGACCTGTTTGTATCCCCAATCGTCCTCTTGCTTATGCTGGACCTTAAGTTCTGCAGCTGTAAGTTGTCCCAGAAAGACAGAGAGTGAAGGTGGAGGAAAAAAAAACACTCGCCGTTTGTCTGCAGGATACCTTTACTCCTACGAAGCAAGGCTACATTCCAGTGGACAGCATTATCTCTTTTCTTTTTTTTTTTTTTAACTCTCTGGTGTGGGTGCTGGAAGAGCTCACAGCGGAGGGTTTTTCCTCTGATTTTTCCCGGCTTTTCGCAGGGAGAGACTTTGTTTCTTTTGCTGAGTATTTTTTCCTTTTTTCCTCTTCCTGGGACTGGCTGGCATCACGTGGGCCCAGGACAACAGGGAACCCCCGGGGGGCCCCTCACCCTCGCCAACTTCTACAGCAGGGCCCGGCAATCGGCCCCTCCACTGGAGAACTGAACCGAACACAGACAGACTCTGAATCTACCATCTCTTCAGAGGAAGGAGAGGTTTCATTGTTTTCATATTATCCAAATTTTTCCTATACTTGTGAATATTCTATTTGTTAAATAAATAGTTTTTTCCACTTTTCTCTAAGGAAATTCTTCCCGGACCCGTAGGGGGAGGGGTGATTGGAATCGGCTCTTCCTAGAGGAGACCCCCCAGAGGTTTCCTCCTAAATATTTGCCCTAAACCAGGACACCAGGTAAATTAATTGTGCTCATTACATACTAAGCCCTGCTGTCATCATAGGTAGGTATCTTCCAAGCCTTTGAATACTCATTACACAATATCCCGGAGAGACAGCAATTGCTGTTATTATTCTTTTCTGGATGAAGACTGAAGCAGAGGAAAAGAAAGGGCCTAATCTGAATGAATAAATAAATAGTTACTTAGAGCAATTTAGGGGGAATTTGTGTATGCAAGTTCAAGCAAGTGATCCATAAGATCTTCACCCCGCTGCTTAAACTGTGGGGTGCCCAAGTTCTCATCAGTCAAATGAAACTCTGGCTCTCATGCATTTTTTTGAGCACTTTCAAACTCTGCCTGTGAACTGGGTTAAGCTTAGCCCAAAACACAGTGGTTGTGAGCACAGAAGTTCAACCACTTTTCCCATTCTTGCTAAGTCTAGTCACAGCACTCTCACCTACCACCTCCTGCCTTAGAAATTGTACTACGGGGAAGAGAAGGCAGAGATGAATTCTTACTTTGGAGCTAGGCTGGTGTATAGAAAGAAAGAATACAATATTCAGAGTAAGTATAAGGCCAAAGAAGTGAATAGCTGTCCAGTAGTGAGTCCTGAGTTCATGTTTGTGTGTCCTATTCTGGTTAATACAAGATGCATAAAGGACAGACTTTAAAGCTACACCTGAGATGAACAGTTAGACGCACAGTTGTGGATGGTTTTCCAGAAATAGTTTTTTTTAAGCTGAACTCATGGTATCTCCACCAGCTCCTGCTTGTGGAGAATCATAGCATTTAGAAAAGGAATTAATAGGAATGCATGGCTAAGGGTGGCTCTGCTGAAGTAGAAGCAGAAGAGTGACTAATAGCTATGCAATTCCCAGTCCAAAGCTCCCAGCTGCTGAGAAAATCATATTCTGCAAGGTAGCCAGGGATGCAGGGCAGTGCAGGATTACAATATTACTATTTATAGATAATGCTGATGAGGAAAAACAAATGTTTTCTAATCATTACAAGCAAAGCTTTTCAATCTTCTAATAAATAATATGAGAAAAAAGACAAAAAGGGGATTTTATTTTTGGCTTTCGTACTTGTTCATTTCTAATTAATGGCATCTTAATTGATCACTTTAGGAGAGCAGGAAGTCAGGCATCAAATCTGATTACATATCCAGCCTGGGATTAATTCCTCAGCAAGTCACAATAGACAGAGCAATGGGGCAACACAAAGCAAATTGTCTGTCATACCTCACCCATCACAGTGGAAATTTTATTGTTTAGAGCTGCCAGTTTGCAAGCACCACAATCAGGATACATCTTCATTTTTTTAAAAATCCTAGTCCTAAAGGCCATCCAGTTGCAACAGCTATACTGACAGATGAGCACTGTTTACATTCCTCCAACAGAATGAGATAATACAAGAATGTAAAAAATTCAGCCAAATCTTCTGAAGAGAATTCCCTCCTTTACAAAACACTTGCATTCTGAGCAATGGGATTTTCCATAACTGAAGAGTGCCGTTTTCCAGTTTCCACACTTTCAAGAGATCTATTGGCTGGTCTTGCACAACTATAAACACAGTGGTACATTTTTTTAAATTACATTGGTTTAGCCTGATACTTTGTTAACCTCCTATTCTGTTTCCTGGGCAGCAAGGAAATAATGAGGAAATCTGAGGAATAATGGATGAGTGGGAAAACCACTTCATTTTGACATGAAAAACTTGTGATTTATTTCCAACAGAACTAAAAGAGTGAGTATAGTAATTTTCTCACAATACAGTACCTTGTTTAAAAAAAAATATATCATTTTTCCCTTTGCCCTCATCTCTTCAGCTTATACTTCAAAAGAATGGTCATGGTATTATACATTGTCTTGAAATTGTGGTTCCCTTGATGCTTTGACTTTAATGGAAGTTATATCTGGCATTCAATGTACATCCTATGCTCTGGGCAGAAGAGTGCAAAAATTGAAATGCACAATCCAAAACATTTAAAGTATTGCCTATCCTACATATATTCATCTCAGAGATTAATATCTAGCAGCCTACACAAGAACAATTAAATCTAAACTTCTAAATGAAGATCATATGGCAGAGGAGATTACAAACATAATTTAGGTCATTTCATCTCTAGTTTGCTGTTTCACGTACAGTCCAAGCAAGTACAGAAAAAAAAAATCATTAGCAGCAGACATCTTCTGATGGACATCTGATCTCAATCCAGCTTCTTCTGGACACAGGGATAAATTGTGACAGAGGAGAGGTGAGGAAGGGAAGTGTTCCAGGCAAAGCATCAGAGAAATGCACATAGCTACAAAACTACCTCCCAGAGAAAAGTCTACAATTGCCCCATCTCTTGATCCCTAGTGGCCTCACCAGAAGCAAGCAGGCAAAACACCACAGAACAATTGCAGTATTTTAATGGAAATTTCAGTTTCTAATGCTTTGTGGATTTTTTACAAGCAAGTGTATCTTTTCAAAAGGATTTGAAATAAATAGGTTTCCTATATTAGAAAGGAAGACAGAAATTATGCTGTTTAAGTGCACGTGTTGTTTTACAAGAAGCCAGTCTTTCAGACACTTCATCAAGATGGTCATCACATATCACGGCACTGCTTTACATTAAAGGAGGAAAGGAGGGTTTTGCTCTTTAAATCTAGGCTCTATCACAAATAGGCATGACTTAGGTGAGTGCCAGTTTCAACTCTCATTGCTACAGCCAAGAACAAAAGATATGACATGCTGGGTAATCAGATACTCCTTGAGCAAGTCAGAATTAATAAGTACTTCCCCTTTCCCAGGAATGTAGATGAAGGCTTTCAGGTTTCACTGACAGCAAAGTAATCCACACACATACATGAGTTTAGGCAAAAGCAACAAGATCTCAATGAAAACTAAAATTACACAGCCCTTAAAGTGAGAGAAGTCTGCAGTGGAACGAGTGCTCTATATTGCAAGCTGCTTTTCCTTTCTTTCACTTAGATTTTTTTAAATGTTCATTCATATTTCTAGGTTGCTAGATTGTCTGTAAATGTCAGAGATCAGACAAAGAACACAATCTACAGATAAAGTATTCATTTTGCCTATTCCCAAATAATAGCATCCAGGTAATCAAAGCCACACACCACGGTTGCAAGTCCAGGCAGAACCAAATTTAGGAATAAAAAGAATAACAAAGAGTTAACAAGTTAAGCATAATAAGCAAGCCATTGTTTCCTTTTTAGGAATAATTATTTGAACTAAAAATTCAGGCAAGTTCTGTGAAAACATCTGTTCATGAACCTCAGTATAAATTAAGTCATCTCAGTATATACAAAGAATGAATAAAATAACTCCACAAACAAGCTAAATAGTCTTTATTGGTTACAAATATTTAGTCAGTTCCATTCCAATTCTTAAACAAGAAGAACAGATCCAGAACTTGGAGAAGTCACAAATATGTTCCTTAAAATTTTGCTGTTAAAGAACATTATGACTGAAAAGTCAGAGTTTATTGTTCAGTTTTAATTAGAATTTAGGCTGATGAAATGCATACAAATAAGCCACATGTAAACTAAAGGAGATAATCATAAGTCATGCATAACAAATTTTTATGGCTATATTCTTCACCGCTCCAGTTTAATAAACTGTTGGTCATGTTCCACAGCACTGCAGAGGTTCTTCAAGGACACCGCACAGGTCAGTGATTTGTTATAAAAATAATATTATATTAATAACACAAATTGTAAAAAACTACCACTATTTTTATATCTGAAACAAGTTAGAAGAATTAATTATTTCTCCATTGCACCCCAAAGGAAAGCATTAGATATAAGACATGTTGTGGTCGGTGCTGTTACAATTTTTAGAAGCTAAATCAAGCTTAAAATCACTGTGTAGACAATAGGTCAGTTGTCTTAATATCAATCAGGCTTCTACCTTTTAAAACAGTTCTCATTCTATTTTCTCTTTGTTTGTTCCTTTGCTATGATGGTAAACACTCCAATTGCAATTAACACTCAATTTAATAATGTTATAAACAATAAATGAAGTTGATATTATACAAAACTTGTCAGGCATAGCTGTCATAACAGCCATTGCCTATCACATACTTTGCTTGTTTGCATCAAAAGGAATTGATTCTTTTTGGTTCTGTTTTTTTTTTTTTTTCCTGAATAGCAACATTTCTTAGCACTTAGCACTACATGGTTTGTAGAAGTGAAATAACACAACATAGGGATTGATGGAAGACTGACTGCCCAATACAAATTTCATTTTCATTTATTTCTCTAATTATCCTCAGTTGAAATGCCCAAGTCACTATTTTTAGCTCTTTAAGACTGTTCTGTCAGCAGCTGATCTAGCAGAGAAAGAACAGAACTGAGGAGCATGAGGAGACCAGACCTGCTGCCTGCTCCACAGAAAGTGCTTGCAAAGCCATTTCTATATTTTAACCTTTTCCTACCTTCTGATCAGCAGCTTTATTTGCACAAATTGTTGATATGTTCTCTTTCTTGAAGACATCTGCAAACTATTGCCACAAGGTGGGTTAGAGAGGCTTGGAAAACCACTACCCCGAAGGAGCAATTTGGAGAGCAGCAGGAGAAGGTTTGGGAACATTCTTCCCTAGAAAGGGACAATGCCCTCCTGGCCCTCTGCCCTCTGCCTGCATGGGCCTGTAAGCTCCCTTTGTGCCAAGACCAGTACTTGTGGTGAACCAAACCTGACCTGGCAGAAGAAAACCCAAGGCACATAATTATGATTAGTATAGAAAAGCTGAAAACAAGAGTCCAAACATAGTGCAAGGAGGGAATGCAGGACCATGTCTCCCAGCAGATGCAGCCTTGATTCAGCCTAAAACCTCATCCTTGGGTGAAATAGGCCAAGAATGTGTCTGAGATGAAACCACGAGTAGGAAAGTGTCCAGGCTTGGCTGAGATGCAGAAGTCATTGCCATGTGCCTCGACAAAGAGGTCACAGAAACCATGCAGCCCCAGCTGACAGGCTCCATCAGCCTGGCCAAGCCCAGGGTGGGGAAAGTGGCCAGGCAACAGCCAGTGAGCCACAGGTGCAGTCCATGTTCCCCGGTGTAAGTGGGCAGTTGATCTGATCAGAGTTTAAGTTATTTATACCAACAAAGAGCTTGGCCTGTCACTGCTGTATTTTATAACCAGCCATGCCTCTTCCGCTGGCCAGCAATGTCTTGCGCAGCGTTGGGCTGGCACTGCTCCCAAATAGCTCCACTCTGGTTTCACATTCCTCACCTCCACGTTCACGCTGCCCAGTGGTTTATTTTACAGATTCCCTGGCCTCAAGAGGTTGCTATCATGTTCCTCCACCCTGACCACAGCCCTGCCTCCCTGTCCTTTCTCAATAGGGCCTTTGTTGGCTGCCACGTGGGGGCCAGTGGTGGCACCTGGGAGCAGCTCTTGCCAGCAGACCTGGTGCCTGCCTCCCCAGGCCCTCTTCTGAGACCCACCACTGGCACACCGTGTGGCTGTTCCAGTCACACACTGGATGGGACTGGGGTGTATTATTCCTCCACACAGGACCCTCTGTAACAGGAGAAACAAAATGCAAGACGCTGCACACAGCGAGCAAAGTAAAGCACCCCCTCCTTTCTTCACCTACAATGTGTTTTCCCTGCAGTCCTGCATATTCCAAGGAGGAAATTATTCCTCCAGAACAATGTGTCTCTTTCCTTCAGGATGATCGGGCTGGAGGAGAATTCCTTTAATCCTAGTCCATCTGCCCACTGTCCATCTGCCCACTTCTGTAAAAAAAAAATACTATTTCCGTTATCTCACAAAACTGCAAATCCAAGATTACATTGGACTAACCCTATAAAATGGTTTACCGTGATCAAATTACATGATGGGCCCAATGTGAAAGTTATTAAGACCTTTCCCTGTTGTATCCGGATTACCGGGCCAGCTAATTAGAAAGGCAGCTCTGTCAACAAGTGTTTCCAAAAGATGACACTTTCTATCCATCAAGTACTGAAACAAAGCCCTAATCCTTCATTAGCGTTACTGCAGGCTCCCAGGATGTGAATCAGTAACAGGAGCCTTGGGTTGATCTGGGCCCAAATTCTGAACTGTCCCCAGTTCTGGTGACAATACAGGGAACTTGGCCTTTGCAGAACACACAACGTGCTCTTGCCCCTCATTCAAAATGCCAGGTGATGGTGCAGAGCCACCTGGCTCTCTAATTACTGCTTGCTAATGCAGGTCACACACCAGGGGACAGATCCATGGAGGACTGGAAGCAACAACTTAGTACAATAGGGTTGAGCCCATCATGAATAGAAACCTAATAGGCAAATATTTGTGTACCTGTACCTTTCTTAAGGGCTATATTCAGTTTGCTCTTCAAAGAGTGTGTTGAAAGAGTGCCGCCTACCCTCTGTTTATTCCCATTAGAGGCTACTATTACCACTTTGGGCCAGAGTCCTCAGCTAGTGGTCAGATTGTTTTTCATGAGGAAACTGAAGATTGAATTGTGTACAAACAAGGTAGTAACCCTGTTTATTTACTGAAAATGGGCATTAAATTGTATTTCTCTTAATACAATCATCAAACAGCAAGAAGGAATTTCTTTGCTCTTTATTCCAAGCCTTTTATTCACCAGCCAGCACTTCACCCAAAAAGCATGACCTTTTTCCTTGTTATTTTTTTTCCCCTTGTAGGGCCCCACTACTGAAGCTCATTTGACCATTCTTGGCTTTCTCCAATGGTCTCTGCCTCCTTTTGTGGTATCCCAGCTGCACTGCCTACACATAATTTTATCCAGCTCACACCCAGACATACCCCATTCCTTTCTTTTATCCTCTTCTGAAACCTTTGCAGTGATCCATCTTATCTCCCAGATGGTCTTGAATGGATTGTGCCATGGCCATCAGCTTCTATATTTTCAGAATTTTTTACATTTGTTCTAAGGCAAAGGTTGCTTTTACAATCAT
This sequence comes from Petroica traversi, assembly GCA_025920805.1. NCBI lineage: Eukaryota > Metazoa > Chordata > Aves > Passeriformes > Petroicidae > Petroica > Petroica traversi. The sequence goes on from JAHLSL010000009.1 coordinate 16,425,861, forward strand.
CAAATTCCAGGAGATTTCGGACAGCTTCCTCCCCAATGGCCCACTCATTTCCACAAGGACTCTGGAGTATATTACAGAGAGAAGTTCCTACCTGTGCCCACATATGCTGTGTGACAGTCCCACCATGCAAGTGGTGGCTTTGGCCGGTTGAAGCCAAGGACAGCAAGGTTCCTAGTTTCTGGGCACTGCTTCATCTTCCCTCCTGCTAAAAGTGAAAAAGGAGAAGCCCACAGTACTTGCAGAGCATGTTCTTGTCACTGCAACACCATGGAGGAAGGGAACCCCAGTACTCCCATGACTGGAATAACTTCACTGTCAGCTATTGATACCAGACAGCAATTCTTTCTTACTTTAAAACTGCTCCGAGACTGTAAATGTTGTATTGTCAAAAAAAAAAAATAGATAAGAAACCAAATTCCTTTTAGAACAGCTTGACTATATACGTCAAATTGCATTCAGTTTAGTCACAGATTGTTACTGTCAGTAGGAAAGCCTGAGATGAGAGTTAATGCTGGTTTTCCTGAAGAGAGAACTTCCCTCAATTTCAGCCCTCAGCTTACCAGTAAATTACAGTTCTTGTGAAGCCTGCACAAAACCCTCCCCTCGACTGAACCAACATGAAACATTTTATTGATAGAAGGGAAAGAAAAATTAAAGAAAACACCAGACTGTCAATACAAAACTAGATCTCTACATCAGTTTGTTCATTATCCTCAAGTACTGTCACCAAAAATTATGTTACAGGGGAAAAAAAAAGTTGTACAGTAGTGATGCAAGGGTCCTTCTTTTCACTTGTTATCATAAGCGTGGAGAACTATAGATTTCTTCACAGCCCAAGGATTTTTTCTGCACTCATTGCTACTGTCTCTCAAGATACTGCTACATGTCAGTTGCCTACCTGAAATTTCTCATGAATTGCTGAATCTTGCTATCCATTATTTTCTAAAATGCAGAGTGACAATGAACTGCACTCTCTAATAAAAGAAAAAATTTCTGCTTGATTAACCATCCTGAACTCAGCTACTGGAAACCATGTAACTTGTGATAACTTATAATTAAAGGAACTACAAGTATTTATGTTCACCCTCACTTAACATAATGCTCCTTTTAGGGCAACATATAGGCAGAGTTCCATTAATTAAAGCTATTCCCCACAGATATTTTTCACATCTATGTTTGTTTCATTTCACACTTTGTTTTGTGTTTTCTCAGGTTGTAGTACGTCTGTTCAGACCCCAAACCATGCAGTGTGGGAAGTATAACTAATGAAGGCAGAATTCCAGGGATATTCTGAGAAATGGGGAACAAAGCACAGTACCTCGGTAGTCTCTGTTATTGTTTGGACTTGATTTGAAAATGAAGTTGCAATCTTTTGATCATATATACTGTAAAATATTATTGTACAGCCATAAATACTATTTCCTGCCTTAAGAAAAATTATGGGCTATTTTCCAGATGCATTGTAGCATAATGGGCATGGCATCAAAAGACAAGATCAATGAGTAAAGAAAAAACATGCTTTTTTTTTTTTTTTTTTTTTTTAAGTTAAATAACTTGACAAGTTTGAATGGGAATGTGAACACATCCAAGGCAAGATTTTAATACAGAAGTGGCCAACACACTGTACAGGAATTTGTTCCTTTAACAGATGCACTATCAGATATGTGAAATATCCCAATTTTGACAGAAAAGAATGGACTAAATCCTCATCTCAGTTCCTGACTGGCTTCAGTTCCCATGGGATGGAATTTGGTGTGGTGAATTTAACAGGAAACAATAGACCAAGCAGTCTCATTGCCTGTAAAAATTAAACACTGTATTTTCATAACTTGGGAGTTATGTAAGGAATATCTCAGAGGCACAGTTGTAAGAGCTCCCCACTCTGCAAGCACACTTTGAAGGATGAGGCCAAATGATAATTGCCTCCAGAACTTGGGAAGTATACAGATCTTAAATAATTACAATCCCCAGAGCATGATAATCCCCAACAGCATGAGCAGTTTGGAAGAGGTTTAATGCACTTTTGGAGAGAAGATCTGGGGGGGAGAGGGAGAAGGGAAGGGAGGAGGCCTTTGCACAGCCAAGTTTAATCATTCTTGCTCTATGTGCACATGCTTGTCCTTATGTAGTTCAGCACCTTTTTCCCCTGAAAGTCCCTAGGAGTAGAGGTAGGCCACATGTACCCATACCACTCACGTGCACAAGATTAAATACAACCCCAGCCTTTTCAGGAGCAGAAATTCTGCTGCAACCACCTTCAACCTCACTGGATTAGTTGCTTTTCCATCAGTAAAAATATGTACACTTTGGTCATGCAGGACAGTGAAAATTGCATACACACCCTTCTATGTGTACATTGGCTTCAGGAAAGCTCAACCCAGAGTGCTGTATCCTATTTATAACTAGCTCCTTTTAAATTTAATAAAATACACATATTTGGAAAAAAATATGAAAACATTCATCCAGCTGAGAGAGGAGCTCTCATGGCTGGTGAGGACTGGGAACAGAATATAGACCGAAAAATTCTTAACAGCCCTGTCTTCCTCTTTGTCTTGCTTGTTAATTGTCTTTCCAGACAATTGAGACACCAGGCCCCTGGCTTTTGGGCCACCTGTGTTCTACTTCTTATTTCCCATAAATTCAGAGCTAACTTGCTCATGACTGGAAAGTGATAGTGGAAGGAAACTGTGAAGTCAGATTTTGAAGACAGATTTGAAGAATGCAAGAATAAATCAGAACTGACTGGAAGGGAGCTCTAGGAAGTGGAAAGAAACACAACAGCAAAGAGAAGATTTCTGTCTGCAATCCCTGACTCCCAAGAGAAGCAGATTTGCAGTGCAAGAGGGTGTCTGCTTGAGGTTCCAACAGAGACAGCATGTGCAACTCTAGATTTCCTTCACAAAAGCTCTATCCTGATCCTGAGTACCATTAGGTGTGCTCCTAGAGAATACTGACAGGATTAGCTTCATGCAAAAGAAATTCAGTCCAGCTGTGTAGTCCAAGACTTGCAGCTCAGTTGGAGGACTGCCAGTGTTGCTGATGGGAATATTTTCTGCAAAAAGCATTTCTGATCCAAGCTTGCTGGACATGCCCTGGGAAACATGACATTGCAAAGGCAGGGTGACCAGACAAAAAGAGCTTTGCTGGAATTTTGAGCAGGGAAGAGGTCTTTGAACTCCATGTGGGTATAAATTAGAAACTCATGCAGACCATGAAAGCAGCTCATGGCCCTGATAGCCCATGGCCCACAAATAGGTGTGCAGCCCGTGCTCTCAGTATTCCTATATCCACATACTCTCTGGATGTGAAGGAACTTTTAAGCTGGCCTATGTGGTTTTTCTTCTGTCTCACAAACCTCCTATCAGAGCTCTTTAGATGTGTTTAAAACCCAAATAAAAGTGCAAGTCTTCAGTGAAAGAACTACTTAAGACTCTGGGATTGAGTCTTAGCACTGGACAGCATTTCCATATATTCTTACACAGAAAAAACCTTTTAGCCTAAAATAAAATCACTGAGATGATTCTGTGTGTTGTCATTTAAGGTAATGCAAGAAGTCACTTGAGAGATTTCTTGGGGAAGTAGTTCATCTTCTTAAGTTGCTCTCTGCAGGACTAGCACTAAAGTAAAATCAAGTTTTAGTGAGATGTTTCACCCATTTTTTGCATACGTTCTTTCTGAGGTGTGACCTCAGAGACAGAAGCCTGCCATTTCCAAGGCTTGCTCTATTGTGGCCGTTCAGCACACACTGAGGAGATGGAGTCAGGGTCCATGGCAGCAACAGAGCTCCTTTGCTGTATTCCTGTAAGACCAAGTGTAACTGGGACTATCGGACAGTCAGGAGGGAGACGCAAAATGGAAGATAAGCCTTCTGCTTCCTCCTGCGTTCATGCTGTGATTAATGTGGGAAGTAAGACAGGCTGTCTTTCCAGGCCATCATCAATGCCACACTCATGGCCTGTGGAAGAGCAAAGCCCCAGCTCAGGAGCAGCCAGAGCTCCTGCTGAGGCATGCAGGACCCTACATGTCTGCCAGGCTCAAATGAAAATGGCAACAACTTAAGTCCTCCAGGCCACTTTTAAAGGGCAAGGTAGATATCTATGTAATATCTAATTAAAATAATTAAGCTTTAAGAGTAAATTACTACATAATAATTCATTTCCTGCAAGAGATGTAGCCTCTGTTCCTCTTTCCCATTTAATTCATTTTTTCTATCTGCTTTTCTGCCTGTGCTTAGCAACAGAGGTCAATCCTTGACTCCATTCTATCAATGGGTATTTCCCATTGGCTTTCAAAGAACTTGTGGTCTTCCTGTCTTTATCAAAGAAAAGAAAGCATAAAGACTCAAGTAACAGATAAAATTATTAATTAGTCATAAAGCTAGACTATTTACTAGTGCAAATAAGCTGCTGTTCTGGACATACAAATCCATCCAGAATTATTCAGAGACAGTTTCTGAGCAAACCCACTCCATCAAAACCAATGGGCAGAGGTGCAGAAATTTGTGGTTCCTCTTTGTGATAACAAACGTAACACAAGCTGCAACATGCAAACAGGCAAGTGCCGCCTAGGGCATTATATCAGAGTGCTTGTTCCACATGCAAAGTGGCAGTCAGTTATCATCCTGCAGTGTCAAGCCACAAAGCGTCCAAGGTGTGGCTCTTCCTGAATTTCGGAACAGGAACAAAATAGAGACCATATATAGTGGCAGGATCCTCCTTGGCTACCAAACACCATCCTGTTCCAAAGCACGTGATTTTGTTTCCCCCAACCTGCAGGCTCATTCATCACCGTATCATTCGAGTTTCATGCTGGTATAACTCTGTTAGCACCAGGTCCATAGAAACTCCGATCGCCTGCTGATACTGAAAGAAAGCACACATCTTTCCAGTAATATAAAACCAAGTTTTGTTCTGTAGTTTTTTCCAAACAAGCTGTTTCACTGAACTCAAGTGCATGACAGCTCTGTAAATTAAAGGCCACTTGGCAGGAGAGTCCTAGAAAAGTTAAATAAAATACAGTATTAAAAGTCAAAACTTGTTTACATAAAACAGCTCTTTTCTTTCATGCCTTCCTTCTACATTATTTAACTCTTGATTTTTTTACATACTTGTATTTGTTGTACATTTCTTTTGCAAACACCATAACAGGGAAAGAAGAAAAAAAAAAGAAAAATAAAGACAATTTCTTTATTAGACTATTTGTTTAACGTTCTAATCCAAGACACTCTACAACCACACTCAAGAGGAATATCCATTAATTTTAAAATAAAGGAAGAGCTGTCTTGTGGGGTTGCATTTAGCCATTTCAGCTGAAAGCAACAAATGAACAGCTAAAAACAGCTGAATCCTGTAGAATGTAAATAGGAGATCATTGCCAAATCTTTCCTGGTTACAAAACGCTCTACCGATTTTAAAGATTCCATTGCGATACCTTTGTACTTTATTTATAAGGCTTTCAGTAAGCCACTCCCTTTCCATATTTGTTTGAGCTTATGCCCATATTCCCATGATTAGTGCAGAACAAATCTAGGTGAAAGGTTGATCCTCTTTCAAACCAACATTCATCTGAATTTTTCTTCTTTTCCTGAAGTTATATTTTTAAATCATCAACTGAAATCTTAGAAGAATTCAAGCAAAATATTTGAAGTTCTGCCAAAGTTTTTATTTCTTCAGAAAAAAAAAAAAGACACCCTTCACAAAGCATTTTAAAAGCACACTGTATCTCAAAGACCTTGTTGTATGGGAGCTTCTGGGAAGTTTCCAAATGAGGGAAATATTTTCTTGCTCTTCTCATTTCTCCAGTGAACTGGGAATTCTTTGAATCAGAGTAAAGAGACCAACTATTTGGCTATCTTTTTGTTCCATCAGTGATATCTATGCAGCACTGGATGCACTCCCAAAGTCCTGCCTGAACATATTCCAGGCTGGGCTGTGCAGGACTTAGGAGGGGTTCTCTGAATGCCGTCTCTCCTCTGCACCTTCGCTGGGAAAGCACAAATGCGTTCCCAGGGTGTTACACAACTTTGCCGCAGGTAAAGCATGAGATTCCGAGTGGGAATGGTAATTAGAAAAAATTCGAAACTGAGTGACCTTCCCTCAGCACCAACATGCCACATAGTACTAGTTTTGTCCTGACATGTGAGGCACTTCTCTTCTGTATCTAATCCAGGAATCACTTTACATTTCATGAATCTACATGCAATGTGAGTCAGATATAAACAGAATTGCCCAACCCTTTAAAAAATTCCATTACACTTACTCTTCCTGCCAATTCAAGTGAAAGTTTTAGGCAGAGCAGGTGGCCTACAATGCACTAATATTTTTCCTCTGGCATGAGAGGCTGGGATGAGACAGTGGGGATCACTATCCACATGCAGACATCACCAGCCACCTTTGCTCAACCCAGTCCTGCTGAGAGTCCTTTTCAGGTCTTTGGCACACTCCAGTTTTCAGTTTGCAGAGTCCTTTTTAGGTGCCAGTCTCACTGAGACTCACCAAGATGTATTTCAGATGTCTTGTTGGTCCTTGCTCTCATGGCACACAGCTGGCCAGACAGCTGCAGAGTTGAGGAGTTCCCCTTGCTGGATTACCCTGCTCCAACACATAACTATCTAGAGCCATAGGTCCTAAAAAATTAACAAATCCCTATAATAATGAAATATACTTTCTTTTTTCTTTCTCTTTTCTTTTTCTTCCAAGTCTCATAAAATTTCCTGCCCACCCTTTACCTCCACTGAAATGGAATGAAGTTATTTGATAGGCATCTCCTCTTTTACAACAACAAAAAAAAAGCTGTAGGGGGATTTACAGACACAGCTTTGCAAGTACCTCACAGGTTCACAGACAAGCTGAAAGAAAACACGAATGTTTTGTTTGTGAAAACACAGGATAAAATGCATTGTTTTCAAGTCCTTGATGCTGAACCATGAAAGACACATATATTCTCCTGCCCTGTACTGAACAAGCTGTTGGATTTCTAACCAGAAGATGAGAGAAGGCTGGCTGATATTCACCAGAGAGGTGAATTTAAAATGAAGAAAGTTCAGAAAAATTAAACTAGAAGAAAATTAAATTAAAAATTAGATGTGTTTAGAAAAAATAGATTCATAGGGGTAGAAAAATACAGCTTTGCCCTCCACCTAGTTCCTTCCTGAAGTGCTTGCTTGCTGGCTGATTACTGCCCACCTCCCCCACTATAAGACAAAACAAAAAAATCTTTATCTCCAGCCTCACTTCAGTGACTCACACCAAAAACATACCCTTTTACTTCCCTGAACTTCTGAGGAATTTAGAAGTGCAATCCTCAAAGCCCCAAGGGAAGTTTGGCATTTCATAATAGCCCAGGAGCCCCACCTGAGGTATGAAGAATGCTTTGAAAACATGCCTGTGATTAATTAATTAACATATTGGCACGTAACTAGCTTTATAACCCTCCACCTAATGTTTCAGCTTAGAGCTGCCTGTGCCTGTCACTGACACTGTGTGGACTGATGCCATTATCTTGTAAAGAATAATGCATTTTACGTCTAAGTAAACACAACAATGTAACATAGATACAGCAGCTTGAATTAAGGATTAATTACAGTGATTCGTAGTGCTTAAAGAGCAGGCAGTTTACAAAGCAAGGAAGCAATTACTTTTAAAGACAGGGTTTTTTGCTTCAACATTTCTGAGTGGTTGCATCATTCTTACTCCTGACAACAAAGGCAAGATCAGCACAATCAAAAACAGCCTCACCTGTGAGAGTCTCAGCTCAAACCTTAACATATATCTGTTCTCCCAAGAACAGTGAGGGCTTGCTTGCCCCACACGGGGCTGGAGCCCTCCATGCTCAGTTCCCTGGGTGGGTGGGTTAGTTGGTGTCCTAACCTGTACCCAGGGTGAAGTGCCCAGTGGGCACCATTGGCAGGTGGCAGAGAGGTGATGGATAATTATTTGAGCACCATGCAACTTTGTGGATGACATGATTGAGGTAGTCCTGAGATTTAGGCCCTTTCTTTCCTATCAGCTGGGGAGCTCAGCTGCATTGTTTAATTTGTAGAAAAAGATGTTAGCTCAAAAACACATTCCACCATGCAGCTCTAACTGTCTCCTTTTCTTGTGGCTTCCCTGTGTTGACTGACAGCTTTATTTTTGCAAGGGGACTGACAGCAGAGGAGCACTTCATCAAAGGCAGTGCTGGCACGACTGCTACTAGGTATCTAGGTGGGATTTTGGGGTTGTTTTCCATAAACTTGGAACGGCAGGATCGCTCATCAACAGGTGGTTCTGACTGCTAGTAGGATCTGTCACCTCCAAGTCCTTGAAGAGTAATTCATGCAAAGTTGAGAGCAGCTGTCCCTTTACTTTATTTGCTAATTTGTGTACTGGTATTTGTTTTTGTTTGACTACAGACAGCAAACCTCCTGAAAGACTAGGAAGCTCTAAAAGTTGGGAGTGGTTTGTGAATGTCTCATGAATCAGTGGAAAGTTCATTTGTATTTCATTTTCTAGGTTAAATCAAGGAAGAAAATAGTAAGCAGCACAGGATTCCCTTCTGATGAGTGAGATGCAAGGTGAACATCATATCTGGATTAGTGTTCACAAATAAAACCATGAAATAAAAAATTCTGATGGAAAAAAAAAACAAGTGGGATTCAGTTCCAATAGGAAATAAGTACAAAATCCTTTGAGAAGGAGCAGCCTTATTAGAAAAGACTGAGTTGGTACTGAATCTCAAAGTATTTATAAGCCTGAAAACTTATAATTCTGCACTGTTGGTACAGAACTAGGACATGATGGTATTTCTCGAATATCTGGAGATATCTGAGATCTGGATACCTCAATACCAGAATGACAACTTGGAAGGAATTCAGCAAAGTGCAACAGGTGAGATAAAAATATACAGAGTCTAATATAAGTTGAAAGAGGAAAGCTTGAGGATAAAAGAAAAAAAACAGGTAACTTACAAAATATTTGAGAAGTGTGACCAGCAATGAATTAAACTGTTTAGATTGCTATGTTAAGAAGTAAGAATAGTGGAAGTATGAATATTAATCTATCCTACTCATTGTATTACTAAAGAAATACAAGCATTGTGTACTCAGCAGTCTCATCTGGAGGTGGAAATTAGGAACCTGATTTGTTTCAAATCCATTGTTGCTGTGTTTGTTCTCCACTTTTCTTTCATACTAGTGTAATTTTTTTCTCTAGAATAGCATCATCATTACATGCTGAATTGCTTCCCCAAATGATTTTGCTCTCTGTCTAGATATGCATATAAAGTAGCAAGAAAAAAGAGTGGAGATTTTTTTTTCTATTGATTAAGTATCTGTCATTTCCACTTTTGTCACTTCACAGTTTGTCCGACTGTGTATTCTAGGAGTTACTATGTTTTCTCTCAGAGACAAAAGCATACAACCACAGCCAGTGCCATGGATGCTGAAGACTCAAGCATGTCCTACACCAGAGAGTCTTGACCCAACGATTCATTGTGGACCATAAGAATAATCCCACACCACTGCAGGTGGTCAAGTTGTGCTCATGTGTATATGACTGCTGCTAGACTTGAAGGTGCATTTGTAACCAGAGCCCTATTACCTTGACAGGATCATAACTCACAGGCTAATCAAAAATAGCTGATGACAGCATTTGTTGTTCAAGGGAAGGAAATAGCCTTTGAAGGCCATTCCCACCCATAGGATTTCATTATGTAACACCAAAACACATTTTTTCTGAGCACCTGGAGATTTCACATCCTGCACCTTTCTAAAGCACAAACTTCATTCTTTCACAAAGGGATGATGGATGAGAAAAAGGTATCTGATAGAAATTCCAGAATCTGCTTTTCTCATCCTCCCTTTAAATTTTCACTGTCAATGTTATATCTGGAGTCAACAAGACACAGCTGACTCAAAGTATCTAGGATGATTGTATATTTATTACATTCTTCACAACATTTTTTCTCACTGCATGGTACAAACCAGTACAGTTTCAGTAAGAATCATCTGCAAAAATGTTACATTCTCCATTAGTTTTGAAAAGGTTAAAGGAAAAGTTTGAAGAGAAATAATAAATGTGGTCATGCAAGATCTATAATATTCACACCATGCAAACAAGCTGTATAAACTGTTTATATATTTGTATAGAAATCTAGTTGTGAGGGATTATTGAAACACAAATTCAGTAGCACTATATGCTACCAATCTCCTTCTTGGAAAAATTACTTACTTTATAAAGATCAGTTTTTGGTTTTGTCAAATATTTGGATTACAAAGGCAGTGAGGAATTCCAGTCTCAAGGATTCTTCTTCCACTCAGCTTCCCTGGACAAAAGTGAACCTAATACTGTTACACTACCTGTTAATTATAGTTTAAATCCTTCATAAACTTGCTTTATGAAATTTTTTGATTCTTAGTTGAGAAAAAAATTACTTTGAAACCAAGAGGAATGCTGACATATCAGATTTGCAAACTGCAGTCCTACACAGTTATACGTAGTATAGTTGTTTGTTTGTATATGAAACCAGCAGTACAAAATAGTCCAAAATCTAATTTAGGAGCCTTGATTTGGAAAGAAAATGTGTCCCAAAAGAGGCAAAGGTTCGAGGACTTGCTTACTATTTTTAACCTCTCAGATTGTTGTATGATTTCAGCTGTGGGTGCCAGCACATTTTTTAGTTGTTTGGTGGCTGTAGCAGGTGTGGGTTTGGTGGTCTCTGCTGGACAGATGGCCACAGCCAGAAACTGTCCCTGCAGTTGGCCATGGTTTGTGCATTTGTTCAGGAGTAGCAAGGCCATCTACAAAGTCACTCCATTCTCTCCTAAGTGCATGTTAGTGACACTTTCACTGGCTCGAGCCCAGGCTCAATTTCTCCCATGGCAAAATTCACTGCAGGCTATGGCAAGGCTTGCGCTGATTTCACACCTCATGACTGTGTCACACCCCAGTTTTAGAGACTAAAATTATCACCCTCGTATTTTCCATCACATCATCAGCTATTAAAAAGGAAAGAAGGATATTAAATGAACAAAACTCCAGATGGGGTATGATCCTGTGCAGGCATCCTCTTTGGCATCCCATCCTTCTAGTGTTACAGGGACACCCAGCACTTTGAGGTCGAGAATACTTTGGCAGTATAAAAAGCCAGATTTAAACACAAACAGCATTAATAGGATTGACCTGTTGAGCTGTCCATGTCTTACCAGTGGAAGTATTAATCACTTATGTTAACCCCATAGCAAGGAAACCCAGCTATGTCGTTACTCCACATGCACCAAGGCAGGTAACACATTGCTGAGATGGGATTCTGTTCCATCCAATAATCTGACCTTTGTAAAAGAGAAAGAGCCCATTAGGAATTAATGTACTGCACATAGAAATGTCTGCTTGCATTCCTCTTTCACAGACATGTGTTTGGCGCCTGGGGTATTAACTTTCAGACTTTGTTTCTTTTTACTGCATATTCGTCTGCGTACTGTTGCCTACAAATGGGGTGCAGTAGAAAAACAAGCTGTGTTGCCTTTGCCCTTTCCCATTTCTCTTGGATGCACAGGTCATTCGTTCATAAGATCATAAGTGACCTTAATAATTTCTTATATGAGGTGTCATAATCTAATGAGAGTTTACATTCAATTTTGGTCAGAACTGTAACTCATATTAAGTTTCTATTTATAAGTAACAGGATATTGTTTAATACCACAGCAGCAATAAAGCAAACAGCATTGTAATGAAGTGTCTCTGGAAAATGAGACAAAAATAATAAATGCTTAGACAAAAAATAAAGGCAAGTTGTTGTGTAATAAATACACCATTGCTCCCAAAAATATTACATCCTTATTCAGAGGTATATTGTATGCTATTTTGATTAGGCGTCTTGCATAAATTATAAACGACTCTCATTTTTCAGACAGAAAAATGTGAAATATTTTCTGAAGGATCTTAGTCAAAAATGATCCAAAAGATAGTTTTAATCATAATGCAAAGAAATCAATCTGAACAATGAACCATAAAATTTATGCTCTGAAAACTATTCATGAAACAGAAGTGACTAAATTTTTTCAGAACTGATGTATCTCTCATTTCATGTATGAACATAGCCTTAAGGTCAATCCAGTAACCTTTTTTAACATAGCTGAGAATATGTTTTGATTCTACATCATTCTCTATGTTCCAGTGAATTTTTGGTAGTTATACTCCTTTATCACTATTTTGCAGGAATAAACATGCAGCTTTCTATTTTGACACTAGCAGGTTACAATGCTCAAGGCAGAGATAAACAATTATGTAACTTAGAAAAAAATATATAACTTATTTGAAAAACAGTAACTAACAACCACCATTACTAATTAATAATGCACATTATATTCATGTGTGTAACACGTAGTCTTTCAATACTAAGCAAAAAATAATTTCAATAGCGCGATGTAAGTGCTTATACATTATAAAATAAAGGAACTTGGAAAGAAGATTTATGTGAATACACTGCAGAAAAAATGGCAGGAGAATACTTGGAGCAAAAGTCATTTCATCATCTTTTAACATGAGAGCAACTGTGTGTCCACATATGCACAGCCATTCAGTGCAGAAAAGCTGAGATTAAAAGCTCCTGTGCATGAATACATGTGGACAATGATGTTAACACTAGTCACTCAAAAGGGGATAAAGAGGCCATGGGTGAAAAAATGATGAGAATTTTGTTAGCACCATTATTCTCATGTATTCACTAGCACCAGACCTTGTAAGGTTTTGAGAGCAAAATTCCTTATTCTATATGCATTGTCAAAAAAGACTCACACCAACCATAATAAACATGTACTTTCACACACTTAAAGGGTTAAATTACTTACCTTACTGAGGTGGCTATTATTTTGGTAGAAACAAACACATAAACTGATTTTTGTCCACGTTAAACACAAAGAGCTTATTTTTATTATTATTATTTTTTGCTCACTGTTTAAAGCTACTTCTAGGTACCTCTGGGATTCCAGCTTAGGTTCCCCTACTGTAAATTTCACTATGAGATTTCAAACAAAACGAAACTTTCCTTGGCATTTTCACAGGTCTATCTGGTACTATAATATATCAGTAGGCATTGATAACTGACTGCCATGTACCACAGTAGCACCTGTTATTTTGCTCATAGAAAGGCTTATCCATCTACAGCTAATTTAGTGATGTTTTTATTTCATTATTCAACAACATTTCTACCTTCAAACAGCTGTTAAAAACAGGGTGGTGGTGTTGTACAGGTAATAGTACATTTGTAAAATAAAAAGCCCATCTGAACACTCTTATTCCCAACTCATACTTGCAAACAGAAATAGGTGAGTTCAGATACAAACTCTCATGTTCTTACCCTCTTCGTTTACTCCAATGAGAAATGAGTTCTTTATTTTCTGTCTTGACATGAATTTTAGCCCCATTCCTTTGCCTACACAGAAAAGGGAACTTCCACATGGGGTTATACTCCTCAAATTGTCTCCCTCCATCACCATTGCCACTCTCACTCTGATCTCAGGTGGGCAGAGAAGCAACACATCAGTAAAGGAACACAGCATTCCACATGTACCAGAGCCTCCCAGGAGAAATTAGCTCCATTTTTATGTTAAATTAAAGCACTTCATTACACAGATCTAAAGATGAGTTCCATCAGAAAAGTTTCTTTTGACTATCACCACATAAGACCTCAGTGGGCAAAGGGACCAGCACCCATGCAGGTCCAGCTTCTACCTTGACACCCCTAAGGTGAAATCAGAGTGATTTTCTCTGTTTGGGACAGCTGTGGATCATGAAACCATTAAATAATTAATCACATTAAACCATTACCTCTCCTCTTCTGGAAAAGATGAATTTCCTTCTCTACCTCTCTTCCCTGCTTCTACCTAGACCAACAGTTGAGCAAAGGGGGAAACTAAGAAAATCTGACACATCCTTTTACTAAAATCACTTCAGTACACTATTTTCCCCTAATTAGTTCATAGTTACTTTACAGATACTTGACCAGAAAGTTGCCTTGCTTGTACTTGAAAGCAGTGAGTAGGAATGTCACAACAAATGCACGGATGAAACTTCTGTTAGCTGTGGGTATAAATCCCAATCTTAGTGTTATATTAATACATTTCTAAACTGAATACCTCTACTCCAATTAATTTCCAATTTTCATCACCCAGATTTTAAGTCAGCTGTCCCCAAGAAAGGTTGTGAAATCTCATTTACTTCCTCTTCAAATGAAAACCAGACAGCCCTTTCTCTTCACAGACAAATAATATGACTCATCCATTATTTTGTAAAACCGTTCTATGAAAGCAATAAGATTTGGACATGCTTAGAGGGAAAGAAAAATCACTGAAAGAAAGGTGCTAACCAGCTCTATGATCCACCACGTTCCTCTGTGTTCCCTACAAGTGATTTGTTTTCTTCTCACAAGAACAGTAGACAGCACGTGGGAAGGAAGGAGGGAAGGACAGAAGGATCCTGGAACCCTAGGCAGCAGGTCTCACTTCTGGGCACTGTCAGACACTTTCTGAGTGGTGTTGGCTTAGACAATTCTGAATCCCTCTGCTCCTCATGAATTAATTACACAGGGATAACAGTAATACCACCTCTGTGAACCCATAACGTTCCTTGTGAAACAGCTATTTCCTAGTTAGTCCACATCAAGAACCTAGGATATTGTTGACCTCTTACGCAGGTTGGCAGTGCTGCATGATGTTGATAATGATGATGACAATGTAATTGCTGCTCAACAAATTTCTGTGCAATATCATCAACATCTTATGGAGATCAAGTTAATGCTGTGCTCTTATTCAGTACCAAATAAATCCTAGGCTTCTGTCTTTCCTGCTGCCTGATCCTGTGTGCACCTGTGCCAGCAGGGTTCTTCGGCACACTGTCTATCTCCTGCATGTAATCCAAAGTCACCAGCAGCTGCTCTGTGACCCATGGCCTCTGATACCTGCAGTGCCACTGTGCACACTTCCAAGTGCTGTGCACACACACACAGGAGTAAGTAATGGAGGAAGTGCTGCAGCTGATATTTCACTTGGACGAGGATTCCTGTTACACAATAGCCTAGCAACTGCAGATGATAAGGAAAATCTGCTTCCATATCCCAAACAAACACAAACCCACCCCTGCCATCTCCCAGAGATTGCCTGAAGCAGGAGGAAAAGCCATTCTGCAGTAAGGGTGTCCCTGAAGCAGTCACACTGCATATCACTGAAGTTATGATCCTGTAATTTGAGCGTGAGAAAGAGCTTGTGTGAGTCTCCAGTTATGGGGACATATACTGGCCAGGAGGGCAGGACACCTGAGTTTCCAAACATGCTCCACATACAATAATGTGTAAATAGCTTTGTGTTATCCATGGTAGAAGAGCAAGTGAACCAAATCTCACATATACTCACACTAAAGCATGTACATAAATGAGTCCTAAGAAAAATTAGTCACTACATATCATTTTTATCTTATTATCAGGCTAATAACACTAAGGAAGATTTCTGGAGAAAGATTCCGCCTACAATCTAGAGATACCTCCAAAGCTGAATAAAGAAGTGGGGTTCTAAAGAAAATGATAAATAAGTTTATAACAATAAATAAAAAGCAATAAAGAACAAGGACATGTGATCAGAGGTCTGCAATGGCTCAAAACACGGAAATTATCAAATTACTCGGGGCTCTAGTGAGGGAAACAGATGACTGAGGAATGCGCCAGAAATGTGTCACAAGTGTCATGGAGAGGGTAGTCTGCCACTAATTTTGTGCTGCACCTACCAGTTCAAAAATGAGTGCTATCAAATGAAGCTCCAAATAAGAATTCAAACTGAACTAAAAGGTGTAGTTCTCATTGAATGGGTGGAATTCCTTGCAAGGAATATCAAAAATGCTAAAAGTTGATATGGACTTAAGCAGCAACCACATACCCTCTTCCTAAATTATTCCTAAATGAAGGAATTCGCTGGAGTTTACTGGTAGTTTGGAGGTAGGAATATTTTTTAATTCAGGATAATGAACAAAACCCATATCACAAATTTTAAAGTAAAGTTCCCTGGATCTGGGGAAGTTGCAGTGGTCAGACTACTTGAAGTGCTAGTAATGAGGCTCCTTCTCAAAAACCACCTTCCTGATCAGAACTCCTCCCTGCCAGATAAGTATCACAGACACTGTGTTGGGCTCTGTGAATCCTTGCTCTGACCTAGCACAGCCATTCTTATGTTCACCCAGCCCCGTGGTATCTCTGTTGATTATAAGAACCTACTGATATTGACTATTCACATCATCTTGTTTCACTTCTCTAACTTCACACACACCCCCTGCTTTGGCACCCACTTTTTTGGCAGTACTTACCTAGAAGAGACATGGCAGCTGCAGGTTTGAGTGCTGCAAGCCTTTTGAGGCTAACACCCAGAGACAGCTCCACAGTGCTCAGCAGCAGTCTGAGGTCTGAAAAATGGATACAGACTGTTTAGGTACTAAGCTGGAGCCTAGATATCATATAGGGCAGAGACTGGCATTGCTGAAGAACAAGTTAAAGCGCCTTGGTGAGTAAGGAATTGCTTGCAGGCAGCCAAAAGGAGATAATTTTAAGGAATACACTAAAGGCCACCCTCTCTGGAGTTTAGACACAGTTAGTGTTTCCAATAGATGAAAATGCAGATACTAAAAGGCAAATGAGCCTACCTGGAACAAGACATAGGTGCTGATATAAACATTCACAATAATACCCAGCCACCCATGGTCTTGTAGCTTTGAAAGTTTTATAATCTCTCTCCTCATCTAACTTCTATCTGGATCACACAGGAACTGTCAGTGGGGTACTTTGGATCTTGCCCTTTACACAAACATGTCTTGAAAGGAGAATCAGCTAAATAGAAAAAATCTTACAAAAATGTAATTAAAGCACATGGAAATAACTTCATTGGGCGTCCTACTCTGGGAATACATGAACCTTATGGAGTTTGAGGTTTTGTGAACCTAAGGGATTTTTAAACTCTCTTGAGGGCTTACAAAGTGAATTTAATTTCTTTTTACTCTGTCATTTAAACTCATAGTTTATTTTATTTCATATAAGGATAATTCAATTTTTTTAAAACCACAAAAAATGTTTTTCTAGCTACAGACAATCATGTGCAATGTATTAAGGACAGAACAGCCTCCAAGTCCAAGGTTTGGCACAGTCTCAGTCCTAAACAGACATACTTACAAAAAGTGAGATTTTTTTAATTTTGCTTTTCTCTGCTGCTTTCCCAGTGTCTTTCTTTTTCACACTGTCAGCTTTCTGACTCTTTTCTCACCTTTTTTTTTCACCATCTATACTTGTCTTCTCCATTTTTGATAGCCATCCTTAAAGATATAAGTAAAATGTGCTCCCAGTAATGCTGAAATCAACATCAAAATTTTAATGAATAATATTTCAGCAGGTTTGAAATCTGTCAGAATGATTTAGCCCATGTCTAATAAGAACAAGATGTCCATGGATTATTTCCAGCACTCTCTCTTGAAAGTTTATCGCCTCTGATTCAGAAGCACTGCATTTTGAACAACAGCAGGACAAACCTTCAAACAAGATTCACACAAATTAAAATAAAAATTTGTTTGGGTGTCATCATGCTCCCATTTGCATTCACTTGCCATTAATATACAAATACGTGCAATGATGACAGAACTGATCAGGCTAAGAAGCTAATTTTAACTAAATCCATAAACAATTTAAGAGTTTTGAAGAACATAGAGATCAGGACATTTTTTTACAAATTTGAGATGGCTGTAAACAGTTATTGGGGATTTCTTTAAGAAAAAAGAAATCAAAAAATCAGCACAGCTAAGTATCAGTAAAATACTTAGCAAAAATATTGAGCATTCTCCTCACAAAAACACAGTTGAAATACCAGCTCATTCAGCTATTCTGAAGCAACAGCCCAACCTCCAGGGCCACTAATCACCAGCAGCAGGAGGAACTTTAAACCCAGCTTCTGATGTGGCACATCATCAGTAACGGCACACACCTCAAATCTTACCCCTCCTCATGCAAAAGCATCTTAAAATCTAAGAGGTTTCTTTGATATTATTCACATCCCAGAACACCGGAGTATCATCATAATGTTTGTGTGAAAGATGGATCAAGAGCCACTGGTTTTTAACTGGCTCCCTCCTTAGAAATAGGTAATTCAAAGTCCGACAGCATCTTCCAAGCTGAAGAAGAGAAAATTTGAACACTTATAAAGCAAGGCAACTTCCAAAGAATAGTAAATAATGTGCTATAATAGGCATAAATTTCACCAAACACATTCTTTTACAGAAAGAGTAAACAAAAGGTGTATTCTCATACCAGCAAACGCTGTTGTTACCTGAGCCTGGTATGCACAGAGGATGCAGTTTATTCATTCTTTGTTGTGTCACAAAATGTAGAGTAGTTCACAGGCTGCAGTGATCCAAATTTCCATATTTTGAAAGACTGCAACTGCTTCTCCAGACTGTAAAATAAAATCCTTTTCTTGTACCCCAATGGAGAGCATCCCAACGGAGACCAAAAGGTGATCAGAAGGGTCTCAGTTCTGGCCACTCATTTAAACACTCGGGGGGACAGGGAGGGAAGTAAGATTTGCACTGATTTTTAGCACATTTTATTTTAGACTTGTGTACATCTAAAAGCATTTGCTGCATCAAAATGACATGCAGAAACCAAGTAAGTAGATTTTGGATCTGAATTTACTTTCTGTTGCATTTTTAAGGAAAAGTCCAACAATATAATAGGTCAATCTATTCTCAGCTTACAGTCTTTTAAATTATAGTGTTAATCTGTCTGTTACTGATGGCAGTGTTAGTATTTGCCTTTTACTGTGTTGCCTGGAAGTCCTTGGCAGAAATCAGGATTCTGCCTGTCCAGATACTGCAAACAGGATGCCATGAAGAAAATCAGTCTTAACTGTGATTATTAAAGTCAGCTGTAACAAGAACCACTGCTTAAAGGAAAATTTTGGAAAATCTTAGACCCACAGTCAAACTAGCTGCTCTGACCACTTCTGCAGTAATTGCTTCGCCTGTATTTTTGAAACCCTTAGTTGCTAACTGTGGCTTTAAGCTGGAATTCTCTTCCTGTTAAAATCCCAAGACACAGAATCAACAGAAGGAGAAGAGGATGTTATTCTCCATCATAAGGTATCAACTGAACACAGAATATGGGTAGCGGCTGCACTAAATAAAAGCAAACCACAGTTTTATATATTGCAGGTAGTAAACTGTCTACTTGTAAAAATTAATTTCTCTTTGTCTAGAAGCAGGAGGCTGTAAGTGCAAACCAATGCTAAAACGATATGAACAAAACAGGAAGACCTGGGGGGGGGGAATAATGGAGTAGCCTGTCTCTTAAATAGCTAAACACCATCTTGCATTGGTGCACTTGCATAACCTCAAGCCCCTTTATTATTAAGAAATGAATGTACATTATTGCCTTTACAAATATGACAGCCAGAGTATTTTGTATTACTGCATAAAAGGTCCCTTTCCTTTACAAAATGCCATGACTCCAGTTAGCAAACAATAGAGTTTTATTAACTCGTTACCCAACATCACATGAGAAGCAATAAAACTTGTGATAAATTGCTCTTGCTCCATAAACTCTCCCACAAATAAATGTCTTTTGACAATAAAGAAGCATTATCCCTCTTCCCCTCCACAGAATTTCTGTTAGTTTTGCAGTATTTCTGTGCTACAATGAATCTACAGCAAAGACTTGAGGTGAGGGCACATAGTTCACAAAATATGAAACAAAATGCTTACATTGTAAATTCCTCTGTACCCACAGTTACAAGAGACATGTAGCAGCTTGCTGCTTTGCTGCAGCAGAACCTACAACACACATGCAAGATAATGAAACACCCAAACATGAAACATTTTAACAACTTGGCATTGTAAATGATTGAGGCAGCACCAGTCGTTTACACTGAAGTTAAAAACAAGAAGGTGCTTGAGAGTTTTCCTGAGTGAAAGCCAGAGAAGTCAACACCTCACAGCATTTGTATTTCTCTTCATGTAAAAATACAAAGATGATCATGACACTTTCCTCAGCTTATTTAATTAATCAATGTGTTCTAGATCTAATCAAGTTAGAACAACATGCTTTTCTTTTTGCTTAAAACTCTGCAATCTTTGTCCTGTGTGCCTAAATATTTTAAAGAAAACCCCCTTCTCTGCCAAACCTGAAAGGAATTCATTGACACATTATTATGTTTTATTACTAATTAAACTGGGTACTTTGTGATTTACCACGTGTTTTATCTGATTGTATTTGCACTCCCTTGACTTTTTAATCAAAAGGGGAAATAGGTTAATCTACGGTGAAAACACAACTCTGACTTACTTTCTAGAATCTATAATGAACTTTTTGTACCTAGATTTTACAACTATTGCGACTCATCTTCCTGGCACAGAGATGGCATCATGTTTTTGATACCATGTTTTCCTCTTCTTGCCTCAGCTTCCGTTCTGGCTTTAGCAGAACAGTTTAATCTTAGACTTCCCCATTGCTTCCTGTGTTGAATCAGTGCTGCTGAGAACTCTTTGCTGATCTCTTAACCTCTAGCATTCATGTTTCCTACATACTGCATAGTCATTATTAAAATCAGATATTTTCTTGGAAACATTTTAAGACAGCTGAAGTATTTTGGACTCTTGCCTGTTAGTAATCTTCCTACACAGAATGCTATAAATCAGTGTTTGGTCAGTTGAACTATGATTCTTGCTCACATTATAGGTGATCTCAAATGTTCTCATTCTCAAATTGCTGGGATTCTGTTGCAGCAGAAGCTTCACAAATATGGGAACAAACAGTACAAAAAACTCACTGTTGTCCAGATTATACAGTTTTAAGACTTTACCTGAAATGACATTACTTCCACCAATGAACAAAATGGTTCCCATGCTCTTGGCCAGGTCAAAACAGCTGGTTTTTAAGAGGAATTTTTTACAGATGTTAAAATGTTAATTCAGTGCTTCACTTCTTCTGCTTCTAAGTAGCAAATTTCAAATGCAAGTAATCACTATAATTAGATTTAATACATTATACTGCAATGTTCTTTGGATCTGGAAGTCAAAGACAAAATACGGATGCTGTTGTTTTGTCATGTTGTAAAGCCTAATAATTGTGCATATTTTCAGATCATTTGTCTTTGAAAAGTTGAAAAAATAAGTCCCACCTGTGACCTGTCATCTTCAGCCTTCCAAATAAATTCTAGAACATTTTAAATATTCATTCTACAGCAATTTTAGACATTATTGTCTCAATGGTTGCTTCACTTGTCACTGGCTTCCGCAGCAAAGCCAGTTTACAAAATCTGGGTTTCTCCTCTTTTACCACAGCAGTTTGCTGCCCCCACAGCAATCCTCATGGAGCTGTTAGTGGGGCTCTTTGAGAAGGTGAATTGCAGAAAGGGTCTAGGTCATGAGAAAGCCTGGAGAGGGGGATACATTATGGTGTGGGGGCAGGAATGAGAGACAAGCAGAAGAGGCATGTGCAAGGAGGCAGAATTCCTTGAACTGGCATTATCTTCTTAACACAGACTGACATCCTGCGAAATACCCTCCAGCAGCTGGGGAGCAGCTGTGCAGAGGTGGGAAAAACTGCTCCAAGTTCCTATGAATCCTTCAGTGAAGATGAGAAGTCACCATGTTTTTAGCAGTAGTTGTGACTTCCAAAGTCAAGTTAATCACAGGCATTAAAATAGCTTGCAAACTTATGTCCTTCCCCATCCCAAAACCTAAAAATTACAGCTAAAAATTCCTCCTTTTCTTGGGAATCTTTGTTCCTTTAGGTGTTTTGATTCTGGTGTTTCACTGATGCTGCTGTCACCTTACTCTCTTTTCTCAACTGAAAAATGCACTGAAGGTGAGGCTAGATTTAACAAAAGGCTGTCAGACAAACCTCTCTGGCTGTGGCACATCCAGAGCCAGTGGTTACCCACACAGACTTCCCCAAGCTGCTCTTTCAGGCTTCCATCCAGGGTGAGGTGCCACTGCATGCAGAGTCTCCTCTAACCCAGTTCTGTCAAATTTGATTCAGGTTTTTTTTTTTGTTTGTTTGTTTGTTTTTTAATCTCCCACTAGGAGGTATTTAAAATCACTCAAATCATTTTGACATAATAATGTTAGTGAGTAACCAGACATTCCGTTCTGATGGACACTGAAGGGAGGTAGGGGGATAAACATTTACAGCTGGAAGAAAGTTGCAGGCAGATGACAAGAGCCTGTGTCAGTCAGTCCTTTCACCCCATTAACAGATTCCATAAATAGGTGGGCTAGTCTCATATGGGCTACCAGAGCCAGTCCTAACCCTTCAGTTAGTACTAACTCATGCTTTTCAGTCAACAGCACCTGGTACTCAAAAGAAAAAGTAGAATATAATGTTCCAGTTCAAACAGTATCGGGGTTTTCGGGTAAAAGGTGAAAGAGTAAAAAAAGAAGTCTGAACTTTGGTTTACACAGCACACAGTGAAAAACAAAATGAAAATACCCATTTAAGTTTCAGCTTTTCATTTCAAGTAACAATACTGCATAAAATGCAAAATACCAGCCCTGAATGAGACTTGCAAAAATATGGGGCAATTTAGTCTCTTAGATTGCACATTTCCTAACTTTAATAAACCATGAAGAGACCACTGCCTTATCTTATTGTCTTGGATTTCTCAATTTCCTTTTTCCATCAAATATGCTTCTGTTTTGGTCATATGTCATTGATTTGGTAACTACATTTGCACTCTTTCAGACTAGTTTTGTATTGAGTAAACCTTGAGTCAATCCATTCAAACTGCAGCTGTGACAGAATTCAGTACTTTTTATGCCCAAACTCACTTATTAAATATTGTAATGCTTGAGATACTATTGAATGATGCTGGTTTTATTATGCTGATACAATGCAGACTCAATCAGTCAAGAAGAATATCAACATAAAGAAAAGCAATGCTTAATATCAGGGTGTATTATTCATTGAGTAACACAGCAGCAAGAATCAGCTTCTATGAATCAATTATATCTTAAGGGAAAATTACCTGGTTGACATATCATTTTTTAAGGTAATTTTTCCATGCCTTACTCCTTTCAAAGGAAATACAGAACTATACTTTAGAAACCATGTAATACATAGCAGGTGTGGTATTTGGTAACTTTACTTCCATTAAACAAGCAAGTACTCATAAAGAGCCCTTGCAGAAATCTGAGTTTGGTCTCAGGAATCCTGTCATACCTAAAACAAAGGAGTTATGTATAAGTGTGTGTTATTTTTGCAGCTGATTCCAAGGCTGATGAGAGCAAAACATATTAAAATGTTTCCTTGTGGATCTCAGCTGTTTCATATGCTGAGCTGAATGACAGAAAGGGTAAGCATACACACAGTTCAAAATATTTATTTTCTTGTAACTGTCCTTGGAAAAGAGTGTAATAATTGTTAGCAAGAACAGCAAATTCATCTTTATCATGAGTTTGGATAAGGAAATATTTTGCAGGAAGCTCTAAGAAAGAAAGGCAGTTTTCACAACAAAATATATTGTCAAAAGACCATTCTTGTATAGTATCTATTTATTGGAAGTTGTTGAAAAAAAACAACCGTAACAGAAATGTAGTTTAAAACACAAAATGAAAAAAAACTACTCTGAAACTGAAATATATCTGGTAGCTTATTTTCATGGAGAAGCAGTGATGAAAACAAAAAGGATCCGTGTCAGTATTTTTTGAGAAAAATACAATTTCCTAATGAAACATGCCATTTATAACATTTAAGTGAGGGGGAAAATTAAATCTATGCTTTCAAAAGTGAAAAATAGGAAAACTTAAACACTATGGTTTACTCTGAGCACTATAACAGCTCTAGTTCCTGAATGTTTGTCCCAACAATACTTCTACTTCCTGCTCTAACTCTTTCTTTCTTTCTTCTCCCCATTTAAGAATGCATTCATATCAGTTTTGCAAAGGATGCAGGGCTTGGAAAACCTGTAAGACCTATGCAGACCATAGGATCTGAGTTCAAAAAGATG
Organism: Petroica traversi; assembly: GCA_025920805.1. Classification (NCBI taxonomy): domain Eukaryota; kingdom Metazoa; phylum Chordata; class Aves; order Passeriformes; family Petroicidae; genus Petroica; species Petroica traversi. The sequence continues at coordinate 16,449,862 of JAHLSL010000009.1, forward strand.
AATGGAAGAAATAGAGAGGATGCATTACCAAAATAAGATGCATGTGGTCATTAAACAAATGGAATGTGTTTCACTATGGACAAATCCAAAGCACAGCACTTGGGCTGAACAAATATAAGATGGGAATGAATGGACAGCAGTTCTACAGATGGGATCAGAGATGGCAATAGGTCACAGAAGAGCATGTGTCAGCAATGCCACAAGGTTACAAGAAAAGCAAATCTCATCCTCAGAAAGTGCCACTAGAAGGACTTGGTTCAGATGGAGTAATATCTTCTGTCTGAAGCATTATTTCCAGGTACGCCAGGAATCAAACGGTGAGAGAACAGAAAACAGGGAGAGCTCCCTGAGCCTGGGAAACATGGAAAGGACCAGGCTCTTCACCACCTACAATGAGAAGACTGTGAGGAGACAGATAATGGTCTTCAGATGTGTAGAAGGCGACTGCAGAGAGACCAGAGAGTAGTGGACTTAAATTTCAACAAAGGGAGAACCAGACTAATCTCTGCCAAGAATGATTCAGTCATCCATGTCCTGAGAATAGAGGAGGAACTAAATGTCTTTTAAGAGCTACTTTGTCTGTGTTCTATGACTCCTTTAATGTAACCTTCAACAAAACCTTTTAATTGCTCCAAAAGCAAAATACAAACATTTCCACACATTTGGAGCCTTCTTTTCCAGTGCATGTTTAAGTTAACCTAATACTCCTCAGCTGAAAATTACCCCAAAATTAAAAAAAAAAAGTCTACACTAACTGTGAGAAAAGGTGGGAAATAAAAATATGGCTTATTATGAAAGAATAAAGTTTTTTTTTAAATTTTTAAAAATATTTTTATAAAGAAGAGAGGAAAATAACGAGATGATTGTTTACACCATTCATGACTCTGTTAACACCTGAGAGCTGTATATGAGTCCTATACTAAAGACCTATAAGAACTTGCTTCAAGAAAAAATTAATCTACAACATTTAGCAGAATAACATTTTAGGATAAAGTATTCACTTCATTCTTCAAAGCAACATTTTTCCCACTGAAGAATTTTAGCTACAGAATTAGAACAAATTAATTATTATAAACACCCACCAAAGGAAGGAGACTGGGTCCTTTGGCTTCCAACTAACCAGAACCTGCTCTTTGGACTCTAGATCCAGTGTTCCTTTTTTTTTTTTTTAATTCATCTAGATAAAATTCTAACCAGGGTTTTAACTGAATTATGTCTTTACTTGGGAAAATATTGTCAAAATATTGGAAGAAGAAAAGAAGTTAAAGCCTTGTGTCAAATACTTCTCCTGTACAGAAAGAACATTTCTCACTGATTTCATTCACAAGTGCACATGTATGTAATCAGGCATTTTAATTTAGAGGAAGGATTGCACAGACAGTTTGGAATAAAGTCTGTGATCAGCTACAGGCAATAAGAGTCTATTGGCAGAAAACCTGCCTCAGAAAACCTGACTCTGCCTTGCACCACTTGTATGGCAGTATTCAATGTTAGTCAACATCTGCACCTCATTTACACACTGTTATCTTATGAGAAAACCACCCCATAAGAGTATGTCATGCTTTGCAACCGTGAAGGACAAATTTTACAATATTATTTTGATAAACACTCAAGCTGGGAGAATACGCAGTGGAGAATATGTTTGAGAGTCAGGTGGAAAGACAGAAGGAAAGGAGGCAGAGGAGACGGAAAGAGGGAGAGAGGGATGGAGAGATGGAGGGATGGATGACCAAAATGGAGTTAATGGAGTTAGAATCACAGATTTTGCAAATGCAGGTCAAAAAAAAAAAAAAAGAAAACAAAAAAAAAAAAACCTGGTTGACCAAGATCCCGTGTAACTTGAAGCATGTAAAGAAATAATGTAACTATTTAGTAGATCCAAAATATGGAATATCGTCTTCAGTAATAAACTATCATGAAGGTCAGAAGTAGTACAGGAAGACCAAAGTTTAGTTATTTAATGTTGCATTTCCATTGGAAATAGGAGATTTACAAAATGAGAAAGACAAGAATATCACTTACTGCCCACATATTTTTTTTATTTATAGTCCTGGAGAACAGTGAAATACTACACTTAAGAATGCATATCTCATTATGAAACCCCATGTCAGCTCATCTCAGGAAACTTTTTAAACTATTTGCCTGTATATTTAGGCACAATATTAACACTATTGATTGTAAAAGTTAATGAAATTTATTAGAAAAAAAATTAATTTGGGAGTTCTTACCCTTTATCATTTTAATGTGCCTGGCATAAGCAACAATTGTTCATTTGTCAGAAGAAAATGAAGAGTTTGTTTAGCCTTCACTCTCTTGCAGCTTCAGTAGTTTTAAAGAAGATAATATTTGTATTTGAGTGTTTAAGCAGAAAGATAAATTTAAAATGTTTTACCCAGCACTGGGCATGAGAAAATATGAACTCGGGTCCTGATCCTATTATCCGTATGCCTGTGAGGAACCTGCTGGCGCCACAGATTGTCAGGACACACATGACGCACTGAATGAAGTCAAACCATATAAAAGTAAAGCAGATCCCATCAGCCTTTGTGTCTCCTCCTCTTCCCATTATTTGCACCCCTGAAGACACTGTGTATTTCAACTCAGCCCAGCTGCAAGAAGAGTAACCAGATGTTTGTGATCCCAAATTTAGTGAAAGGTACTCTGCCCAAAGCTGACGTGATGAAAGACATGTGAGCTTTCTTTACTCATTTCAGGCAAAACAGCTTGTGTTGTTTAAAATTATCCTGGAAAGTTATTGACTTTGTACTGAAATAAACGAGGAAACTTCCCAGCCAGTTTGGCTGTGGGAGCAGTAACACCTCAGTGCAATACAACCTTCCCACAGCAAGTTTCTTATCATGATATTAATGTGTGTTTGGAACCTGAGACCTTGCTTCGCTCAGAAGGATTACAGCTTCAAAGACAGTGGCTAGGAAGAACTGACTGAAGGATATCCAACTGCCTGCCCACTCAGATTTACACTACCAATTATATTATCTGTTCAGCATTCCTGTGTGCCTAGCTTCTACATGATTATCCACAGATAGATAAAAGGCTAAATTAGTCATACACATTCTGATAAAGTTTAAAAGAATCATAGATTGGTTACTACAGATGCATACATTTTACAGGCACATAAAAACAAGAATATTTGTAACTTCTACCACTGAAATATTTTTTTAATAGTTATGTGGTCTAATACAGCAATGATCATCTACATATGGTAGTGTTTATTTATCTGTTACTGTGTACAGAATCATCAAACCTGATAAGACGATATTTTAAAGTTCTACAGCCCTATGTGCTATTAAGGAAAAGTGTTTGCATAGTACTATAAATTCATGGGAGTAGAATTCTTCCTGTTTAATTCATTCAATAATAAGGAAAGAAACCCCTTGTGATACGGTGCTAGAATAAATGCACTGGCATGTCTTTCACTCCATAAACTAAAGTAGCACCTCACTATTCTTCAATATCTTTAGCTTGCGGATTTACGATTGTTTGGAAAGACTAACAGCTGTGCTTTAATATGCAAAGGCGGTTTCCTCAATGCTGGATTTAGATGCTTGCATAGAAACCTATTATCTGATGGATGTATTCAAAAATAGATCATCATAATCTACTACCATATCATCTTCATCATAAGCAGCTGGAGCTTCAGACTTATTTCATTGTTTTTTTTTCAAGTGTAGCACTGAGTAGGAAAATATTTTGTTTACCTGCAAAAGCTTGTAGTGACTCCATGCAGAGAAAGTCACACACCTTTTTCTTAATAACTGCAGGGTTTGGGGCCAAATCATTGGTGTAGGCCTTTGACTATGAGCAACACGTTACTATGCAAATACAAAATCCCCACAGTAATAAAAGGTACCTAGAAGTGCTATAAAATTTTGGAAACAAACATTTATTTCAGCTGCATGCACTGAATGTTGTCATGAAAGGTACAGCCAGGTAGCATGAAGCTGCACCACCTGTCTAGGAGTTAAAAATGTTCGTGTATCATGAAGATCAACAGCTGGACCTGAAGCTATGCTTTTGCCAGGCTGGTCAATGAAGTCAGGCACTACCAAGAAATGAGACAGATACATTTTGCCACAAGGGAGGATAAGCTAGAAGCTTATGGGACAGGCAGGCAGAGACCACCAGCACCCCCAGCACCAGGGCAGTCCCTCACCCTGGCAGGGGCAGGGTAATGGTAGGGTCACAGTTCACCAACAGCACCAGGCACGGGTGTTGATCTATGGTCCATGGTCCATCCAGGGGGTGCAGCCAGGTGTTCCTGCATGAGAGCTCTGGGGCCAAGGCTGACTGTCACGTGAGTTCAAGGTGCAGGCAGGAAACAGGGCTGGATACAAGGCCGTCTGTAGGGTGGGCTGAAGGGCCCATCAGGGAGGCAGGCAGCAAATCTGCACTCCAAGAGATGGACCTGGATGCAGATCCATGTACACGACCACACAGGCAATAACGGGATGTTCAGGCATGAGCTTAAACAGGCAGGGTGTGGATGGGAGGCCCAAGGAAGTTGGGCAGGGCTTGTACAAAACACAGATTTCACAACTCATTTTCCTACAGAGGGAGGTTCCTTATAGGAGCCGCTCTGAAGCAAAGGGCCAATATCCTGACTGACACTAGCTCACAGCCAGGTCCTGCCCTGTACTTCTTCCTCCCATGCCTCAGAGAGATTTTATTACAACAGCAAAGGACTGACAGGACAGAATTGCGGCCCATTCTGTGTTGCAAAGACCTTAAGGGTCATTGGGAATACATGAATTATGAGTCCAAATAGGATTTCTGTCAGTCACAGGTTGTCTCACATTCAGTGGTCCTTCAATTTTTGGGAAGATGGTGTACAACCATTTTGCACCAGTGACTGGCAAGAAGATTATACACATGCAGGAGAGAACTCACCCTAGGGTGTACTGCAGTACAGAATCCATGACAGGATCTATATATAAATATAGTGATCAAAGTGATGATCTGTTCTCTAGATGGGTTTCTAACCTCTCTGTGACTCCTAATAAGCCTTCCACCACCTCTCTCCTCACTTTTTTTTATCAAGCCTTCCTATAGGTTAATTTCAAAACTTTTCATATAAACCAAAACCTACAGAGCAGTTTTTCCGTATCCTGAAGGTTTGGCAATGTGCCAATCTGATCTGAGGACTAACGGTCCTGGACCTGAAGCCGAATGAAAATGAACAACAGAATAAAATATTACTTGCCTGCATGTAGGGGAATTAGATGCAGAGGGGTGGAAAAGCAACACGGTCAGTTCTGTTAAATTTTCTACATGTTTGTATGATTTTCCTTAGGTCAGTTATTTTCTCTATGGTGATATTTTCCTATAAAATTGTAAGAGGAAAAACATTTTAAATTTTTATGCTTTCTGAGATAATTTTGGTCACCGTCAGGGTCACCAAGATTCTATTTCACTACAAATGATATTTGTTACATACAATTCCAACCATAGCAAAACAAAGAATGTAAAGTTTGGGAGGGAAAGTACAAATGATGGGTATGGCTTGTACACTGATTTAATAATTAACCAACATTTCTTTCATCCTGTAGCAATTTTTTTTATGTTATCTCAATAATTCTGTTTCTCTGTGAGACTTTTCATTTCGTACCGTTAACCAGAAAATCATACCAAATTAGATCATGACCTTGACGAATTCTGTAAACCAAGGCATCAAAAATAACTTGGCAAACAGAACAGAAGGGAACAAGTTGTATATCATAATAGCATTCACTAGACACAACTGACTCCAAAGTTCCACTAAAACCATGTTTCTCTTTTTAAATATATTACCTATTTTGACATTAATGAGTGCACCTACTTTAAAATATTTTAACCGTATTGTATTTTAAATTATGTTAAATTTCTGATGAAGGGATTCTATTCCTTCCTGTATCTTCCTTATTCACTAACAGAAGCCAGCATCACCTCCTCAAGCTTGACTACATGTACTTACCTGTGCAAGTCAGTGTACTGAACATGGAATAAAAAAAGGAGACTTTCTGATCTAGATTTTCTGTGTTTCTTAATTTGAGGTAGTTGTCAGTTATATATGTTCTTCCACTCATGTGCCAATCATGAGTTAAACTAAAAAAAAAATTGTATGTATTCTATATGCATTCTAGTTATTTATAGAATCATCTGTATTTTAAAAATCTTCAGATAGTTTGTACAATTTATAGTCACTTTTTGATGTCATACCACAAGGAATGTGTAATGTCTCTTGGTATGACACATCAAAATCCTGTGTCAAATTCCAGGGACATAATTTCAATATTTTCCATCACAAGTATAGCAACATGAAATCTATCAAATCTAGGTGTGCAAAAGCTGTAGGGTATGCACAAAATCGTGCACCTTAGGACCATTTGGCTATTCAATGAGTAAGTTTCACACAGAGTGAAGTCTCAGTATCTTGGCAACTGAGGTACTCATGGGCTACAAGAAAATCCAAATTACTTGAATCATATAATAATCTTTTTTCAATCCAAAGAAGGCCATCAGAAAAAAGGTGTAATAAGCACTTCCACAGCAGCAACCAAAAAAGTGCAGACACTCTTTCACTGCTGAATGCCACAACAAAACTTTTTATGGAATACCACAGGCGTACAATAAACCACCAAAAAAAAGTGCATTTACATGCCAAATGACAGTAAAATTGTTATTGATCAAAGGTAAATATCTATCTCTGTTAAAAGATTATACCTATACATTTAACAAAAAAAAAAAAAAAAGTAAATGAATGGCTAAATGAAACATGAAGAGCTGTGCTCCTTATGGAACGGTTCTAGTTCTAACAGCAACATTAACTAACTACTTAAAGGATCTTAAAGGAAGTAAGAGCTGCAGATATTTCTGTAAATGTAAATTGGATTCTGCTTGTCATACCACAAGCAGGTACTTAAATATTCAAGGAAAAGCTGATTTAAAACATCATACACCAAGGGGAAATAAATGTATTGAACATATTTTTGGTTCCACAACAAAATCTTCCTACATTTTTAAAGAGGAAGACAATATTTACAGCTTCTTGTATTTTATTTTGGACTCACAAACTATTCAGTACATGTTATATGTAGGTATTACAAATTGTAGATTATTTAGGCTTAGACTTAATTATTCTAGTTACATACATATCTTTCTGAGCTCAGGAAACATTGCCAACAGAGAGCTCCATGTCTCTCTCAGATCTATTACTACTCATATATTCAGACAAAATTTCCTCTGAACAGCTGCACTGCAAAACTGCTAATTCAGCACACTGAAATGAATACTACTATATTACTTCCTTTAATAGGGAATCATCACTGCCAGTAAATAATTTCATGTGGATAGATTTTGATTTGCCCTACATGGCTGCCTAAACACATTTCCATTCAGCTGCTTATAGAATTTTCAGTGCAGGCAGTTATAATGCTGTGTCATACTTTCATTTCCCAAGTAAGGGGCGTTACACTGCTCTCCTGATATGCAGGCAAGAACATCCACCAGTTCTTAGTAGAAACAGAGTTGTCAATCATTTGGTGAAAGTGTGACTCAGCAGCTGCTCAGTCTGTAAAACTGCTCTGCACACAGGAGATAAACAGGAGGGGGATGTCTTTACAAGCACATCAATCCTCTGGTATGAATATAAACAGAAATTACCACCATACAGAATTTATGTAATAATTTTTCTCACTAATTTATTTCAAATCTTCTCTTTGCATACAAGGAAGACTGTATAAACTAAGTTATTTAAACCATTCCTAATTTTTGCCAGGAATTGATCCATGAAGATTTCTTTGACCAAATTAAAGATGTCTATTTTGTTGACCAAAACCTGTACACACAAGAAACTGTTCCCACAAGAAATTAGTTTACAAATTTGACTCATAATTCTTTACAACTAAAAACCGTCTTTCAAAAATAAAAAATAAATGGACAAATTTTCTACACATGGACACCAGCCAACTTAAAATACTCAGACCTACAGCAAACAGTCTAAAAAGATGAGGGAAAAGTCCTTCCTCAGAACATGCAGAAGAACACACATCAGCATGAAAACAGAACTCCAAAAAAAGTCAAGGTAAAATTTGCTTGTTGCCATTTTATGAAAGGTCTAAATTTTATTCTCTAACAAAGGAGAAAGCACCTATAACAACTTGAACAATCTTCATTTTCTCTATGACAGGAATCCAGGGGAACTGAAGATATTTCTCTCAGATTGACTAGGATTCTTTGACTTCAAGAAAGACAACCATACAATGTAGGATAAAGGTGTATAAAAACCAATTCTTACTATGCAAAACATGGAGATGTCAAATGAACTGATCGGGAAGAAGTCTGGGGAGAAAAATTAACAAATGGAAGAAGTTTTTTGCAAACGCCCAAGTAAGCTTTGTCACTGCTTACGATAAATATCAAACATGGGTTCAAAAGTGATTCAACAATTTCATGTAGATGAGTACCAGAAACCATGAAATACAAACACATGGATACGACCTTTGTTTCAGTAAATCCCAAATCCTAAACATCAGATTGCTCAAACATGCAACTACTGGTCCTATCCTCTTTCTCACCCTTTGACACAGAAAAATCCTCTATTGACGACTCTGAGACACAAAGTATCAGCATTTAGGGACCTGTTGTGATGCTGTAAATACTGATTCTTGTGCTTTATGCACAGGAGATAAAAAGCAGAATTTTAAGTTCAGTAGATAATGGTTGTCTACCACAAAGTAGGAGCCAGTTCTCAAGGTATTCAGGAATAGCAGCAATTTTACCAAAACAAGGTTAATGCATACTAACTTAGTTACATGAATTTACAGAATAGAGATCCAGTTTTAATGTTTTTATTGCTACCTGTTTTCATAACAGGTATTCTTGGCCAGAAATACAAAGTGAGAAGCTGATTTTCTTGGTTCACTGGGGCTTTGTAATCCATCAAAATACAGTGCTTGTTGAACTCCTGCCCTAACTGACCTTTTTCCTTGGCATATCAGTGCATACACAATAATTCTATCTGGTAAAGATCAGAAACCTCTTTGTAACTACACAATTGCTTCAGTTTTGCTCCCTTCTGCATACACCTCTTGCATAGCAACCTGACCAGATAACTTCATCTAATTTCTTAAACTTACACTTTTTTCAAGGGACCCAAATTTACAAAACTGTAAATGACTCTCCAAAGATGTGAAGCATTATTTGGTTGACAAACAAGGTCCTCAAAGATCTGCTGACATAATAAGTGATACTGATGCACAGACTGCTGTAATAATGGCAATAACATCTCCGGGAATCCAAATGCATATCTTAAATTATCCTCTCTGCCACCAGCAAATGGTAAAAGAATAAAAATAGTAGCTCTTATTCCTGTAAGAATCTCAACAAAAATATGTGGAATGGCTTATAGAAAATGACAAGAGTTTCAGCTAATTAACTAATGCCATTTCCAAAGCTTTTTTAGAATTGTACTACACAAAACAAAAACACAAAAACACAAACAAAGCAAACAAACAAAAACCCACCAAAACCTTTAAAACTTATGTAAATTTCACACAGGAAAAAAAGTCAGAGTTTGCTGAGTGGAAAAGATGAATCAAGATTAACAAGAAAATGCTATTTTTAAAACTCCTAAAAATGCTACAGAGTTCAAAATACAAAGTAAAAATTATTTTTATAACAGCTGGCAATGTCCATTTAAGGCTGACAATTTCTTGGAGATGACTAGTACTACATATCTCACGCAGCTTTCACTGTTTTCAGTTTATTGCAGTATAACAGCATAATCTGATGGTTTTAAAACTCAGAATCTCTCCCTATTTTTGTCTTAAGTCCAACTTATAATTATAGTAAATGTACTATTTTTTAAAGAATACTGCTGCTTATATTCTTTACATAATGATTTCGTTGTTTTCATATTGCAAAACTGAAACTAGACTAGGATAAACACAGAGGGAAAAAATTAAGGCTTAAACCAAGTTTAATATGTAACTCCAACGCACCATCACAAAGCCCAAGAGGCAGGATATGCAATCCTGCATTCCTTATGCACTCGTAATACCTCTTGGCTTCAGTGGAAGTTTTGTTTAAGAAAGCATATAATCAGAACCTATAATTTCATTAATTGCATGCCATAGGCAGTCCATGTGAGGTAAGAATCATGAACCAAACTGGTTGGAAGGATGGTGGAGCCCATTAGCCCCGCCTGCATCTTTGTGGACCACTGAGTCTACGAAGCAAAGCCATGAATCCTCGTTTTCCCCACTCACCCATTCTTCCAGCTCTTCCTTATGACAGACTGCATCTGTCATGTAGACAGCAGTGCAGATGTTTCATTCAGGACACAACACAGCTCTCAGGGCTCTGTTACTGTTCTCCATTACTATCCTTCCCCAGACTCTTGGCAGTACCGAGGATTTCACCCAGTGCAGATTCCTGCTCTGTTGGGGTTTTTATATTATTCATACTAGGCACAGGCAAAATGAATGCTGTGTAGCTATTAGTGCAGAGTGCTTTGACATATTACATATTTCATTAGATATCCTTTGGGCAATTTAGGAAGTATCATCTAAAACCCCCGTGAATGGACTTGACTCTTACAGTATTACCGTACACCTAACTTTTCCACGCATACCATAAACATAAATTACACTACTGGGTGTGTGTTACAGATAGTTTTATGGTATCTCTCAAGATTTATTTATATATGTAAGAAGAAATAGCATGGAAAAAAAAGAAAAACCTTCCCATATTACAAGGGCCTTTTATTTATTAAAACATGAGCAAAAAAAAAAAGAACAAAACCCAAACCATGGGCACTCGCAAGTTAGTTCTCTAAATATAGAAACAAATAATCAAATTTTAAAAGAAACCATTCTCAAGCTGAAGAATGACAGGTGATGATACAGTGAGGTGTGAATCTATAGATAGCTCTCCACTCAAACTGACATTTAGAAGCACACAGCAGATAGTTCTTCAGCTACAAAACCCCTATTACCTCCCTGTATAATAAATTGAAAACTCTAGTTAATTTCTACCTGTGTCACTGAAAATAATTCAATTTTTATAACACCTAACAACTAACTTAGAGGTTCTTTTACAACAGCCTTAAAACATAAAGCAGGAACAGAATCTCCAGATTAAAGGCTAAAGAGTTCATTCTTAACTATCGTAAATGCTCAAACTTTTTAAGGAACTTCCAATGTGTAAAGGCAAACAAAAGAACAAAATAAAAAGCAAACAAATGGAAGGTATAAAAATGAGGGTGACTTAGGGATAAGGAGGATGAAAACAAAGGAAAGGGAAAAAAAGAAGAACAAAAGAACACTTTTTAAAAGGGAGAAAGAAAAGCATGACAATGAAAACAAATGAATCGTTGAAACTATGGTGGGAGGAACTGATGAATATTAACTTTTATTATTACGATTACAAAATACATTTCAAAATTGGATGAAACACATTCTATGTATGTTTTGCCAGGACATTCTTGGCAATTACAAAGTCAGGAAAATTATAATTCAATCAGTGAGGCATTACTTAAAACCACTTGAATAAAGCAGATCATTTGAATCAGCAAACAGACTGCATGGGTAAAATTTTAAAGACTCAATATTCTGGAGCAGTGCAGATTGCACTCACATGTTGCAGAGTTCCAATAATGGGGCCATTAGAAATATAGCAATTTTTCTTCCTGGATGCATTTTACCAATCTTTTTTTCTCATAAAATAGCAACAAAGCCTCATCATCGTTTTCCGTATAAAACGAGAACAGTTCTAGAAAAAAAAAAAAAACCAACAAAAACAAAACAAACACTTGTAAAGTAAAACTTTTCTTTTGCTAAAAAATCTTGTTTAAACTTTTTGAAAGCTGTACTGTCCACGACAACCAGATGACATCTATAAAGATGGTTGCTGTATTTATTAGGCGCATGTGGGGCACTTTACCATGCACCAAATCCGCGTACTTGCCTTGAAATGGATGATACAGTCCCAAAAACGTTACAAATACGTCATTACGTCTGTTGCTACACCGGCAAAACCCACAACAAACAGGTCACCTTGACCTCTGTCATGTACACTGTAATTTCAAAGAACTGCTGACACCCGAAGAATGGGATTGACTGAAAAAGGCACCAGGCATTCACCATTCCCATTGGAAAAAGCGTGCCCTGCCATCCCCGCAGCAGCGCTTATTTACATATCGCTGTGATTGCGCCGCGAAGGCGGGCGACGCGGCCCTTCGATTTAACCCGCCAGGCTGCCGAAGCCTTTGCAAATTGCCTGCTGCGCACTCAGACTCTCAGAGGACCGAAAACGCCGTGGACTGGCACTCCCGGGGCGACTCTCGGTGCCAGAGGCAGCGCAAGGGGCGCC